>OX411558.1:27939472-28365811 GCA_948146395.1 Fragum whitleyi
ATGATTGGATCGAGATAAAATAAATCAAGGAAAAACGTTAAATTCTAACGGTTACCGGATAACGGACTATCTTCAATTGAATATTTGGGTACATTTTAGAAGGTAGTGGAATTTGAGATTGTTACCGATTTTAGAAAGTCTTCGAACGGAAAGAAAAGGGGGTTAATAAAGGGAAATAAATTATTGTCCATTATATTTAATTTGAACGGAATGAGCAATAACTATAAACCAACCCTTGAAAACATCTAAAAGCTGCTACATGCATAATTTCGTAGCTGTTAAGTTAACCTTTGGGTAAAATTCGCTCAAAACACTTCGCAATCAATAAATGTCAACATTTCTTACAAATCGACCAAGTTATTGTACAATTTTATTATCGAATGCGTTTTCAAAGCATCGGATTGGACCGATTAGATACACAAACAGAAAAGTTGGTTGATATGTTTAAAGGGGGGTGATAAATTATCGCTACTTTCGATATCGATAAAGTATTGCCTCCCTTTAACTTCATCCAAAACTCACTCCTCCCAAACATTCAATTCCATCCCAATATCGTTCCAAAATTATTCACCTTGTCATTATCACGATGTAATGAACTGTAGGGGATATTATCTACACCGTTCATTGGATAAATAAGCAAGAATTCCAACGCATGTCATATTCAAACAGTCATGTAATTTTTACATTGATGATTTTGCCATTGGGCATCTCGCTGTTAGGATAATCAATCCACGCAATGATAGAATTGTTTAAGTTTATGCAAAAAATGTAGGAAAGGATCATACTACACCTTATATTTACTCAGTCATGTTATCTTCTCATCCATCTTTGTTTATCTTTCTTCGTGACGCAAAGGTATCGTAAAATGTTCATATGATATGTTTTGCAAGGATTCATTAATATTTATGGTCAATAAAAACCATAATCCTCAATGCTTGCGTGATAACAGGCAGAAATATCCAGAAATGATTGATTATGTAACATAACGGTTACCAGATTGTGATTTGTATCGCATTGATTTTACACGCACGATTCCAAAATCATTCAACTTATCAATTTCATGATATTGGTAACTATACACTATGGTGACAAAAGCCACAAGCGTTGAAACACCGAATACTAACAGGTTCAAGTCACGTCAATATCATATAGTAAACCCCGAATGTTGAAGATCTTCCAAGGGTGTTGAGACGAAAGTTTCGATGTTATCCTGACAGCTATTACAGTGAGTTACATCGTGAAATTGACATTCATCGCAATCAAAACCATTCTAAATCGCCCACTCGGCGCTCCATTCATTCATTCCAAGCATTCACTCACCATTCAAAAACGCTCATACCCATTGAAAAATATAGAATCAACTACATCATTCAAAATAAATTTTGATAGAGAGAAATCGCGATTTCATTGACATAATTCAAATTTTTAGCGTCTCATAGGTTTTTGACGAAATAGGAATATATATGTATAGATTTTTTATGCATTTTTTATGAAAGGGAGGTATTCAATATCGCCAATTTTGTTCATCCTGAACAAAATTTGCGATATAGGATTACCTCCCATTAAATTCACTCAAAACTCGCTCCACACACTCATTCAATTTCATTCCTAAATCATTTCAAGGTCATTAACCTTGTTTATTTCACGATGTTGTTAACTGTATGCTCTGATAAGAGTTAAAGTATGTGTACATAGTCATACGGTGGTCGTTTAAATCGATTTTATGTTGAATACACTATGTACTGTGCATAAACGACAATAATGGACAATGACATCATTAAAGATGCGTCCACTTTATGGAATTATATGAAACTTAATCACAAGATAGAAAAGGTATGTACATGTACTGCCTCTTCGGTCATATTTATTTTTATTTATTTTTTTATGTTTAAACAGCTGAATGAATATATACATTCAAACACATCGATAATATATTGTCATGTATTTTTTAAGCACACATTTTTCAATGAGATATGTTATTTATGCGTCGAATTCACACGATTTCACATCGTTCCTGTCATGATTAAGGTTCAATTGGAAGAAAGCTATATTTCATTACGATGTTTGCTTTGGCGAAAAAAGGGAATCTACCGTATCACGAATATCATGAGAAAAATCAAGTATTGTCTTCCTTGATTCAGACGAACTTATTAATTACATATATAGGTGTATTTTTAAACTGAGCTCAGGAATGTATATATAAATTTAGAATTCAAGGTTCACCGCACAAAATCTATGTTTACAGTTATATCTTGAAAATATTGACATGAATGGCCATGCCATCTGTTTGTATTATAGAACGCTTGATCACTCGTCCTCGGTATATCTCGTGGAATGTTGCAGAGCAGATATCTGTGACCTGGAAAATCATAAGTTCGTTTCGTAGATACCTAATGATTTCTTTTCGCGTTCTTTCCCCCCACCTTTTTTTTTTTATTGAATGTTGAATTAATAAATAAAGAGAAAAGTATATTGTTTATTAAATGTAAAGTTTGCACTGTAAGAAAAAAATATTTCTGGGTTTAGTATTGAATTTTAGTATGTTATAACAGTTTTGTACATATGGTCCGCTTTGCACGAACAATTGCATGCAACGCAGAGTACAAATTGTAGGCTACATGTACACGGTCGTCATTTTGAACAGAGTGCACTCATTTTGTTTTTAGTGCGTTTTCAGCCTAGCTGACCAAGGAGATATTGGTTATTAAAGATAAAAGTTACCAAATCAAAGAAAAGGGAGCATTTCGATCATGGGTATAGCCTTTATATCACCATTTGTGGGTTACCTCGCCCTAAATTACGATTTCCTGGGGTATATTTATTTTAAGCTGCGCCGCGTCATAACAAATGCATATAACGCAGACACTTACATCTGAAACATGACTTCAGCTTACTCAGTATTCAGATTATTGGAACGTATCATAGGCTCCTATCGTGTTGCTAGTCTGTCGTATACTCAGTGTGCACCAAACCTAATTAAGAACATTTGAGCGCTTCATACAGATCTATCAATATTTCAGTTTTGTATTGTACATGTATTTCATTCAAAACTATTTTCAATGATATTGGCAATTTGGTGGTCCCTTTTTAAAAGAATACGCGATTTTCTTTAATGCTTTTCATTAATGGATTGTTAGAAATACCGGTAGATTATTATTTGATAATCTCACCGACTGACCACTAAAATTGTCAAAAACTTTTACCCCGCTTCCGTTCATTTTCTAAATTCACCATATTAGACGTTTTCTAATTAGAGCACTATTAGTGACGTCGTCATGAGCGTTGCATAGCGATTACTTTCAAAAGACGCGCTTTAAGAACATTGTCCCAAAATGTTCACATACTTTTCTCATTTCTGCTTTAAAGAAATATAATAATCGTTTGTTTTCGAGCATTGAAGTACATTATGAATTGTTTGCTTTTTATGTTAGATCAATAAATCTTTCATCCGTATAAACAAAAATAAAAAGTAACGATTTGACTCGTGGCTTTTCCATCTGCTATTTATCAGTTGTTACAATGTATAAGGTGGAGCGGTAAATCATTTAGTAAGTGCAGCTGCAGTCTATCATAATTGAACTTTTTAATTGGTGTAATCGTGAAATTGGCTCCCATTCCGATCAATATCATTTTTATTAATTTACTAAGCGCCCCATTCATTCGTTTTAAACACCCACTCAAACCATTCAAAAATCTTTAATAAAGCAAAAAAGGTAAACGATTATGCTCACTTCGATTCTAAAAAAACTTTTATATATACTGGCTTGCTTAAATGGAAACGTCAGTTTGGTTCGCGAAGATATAGAAATCTGATTTTACCAATTAGTCTCACAGGGAGGTAACAAATATTGCCAATTGCGTTTGTCGTGAACGCAATTAGCTACATTGTGTTACACCCCTATGAATTTATTCAAAACTCGCTCCTACATCTAATTTAGATATTTTCCAAAAATATTACAAATTCAATTATTTTGTTTTGTTTTATTATTCAGTTTCTTAACTGTGTATTTATCTTTCGTAGAGCGACCTTGTTCTGTGTCTGTGTAGCTATGACATACGAGTAGCTGATAAAGCAGCTGAGTTGTGGCACCAGGGAATGGGCGACCTCGTTGTCTTCTCGGGGAAGTCCGGCAAATTGACGGAAGGTAAAACATATGCATATGCATGAAGTCCTTCGATATACTTATAGGGCAAGTCTTTCTCTTTTCTTTGATTTGAAAATATAAATAATTTCAAGGAATTCGGATATAATAAAAGTAGAACCGACCCGGTGTTTCGAGATGCAAGAGGTTAAGAACTAAAAAGGGATCTACGGAACAAGTTTGTTTAATAATGTACTTGTGACTGGAGGAATGTCAAATGGATTTAGAACCTTATGTGAAAGACTCTGCTGTTCACATGCATATTTTCTTGCGCCAGACAGCAGGAATCCCCTTTTATCTGGAATAGAGTTAGAAGAGATTTCAGAATGATTTAGGAAGGATTTGAGAGTGTATTGGGCAAGTTTTGAAAGATATAAAAGGGATGAAATAAAACCAAGCGTATTTTGTTCAAAACATACGAAATTAGCAATACTTGATTACCGCCCCTTTCACAACATAGACATACTGTTCTATAAGTATATGTGTATGTCTTTGTGGACCATTCAGATGCGTCCATATCCACGCCAGCAAATTAAAATGATATGGACGACTTGAAATAGGTTGTGGAGCATTTGAAACTATCCCTGCGTTCATGATCACCAAACTGTGCAAACAGTTGTCCAATTATACCCCGCTTTACACGCAGGAGCACCTGCAAAGCAGGGTATAATTAGAAAAAAGTTTGCATCGTTTGGTGATCCTGAACGCAGGGCATAACACAACGTTTTCGACGACTTCGGGACGTATGAAACGTTGTGAGCGAGAAGTCAACGGGATATTAATTCGGCGCGTTGTGAGTAGTCTAGAGGTAGCGCGTCGACCTCTTGACCCAAAGGTCCTGCGTTCGATTTCCAGGAGGGGCTATCGATCTTGCTTCTTTCACTGACCCACACATTCGGCGCGAGTACTAGTGAATTTTCCAAGAATCAGAATCGAGAGGGATTAATATAAGTTGTAAGAACTTGTTTCCCAATCGATGTAAAATAAACAGGTTTAAACCAAGCGCTTAGCGAGCGATTTGAATGGTTCTGATCGACAAGTTTGTCAATTTCACGAGTTTACCGACTGTAAGCAGTGTGGCTGAACAAGTTTTCAAAGCAGTCTTTGTAATCAAATAATTGAAAAAATGGCTAAAGTTAGCAACATCGTTGAGATGACATTTACCTTTATCAAAGCCACTTTAAATCGCTGGATCAGCGCTCGATTTATTTTTTTCTAAACAGTCACCCAAACCATTTTAAAACGCTCCAAGATTTGAAAAAAAAAAACCTAAACAAAACAAAAAAAAAAAACAATTCGAAATCGTTCAAAACTATCAACATGACATCATATCGATCGAATCTTTCTATGATGATTCGTTTTGATCGCAGTGAGCGCCAATTCCATGAGGATCTTAACTGTATTTCTAATTCAGGTCTTTGGACCAAACCGGAAGCTGATGTATTCGGAGACAGGGCTATCGAACTCGGTGTTCCGAAAGCGAAGATACTCATTGAAAACGAATCTACTAATACCGGAGAAAACGTACGATTTTGCTTCAAGTTACTTAAAGAGAAGAATATCTTACCAAAGTCAGTTATTATTGTGCAAAAGCCTTATATGGAGAGGAGAGCGTATGCAACCTTTATGAAACAATGGCCAGGAAATACCGATCACATGACCATTAAAGTGACGTCACCGGAAATAGATTTGTTAGATTATCCTAATGAGGTAGTTGGTGATATAGATTACACTATAAACATTCTTGTGGGAGACTTTGCAAGAATAAAGCGCTATGAAGAAAGGGGATTCCAAATACATCAAGATATTCAAGATTCTGTACAGGAGGCATTTGAAAGATTGGTAGCAACTGGGAAGTTTATCAACCATTTACCGACGTGAATTTTAACCACAGATAGATCACAAGAGGCTTTGTATATGGGTCTCTCTGCATGATCTGTATGTTAATGAAAGGCCAAAGATACCGTTTTTTATCTTATAACTATACCAATATCTGTATGATAACATCCCGTATGATATTTTTTATGATATCACATAGTTATTTTTAGAACAATGATATAATGCGGTTATTTTTAGAAACTTGCATTTCAGTCAGAAACATCGACTAAAACAAGACAAATACAGGTTATAAGATAAATATAATACGTGCTTAGTATATTGTATAAAAAATATCCAACTCGGTTGTGAGAATTAATAATTGCCTCGGCAAAGCCTCCACAATTTTCATTTCTCCGAACCTCATTAGATAATTTTTTGATACAAAACACTAAGTACGTATTATATGTATATTTTGACAAAAAAAACTATTTCTATCACAATTATCGGGGGAAAGTATTTTGGGCTTCTTGTTATGGTGATTCGGATTCTAGTGGTACCCCGGTCAATACACTTTAAGAAAAAAGTCCTTAAATAACGCTTTCCGGACATCTATATGAATATCTTCTGGACATTTTAATAATTTAAAGACGAAACGCAGTAAAATACTGCGTTTTGTTATCAAATTATAAAATATCCCGTCTTTACCTTTCGTTGTTTAGTTTTTCGAAACGTCATCTTTATTGTCTTGCAGAAAGCTTCCGTTTTCTTCAAGCACCTATTCTGCGCTTACAATTTGAATTATGTCAATGAAATCGCCTTTTTTCTCTGTCCAAATTTATTTTGAATGGCTTTGTTGATACTATATTTTCCATTGGGGTTGAGCGAATTTGATGGTTTGAGTGAGTGTTTGAAATGAATTAATGAAGCGATGATTGAGCGATCTAGAATGGTTTTGATTCAGATGAATATCAATTTCACGATGTAACTAACTATATACTTAGGTCAATTGATTTGTCTGTCGTCTATGATCCAAATACGTTCCTTTAATTTCAAAAACAACACTTAAACACTTTTAATTGTAACTTTGATTTTAACCAATCTAAGAATATTGTTGTCTTCTCCCTTGTGGGTCAATGTAAGTTGCTAATACTTCCATTCCTTTTAGATTTACGACCTATGGTAAGGGGGAGGGGGGGGCAAAATCAAACCATAGTCGATGGATTAAAACTGACGCAATCGAAACTTTGCCAACGAACGAACAACAAACGCCTTATGCATTCGGGACATCACTCGGCCATTTCCGCACACTGCAACAGACCTCGGATGTCAATCGGGAACCCTCGGCGATTCTACGTAATAGACGTCGGGAATAACACGGGTGCTGCCATGAAAGCGCGTCATTTCGCGCGTAGGTTTATATGACGTCACAAACATTAACGATTCCGCTAAGGATGACGTTGCAATAAATGAAATCAACGAAAGAAAAAAGTTGGCATATTATAATTTGATAACAAAACGCAGTGTTTTACTGCGTTTTGGCATTAAATTATAGTATGCCCAAAAGATCTCCAAAGATGATCGGAGAGAAATAACAAAGTGTGATTTTCTACAAGCGTATAAACCGAAGTACCACCAGAAGCCGAATTACCTAAAAATGAACCAAAATTAAGATTTTTCATCCGTTATTTCAGAATCTAAATATATTTATGTAAGGATACGATGTTTTCACGTCATTGACTTAAACGAGTAGCGTTGGCGACGTCGGAAGTTTTCACTCACAGTTTCGAGGGCTGACGCCATTTTAACTGACGACATCGAGTTTTTCCAAGGATTTACCGTAATTTTTTTGAAAATAGTCCGTCTATGTACATCCGAGGTTGATCGTGAGATTGGCCGAGTGGTGTTCCGAATGACGCCTTATGGTAAGTACTCGTAAATGATGAGCGTGTATCATGATGAAATAAGCTTGTAGCTACATTTTGAAAGAAACTGTAATTACAAGGATGTGGAAAAAAACTGAGGATGTGTGGCAGTATGTCTCAAAAGACATATGAGCCTGTGCGTGACATTTCCAACAATTTCACATCTGGACAGAGTACCAACGTTGGGTAACATTGACCACGATACAATGCAATAATAATTTATGCTGGCTGCATGAACATTGATTAAGACCTTAAGATTTATCTTTATAGTGCATAGTTAAGCTTCTTGCCAGCCTGTGCAGCCTCACAGGCTGGCCAGGAGCTTTGCTTTGCGCACATTTGAAATTGTTGGAAATGTCACGCACAGGCTCATATCATATTCAGACACCCTGGTATATGAACCTTATTTGATCATTTCAAAAGAGGTACATGTATAACTATGATAGATAAAATCATTCCGAACATAAGTTTATGATATTATAGATGCATAAAATTAAGTGGGTGATCAAAGGTCAATAATGTCTTCACTTGTATAGATAAAATTAACCTTTGATTACTCACTTAAACCTATGCATGTATTTAAGATTTTTGAAATACAACCAGTAAACCAAAGCTATAAAATAACAAAGCAATATCATTAAGCTAATATTTGGTTTATCTTATTGATCAAGATAATACTGATTCTAGATAAAAGAAAATCTGATTGAAAGATAAAAGTTAAAAGATAAAACATATTTTAAATTTCTAAATTTTGACATTTTTTTCTTCTTCTTAATTATGAAATAAAACCATCGTACATGAAAATATATGTTCATAAATATAACACACTGTACAGAAAATAAGAGAAAAAACACCTATTCATAAGAACATTGAAAAGGAAAAGAGGCTTTTATTGTTAAATTATTACTTAAAAGACTGTTCATGGCAGTTATTTTAAAAAAAAAAGATATAATGAACAACGTATATTTATATATAAATACAAGAAGAAGGGTGAAATACCAACGTAATAACTATCAAAGACACTAAATACATGTACTAAAAGGATACAGTTAACCACATTGACAAGATGAATGATTTTTGAATGAAATTTATTGAGTGTTAGGAGCGAGTTCGGAGTAAATTTAATGAGAGGTAATCCAATATCTCAAAATTAGCAATATTGATTATCTCCCTTTAATAAAATATGTATACACGTTCTATAGGCAGCTTTCTATTTCGTCGAGAACCTATTGGACGCTTATAATTTGAACAATGTTTGAAAAATCGCAATTTTTCCTTATCCAAATTTATTTTGAATGACGTTGTTGATTCTATACTTTTAAATGGGTTTGTGAGTTTTTGAATGGTTTGAGTTAGTGTTTTGAATGAATGAATGGAGCGCTGCTTGAGCGATATAGAATGATTTTGATTGAAGTGATTGTCTATTTCACGATATAACTACTGTATGTACGTATACAACGCGTATATACTTTAATTATACTTTTTACACTTTGACGGCAATAATTTTGATCCAATAGATGTATGAAACCGTTTCAAAGTTTCTTCATTTAAGGTTTATATACAATTTGGTTACATACAATGGATTCCCGGCATACACATTTTACTTGAAATTAAAATAGAATATATATGTATTATTGCAACAAATAGTTTAAAATTATTGTATCGAAAATAAGATTTTTACAAATGAAAATGCACTTTACAAACACACCAACATTACATTCACGACTTAGCTTTTTCTAACATATAATAAAAGTATTCTTACATTATAGATACATATTAAGGATAAAAATAAAACATAAAAATCTCTGATAAAGATAACGCAATAAACGTTTAAAAATGAATGCATAGAATTGGCTGATTGTATAGTCCCGCAAAGTTTGAACGAAATATCAAGGACAAGTTTCCAATCAAATTGGTAATTTGCAGGTTCATACATAAGGACGTTAACAATTTTTTTGTCAGGGGAAGGGTGGCGGATAAAATTCAAATTCACGGTCTGTAAGTCCGAATTTTCTGTGATATATGTTTACCACAAAGTGGACAGTGGACAGTTCGTTAAACTATCAGCACACGCCTTGCAGACTCTATGGTGTTGACAAGGTAAAAATAATATATTGATATCAGCCGTAGTACAGCACATACAGTATAACTCTTCTTTCTTCAAACGTTTTTGTTCTTCAATCAATTCTGAAATTAAAGAAAAAAAAATATCACAAAACCGGCAAGATTTTTTTCACCTAGAGAAAAAATGCTAGTCGTGTACATTATATACTGAACCACAAAAAACGTCGCGTTATTTAGATCAGTAGAAAAAAATTTTGGCCTTGGTCCGCTCACCTGAGTGAAAGCACGTAATGGTAACTTGCATTACTTTTGATTCAGATGATAAAGTTATTGAACTGTAACAAATTTATGTGTAAAGGAAAATGGTCAGACCATAGCAACAAAAGTTTTTCATAGATTTCAATTCTTTAAGCTATCTCGATGGGGACCGACTACATGTATGAAACATTTCTGTAAAATTTGGTGTAAATTGGCCCAGTAGTTTAGGACAAGAGAAATTGTTGACGGACGCCAGGCGACAACCAAAGGACGGAAGCTGGACAAAGGGTGATCACAGTACTTCACATGAGCACTTTGTGCTCAGCTGAGCGTACAAAAAGTTCAAATGTTAAAATTGACCTGAAGTACTACCCTCTCCCCCTTGTTTCAATTCAGGTCTATGAACTGATCATCCATGCCATATCTTAAGTCTGTAGAACTCCTGGTTGAGAAGAGGAAGAAATTTTAAGATTTTCTTAAAATTTCACCTTTGGTTGCCATAGCAACCAGCGTTTTTATGGATTTCAATTCTTTTAGCTTTTTTGGAAGGGGACCACTTAAGCGACATTTCTGCAAAAGTTGGTGTTTATTGGCCTAGAAGTTTAGGAGGACATGTCGTTTAAATAAAATGTTAACGGACACCGGACGACGACCGACGGACGGACGCCGGACGAAAGGTGATCACAATAACTCACATGAGCACTTCGTGCTCAGGTGAGCTAAAAATAAGGGGCATTTGTTGTTTTTTAGTGAAAAAAAATCAACTGGACTCAAAGACAAAGAAAATGAGTCTATTTGGGCATGTGTATGCTGGGTGTTTCAATGGGTTTTGCATAGCGTTGGTGCTCCATTTACTAGATTGGAATAATTTATCAAAGGAATTCTGCAACAATCAGACGTTCCCTAATTTCACGAAAAAGTTCTGATGTCAAAACAACCAAAAATGTCATAAGCTATGGGTGTCACTTTTCAGACAATATCTTCCGAGAAACCTTTCCAAATCGGAGAAAAATTTATTGATGAATTCATGTACTTGAATCAAACATGATTTTAGTGACGGATATCAGTTAATGACCTATAGCCTTAGGTCACCTGAATTACATAAACAGCTCGTTAGGAAACTAAGGAATTGAACAGACAAATTTCAAAGAAAATTTGGTCGTTCGACAATATCTTTGAAAGAATCTCCGACAAACACCAAAATCTTCTCAAAAACTTGTCTTTATACACACGCGTCTTTCGGAGAATGCATCGCCAACCACTTTCCGAATCTAAGTCATTTGGGTTTCGCCATACCCAGAGTCATATGTTTCTAGCTCGACATAGACGAACGTATCACTGTTATCTCAACAATTCGATGTCTCAGCGCAAAACAGTTGTAATTGCCTATATGATTATAGGCAGTTACAACCGTTTCGCACTGAGCCATCGAATTGCTATGATTGGTGTGCTACATCAATTTTGAAAATAATTGTTTATAGAAAGTTAAAAAAATAAGCTTTTCCAGCAAAGCATTTCTGTATAAATAAAATTGTTCTACTGCGACGTTTCTTTTGTGGTTTAGTTCAGTAAATACTAAGATAAAGGACATACCAATATGTATCATACTTTGTATGCAGAAACATTGCACATGTATTCCCTTTATTCTTATCTTCGACAGACAAACGCAATCAATATGTCTTCTTCGTTGAATGTGAAAAATTAGAAAATTAACTAAAATGCAAATCCATCATATCAAAGTATATTTACACGATTTTATACTTATATTTAAGACAAGAGTAATTTACCAACCTTTCGAAATAAGCGAAGGTAGCTTCTGGTCATTATTTTGTAATTGAATTTCATCTATCACTGTTTCGACAGTAACATCTCTGCAGTCTATAGGGGGAACAAAATTGAAATAAAAAAAATACACGTTAATAATTTAGACTTATGATATCGCTTATTTAGAGTCATAGGAGCGGGAAATACATAGATCCATATTGTACAACCGACCCTGCGTTCAGGATGACACAACGGTGCCAACTGTTTGTAAATTATACCCCGCTATTAACGTTAACTTGCGTCGAAGCGGCTTATAATTTGCAAACAGTTCGCAAACTTTTGCCATCCTGACCGTAGGACTGAATGAGGCTTCTGTACAAAATTGATTTCGCTGTCTGCGCATGTCATAATTATTCTCCGAAGAGCAAGTAATTATGGATTGTCAATCTATATTATTATGGTAATTAAAAAGAAGTAATCAAAACGCACTGGCAATCAAAACGCACTGACCGATTTGGCACATGAAATAAACATTTATCTAGAATTCCTATTTTTAGAACATTGTGTTTGTTTCGGTTACATCACCATGGTAAAAGTCATTGCATTTGACACCCTTTATCCGAAAAACCTTAATCATATATGATTTTTTTATCTGTCTCGACCTTGGAACTTTTTTAGAGACGTTTTGCGAAGCAGATTATATGTCGCAACGGTCGCCTCGTCAAACATAGACAGGTTCTGCAGGGTACTTTATCAAATAGAATACAGTATTGTACTCGATCATGCTAGATATCCCTTTAATATTAGAAAAAAAGTATAACCAATCGGGCATAGAGTGTAAAAGAAAAAATGTAATATAGCTTTCCGATATCCAACCACATAAAAGCGATTTTCGCTTGCAATAATACTTTTTAGCTCGACTATTCCTTACTTTGGTCTTTTCGAGTCATATTTACATATTTAGACTTGAGAGATAGCTATTGTTTATGTTCTAAATGTGTAGCAGAGGTACAGATACATGTAAGAAGGGGGGGGGGTATTACTAGTCTAAAATCTTTATTTCTCATTAAAACCATATGTTGTGCGTACTTATTTGAATCATCGCAACGAGACGATTCAAAATAATATCGACACTATTTGATTTCTACAAGTGTTGTTGACATATTTTAATCTAAAATCCAAAAAAAAAACCTTTTTCTGTAGCTCTGTGTACTTAGAGTTGCAACCCTAGTATAGAAATGTTAACAGTAGACTGTTAGACCTAAAGATACGGAGAGTGGTTTTTAATGCACTTTAATTGTCTACAAAACCTGTATTTCGAGTAATCGTCGCAATCTATGATCGGAAAAAACAATATTTAACTGAGAGGCTATAAAAATTGTCTTATTCTGAATTGAAAATATGATCCAATTTAGAATAGAGATCGAAACTGCCAGTCTGCAATGATACATCATACTGTAATGTATGTATGAATATAAAAGATATTGTTAATAAGTTCTTATCAATAACAACTAAATGGTATTATCTTTGATGCTCGTCCATTTTTTTACATTCTAAGTATGAGAAAATGCTCTATTGAAAATGAGAAAAGTTATAACCTCGGACACAGATAAACATGAATTACTGATTACAGTTAATAACATCGTGAAATTGACATTCGTCTCAATCAAAATCATTGTAAATCACTCATCGATTCATTCATTTATTCCAAACACTGACTCAAACCATTCAAAAACGCACAAACCCATTGAAAAATATAGAATCACCAACGTCATTCAAAATACATTTTGACAGAGAAAACCCTGATTTCACTGACATAATTCAAATTATTAGCGTCTCAAAGGCTCTTGAAGAAATAGGAAGCTATGTATAGAACTTTTATGCATTTTTTTTATTAAAGGGAGGTAATCATTATCGCTAATTGTGTTCATCCTGAACAAAATTTGCGATATAGGAAAACCTCCCATTAAATTCAATCAAAACTAGCTCCTCACACTCATTCAATTTCATTCCTACATCATTCACCTTGTCAATTTCACGATGTTCTTAACTGTACATCAATGTGTTAATATACCTCTTCTCAACTTGTCCACGGCACGCTCCACAATTGCCTGTTGAAAGCCCATTTCTACGATAGTTTTTATAACCGTCGAGCTTTCGTTTGTGTGCTCCGATATATTGACTCCATTTAATTGACTAGATATATCTTGTATGTTTGATGCCGATGCTTGTTCTGTCGTTCTCTGAAAAAAATACAATACATTCTACAAAAAAAAGATAGTTCGGTTTTATTTACCTGACATTGCACTGTACTGTCTTGATGAAAAAAGTCTAATATCATCCAATGTACCATGCCACATATTGAGTTATTTCTGCAGCATATCTTTTCAAATATTTGTCTCCCACTGATGGATGATAACTCCTTAACCGAAATGGGATAGGAGATGTAGCCTTGGAAAGGAAAAAATGGTTGTACCGGTGCGAGAAATACCAGAAATCAATTGAAAGGTGTTCTGGCCGCCTGAACATATATAATACATTCTTAGTGTTTTGTATGAGAAAAATGTCAACGAGGTTGGGAGAATTGATCATTGTCGAGGCTTTGCCGAGACAATTATCAATTCAAAATTGGCATTAAAACCGATCAAAATCATTCTAAATCGGTCACTCGGCGCTCCATTCATTTAATCTAGACACTCACTCAAACCATTCAAAAACGCTCCAAACACACTGAAAAACATATAACAACAACTTCGTTCAAAATAAAAATAGCCGGGGAAAAAATCAGCATTTCACTTATTTTATTGAAATAATATGCGTCTGATAGGTTATTGAAGAAATAGGGAGCTACAGTTAAATACATCGTGAAATTGACATTCACCTAAATCACAACCATTCTAAATCGCTCACTCAGCGCTCCATCAACTCGTTCCAAACACTCACACAAGTCATTCAAAAACGCTCCAACCCATTGAAAAATATAGAATCAACAACGTCACTCTAAATAAATTTTGATAGAGAAAAATCGCGATTTCTTTGACATAATTCAAATTATTAGCATTTCATAGGTTCTTGAAGGTATAGGAAGCTACATATAGAACTTGTATACATATTTTATTAAAGGGGGGTAATCAATATCGCTGGTTTTGTTTATCCTGATCAAAATGTGCGATAAAGGATTATCTCCCATTAAATTCACTCAAAACTCGCTCCACACACTCATTCAATTTCATTCCTAAATCAATCAAAAATCATTCACCTTGTCAATTTCACGATGTTGTTTACTGTATCTGTAGAACTTGTGTGCATATTTTATTAAAGGGAGGTAATCAATATTGCTAATTTTGTTCATCCTGAATGAAATTTGCAATACTGAACTACCTCCCATAATATTCACTCAAAAGTCGCTCCACACATTCATTCAATTTCATATCTAAATCATTCCATAATCATTCACCTTGTCAATTTCACGATGTTGTTGACTGTATTTAAGATCACGTTTAGAGTACGTGTACCCAAGTCTACAGAGGTAAAGAGGTTTCATATTTCTTCATTTTATCTTTTTCTTATTACGCTCACGTCATTATCATTTCTTTGTTACCCGTCAAACAGAAACTTTCTTTCAAAAATTTTAAATGTTTTAATACAGTATATAGAGAATAGATAGTTGGTGACTTGAGATGGAAAAGTTTATCTGGCAAGGCGTTGGAATTTATCTGGTGAGCTGGAGGCGAACCGGATAAATTCTGCAGCCCAGCCCGATAAACTTTTTCATCTCAAGTTACCTATCATCTTTTCTATTAATCCTGTTACAATCTTCTTTTCTTTGCCTATTCGATATTTATTTACGAATTGATACCTAAATGATTAAGAAGATATGATTTTCGCAATCTCAAACGTCCTTTTTTCTCCGAAGTTTTGTTGTCATGCAGCTAAAAGCAAGCTCAATTCAATGCCTTCCTTACTCTTAATCAGAGGATGGACATAGACTGAGATCAGATGCAAAGCTACTATCTCCGAAATCATTCTCGGTCGAATAATTCTGCGTTGAATCCATCCAGAAAAATGTTTCAAAATCCAGACAGTTTTCGAGATCGAATGTAAACACCAAGATGAGCTTCGACACAATTTTATAGATCACGTCATCAGTCATGTACTACGACATCGATTTGGTCGCGATTTGATTTTAAAATCATATGAAAATCGAGTAAAATATTTTCTTATCAGAAATAGACACTCAAATGCAAAAGAAAAAATGTTAGAGAGGACTGTTTTTAGACCTAATAGCCGAAAAAAGAAGATCCTGCAGGCCACGTGACCAAGTTACATGATAAAGCTGTCACGTGATCAAGTGACCTGATATCAACAAGTTTATCATACCCCTTATATCAGGTAATAACTATAGCTAGTGGCAGGATAAAATTATGTAACGGTTATGGCGTTCGAGGGTGCAAAATTTTAATTTCTATGGTAAGTATTTGGACAGTGTTTTTGTCTGTATGTCTGTCGGAAATAGTCACACAAAAAAGAAAATATGGAGATATTATAGCTCTCTAAATAGACGTTTATTAGACATACAATTAGAAACATCGTAAGATTGACAAGATGAATGATTTTGGAATGAATTTCGATTATTATGAAATAAAGGTGTTGAGCGAGTTTTGAAAGAAATATAAGGGAGATAATCCAATATCGCTAATTTGTTCCGATTTTGACGAAGTTAGCAATATGTATAACACCCCTTTTAAAAAAGAAAAACTACATACTTTCCAATTAATGTGTCTTAAAAAACAACCAGAAGCTATAAAATGCACACCATTCAAAAAATTGTGGAATGCTTTGATAAATGTGAATGAAATGTCGATCGTTCCGAATGAGTTTTAATTGTTTTTGACCGAAAACGGAGCGTTTTCTGAGTGGTTTGAGTGAGTGTTTGGAATAAATGAATGGAGCGCTGAGTGAGCGATTAAGAATGATTTTGATTGGGATGAAAGTCAAGTTCACGATGTTGTAAACTGTAGGACATGTGTCTTTTAATAACAACATTGACGACTGACCTTAATTTTGGTAAAAGTCAATTAGCAAAATGAAAATATTCCTTGAACGCGTGGAATTTCTTTCTTATTTTAATTTACAAAGGCATCACTTTTTGATAGTGAAATATATATACTCAAACGAACTCCTTTTTTCTGTTATATCAAATTATATATTATCTCATGCTTACCCAACCAAGTATCCCCGCAAATATCTCAATGACTAATATTACAGAAGGTAGCCTACCTGTCTATGATGTGATAAAGCGAGTGTGATATATTCTTGTCCCTTTGTTTCTTTAAGGTGAATACAGTGAGGAAAGTTGATACAATGCTCTATCCAGGGGTCGTCCGTAGGGTCCCACTTTTCAAGGCCACCGTCGCAGGCATAACATCGGACGATATCGCAAGTACCTATATAGGAAGAGAAAGCAAATTTATTTTATTTCTTTCATTGAACCCGAAATTTTACATCCTTTTTCTTCGGAATCATTTCTACATGCCAACCTAATTCTAATGCTTGAGGTATTTTTTTGAACAATCTTCTCCCTCTGTCTGTTCTGCATACATCCCTTGTTACTGACATAAATAAAGACGTTGATCCTTTTCCCGTGATTAATTTTGTGACGTCATAAGTTTAGCAAGCAACGTCAGTATAAACAAAAGTGACGAGGCAATGCAAAACGCTTTTTTCTGGAACATTAGTTGGTTAAAAGCTAGTTTTAAAAAGTCCCTATGAATTATTTTGCAACTTTGTTTTAATAAATACCTTAGTCTTTTTTATGCAATAATAGTCAATTCACGTTTTTCGAGCGTTAGCATTTGCAGAGACCCTAAACCATTTTCCGGGTCTCTACAAATATTAACGCCCTCAAAAACGTATATTAACCCTATATCATCAATGCATGTTTTGACGATATGAGTAGGCATGCATTATTTCTGTTTGCTAAGCTATTGAAGCTTAAATGTACATGAACCCGTCTAAACACTTATTTTAGAAAAGTACAAACATCTGATAATGAATATTTATAGAGTGATTTCATAATGAGATATTAAGCATACTGATAATATTACCTTGGCCTTCACTTTCAATTGACCGAAATATATATAGGAACATGTCCCATCTGTTATATTACGTTTATAATGTATTGTTTTCATTTTTGTCATTTGTGTATAGATTATACTTTTGCCAGTTTAACCTTTCGAATACTGAGCTCAAATCTCTGGCAGACAATATAAACTAAGTTAATCCCACACGGATGTGCATGCTGATCTTAGCATACGTTGCCTGTTTCCTTTCAATTAATGTTTGCAAACTCACTAAAGAATGGTTGAATATTCCAAAATATTGGCAATTTGTTTGATACAAAATTAAAAATTCAGAAGTATAAGGGCTCAATTTTTGCAATTTCTTACAAATTTATAAGCATTAACTTTTTCCTACACTATTCCTACACATATGATAGATCACATCAATATTCATGTTCACGAAATGGTTTAAATTCCGATTTGTGTCCCGTCAGTTCTGAGCAGTGCGGGATTCATCGAACCTGTTCACGATTTGCAGTTTGCACAGGCTTGCAACGTTCGAAACTTTTACTTTCTGCATATCTTCTGAATTTAGAGTGTTCGTAAAGCCTTTGTATAAAACCAACCTGAAAATGCGTCGCCCGATTGACATGTGCTTAACCCAATCTCTTTTTTACACAATTACTAAAAGAAGTTTCTAAAGTTTCCAAACTGTATTTCTACATGTGACGAGGGACATAGATTCTCAGCGTGAATATTAAGATCACACGGTTGTGTGGTCAATTTTTCTGTCAAAGCATTCGAAACATTCCACCATACCAGACAAGTCCTTTTGACGGGGAAATGGATTAACAATGACTAAAAATGTTGTTGTTTTTAAAAAATACCTGTGTAGTAAAATCCCGCCTCAGCCAACTGATGAGGGGTTTGAACTAGATCTCTAGGCCAACCCGTGAAGGAAGCAAGCCTAACTGAGTAAGAGCTATACTCGGGATGGCGATAATTCTTGCGATCGTGATATTCTGGGTGTGATGAATTATGGGGGTGTTGTGTATTTC
This sequence comes from Fragum whitleyi, assembly GCA_948146395.1. Lineage (NCBI taxonomy): Eukaryota > Metazoa > Mollusca > Bivalvia > Cardiida > Cardiidae > Fragum > Fragum whitleyi. The sequence goes on from OX411558.1 coordinate 27,958,561, forward strand.
TATTTTGGTGATTGCTGCCTCCTAAACAAAAAGAGAATACATGTTATCGTTTAATCTAGAGTAAGATTGATGATTATCATATTTTTTTATTAATTTGAGTGAACAACAAAATCTATATTTTCACTAGCGGTGAAGCCACTCTTGAAAATATATTTTTGATGTTCACTCACTAAAGTATCAATGTATATAAAACTTTCTTGATCTCTAAATATTAGAAATTTGGCATCATTCTTTTTAAGTTTAAAGTCTCTTTTTATTATCAATATTTCTTGTCTTGATTAAAAAATGCACTTTTGACGAAATGTTTAGAATATCAAGGGTTTTATTTAATATCAAAATTATGTCATAATAGATTGATATTGATTTACTGACAATTTATTATAAATTGCGAACATATCTGTTCTACAATGACCAAATATGTATCAGATCAAGCAAATGCCACAAGATAACTAAGATTCCAGCATTTTACCTTTTTGCTCCAAATCCTCAAGTCATTCTAAAACACATGCATTACGTTTTTCGAAAACCGCTCTCTTTTTTAAATGATAACCCTACAGAACTGCCAAAATCCCCCTATTCGTATAATGGTCGTCTAATACAATAAATGCTGGCGCTGAAATAAGGGGTAATCGACGATTCATCAATACACTAGATGTTATCCTCAAAAGGTATACCTGTTCGCTCTTCAGGCTGGCTATTATTTGGTAATGTCTGAAAAACTTCTCCCCGTTGACTTACTGGCAAACCTTCAGACCGTATTGAATTCTGAAACGGTAGTTACAAAACATGTTTTAAAATGTAGTTAACTGCAAATCAACATTTGACATTATAATGAATTCGGTTTTTTTACCTATAGTTAATACTATGGATTAACACTATAACAAATGAAAGCTTTCTCGCAACTGATAACAATACCCATTTAATACTTGAAATTTGATTCTTTTTTTTTTTTCTTAAATTGATTTTAATAGATTAAAAATGCAATTGGAGATCTTATAAACCTAATGTTACCAATTCATCAAACTATACATAGAATATATTCTATCAAAGACTGGATTTTGTTTAGAAAATAAGAGTTTCATTTAAATTGTGATAAAAATAGTCCCCCGTTGTCAACTAAGAATTAACAAGATTGGCCAGTAATACTCTACTTAATTTACAGATATTCGAATTAAATTTCTTAAATCGTTCTTTTATAAAAAACCCGAGTTCTTTCAAGTTAATCAAACTACTGAACAGTAATCAAAGATCAACGCTTAGACGACTATGCAATTTCTTAAAAATCGCGTTCGACCGACGCAATACTATACTTAATAAATAATATTAACCGATTAAGAAGAAGATATTCGATACATTTTTATGCTCATTACTTCTGTCTTTTTGTTTTTAATTGATGTATAATTTCGATTTTGATCTTGAACGTTTGAAAGCAATAGACAAGTATTGAGTAAACAATACAACTATTATCGGTTACTCTCCGCGATATATACTTCTTTTTTCACTTACTATGTTTGAAAAAGTAAATGTTTCATTTTGGAACAATGGAATTTTCAAATGACAATCCATAGAATACACTTTTAAAATTATAACGTTTAGAAAAGCTATTGCGAAACAAACGTACAAAATCAATATTTATATCACCTATTATTTCTACCGAAAGTAAATTGTATGTTGTTAATATATTTGTATGACGAGATACATGTTATTGTATAAGTCAATGAAATCTATCTATCTATCTTAATGCCTAGTAGACATTTAGTAGAATTCTGACCAGTAGTTTCAGAGGAGAAGATGTTTAAAGAAAAAGCTATCGGACGAACACCCGTCCGGTGAAGCTAAAAATAAAGTGAATATAATGAATATGTTTTTTTTAATGAGGGTTTACGCCGCTTTCAACATTTTTTTAGTTAGCGGTGGCTAGGGCACCTTACAATGGAATCCTGGTATTTCTCACACTAGTACTACCATTACATTATTTCTTAGCCTCAAGCTGCTATCCAACATAGGTCTACGATTCTCGACCCGTTGGTGGGAGATATATAGTCGGAAAGAAGTGGGTATAAAAGAAAACAGCATAAAACGTGCTTAGGTGTATCTTTAAGGAAAAGATATATACCTTTATTTCATTTAGTCTACTCGGACCGAGATATTGCACAAGAAAGTCACAATCACCGGAATATCTCACGTGTTCTCGTAGTGGATCGTCACTGGCAATAAAGTCCTTTAAGCCAAGAGAACAAAAATAACACCTTACTAAATCGGCTTCGCCTGAAATTAGAATAAGAAAATAATAAGTTAGGATTTGGTTATAACCTTATTTCAAACTTAATAATACTTAGTATACATGTACGTAAAACATTAGAACTAATCTTATGTCGATTATGTACAGCATTTGTGAAATGCGCACATGTTCAATGTAGACATTCGATACTCTATAGCTACTCCATATTAAATCTACATGATTTTTTTACAAAATGAGACAGATACACTTTTAAAGCAATACAAAAAACAATTACAGAAAAATAGTTACTGTATAATGCATGTGGATTATTAATTCAACGCAACCGCTCCCGAAATAGAAGCAGTGAATATTTTAAAGCATTGTTCAGTTAATTTATGATACGAAACTATTTGTTGGCTGGTGTTTTACCATACATTTCTACATGTATATCAAATATGCAAGCTCAACCTAAAGACAGTCCACGTCTTATTAAAAATTGAAAAACGTAATGACGCAGAAATTTCGTCATTGTTTAAGTCATTGCAGTGCTTATATCTCGTAAGTGCCAGTACGGTAAAAAAGAACTTTAGACATTCCCGTACTGCTACTAACGATGACTTAAATAATAAAATTGCTTCGAAACGGAAGTTAAAAGTTCTGATAATAACTAAATATTTACTTACCAGTAAAAAAGAATCCTAGCCCAGCAAGTTTGTAGGAATCCTGGACGTGTGAGTGACGCCAGAACGTGAATGACGCTAAGCGTTGGCTTTTGTCGACGTATTCAGGGTGACGTGCCCGAGAGGTAGGCCATAGCCTTGCGGGTTGGGCGGCATTGTGTTGGACTAGTCGATGGTTAGTAAGTGCATTTGTGTGATATGGCAAATGTGATCGGTTCCCTGTACTCATTAAATTCTTTTACTGTAAATAAATAAGATAGATTATTTTAGCTGATAACTTGCATACCCGATTATGCTGCTGTTTCTAGTTTGTAACCCTTTAAATGCGGAGTTTAAAACTTGTTTTCTAATCAAATTGTCTATTTTTGGACCATTTCAACCAACTTTGCACTAGTATTTTTTTTTAAATAAGTAATGACTCAAATGTAGACAAAGTCGACTGAGATCAGACTGCATGACTATGTGGGTTGATCTTATTTAATTTGTCTGTCAAATCTTTTAGCAGTATACCGTAAAAAGCAGTCGGTCGGCGTAAATCCTCCCATTAATGATAAAGATCAGCACATTGAGAGCGATATGCAAAACCACAAAGTTTGTCTCGCCAGTGAATAAATCGAATCGCTCTCATAGCCACAGAATCACTAAATAAATGCTTTTTGAAAACAAATAAATAAATAACACAAATAACTAGTCAAACCTGATAAAATTTCAAAAATTGAATCGTTAAGTAATACAAAAAAGCATACTAAAATGAAATATACCCTGTCAAGTCTACCTTTCCGATTTTGGTTTCAATCCTATAACAGACCTCAATAGCAGACAAATTGCTTTTATAGATATTAATGTAAACAATTTGATATAGTAAATACTCGCTCATTCTGGATCTAACACGTAATAAGTGCCGCCACACACACACACAAAAACCCGCAATGAAACTGGTAAAAGCTTATTTGTTCAAAATAAATGGAATACAAACACTTCGTTTAAAATATTGCACTGAATACTACACTACGATTACCACGTCTATGAATCCAATTCGCTTTATAATCTTCAGCTTGACTCGGTTAAGAGCTAGTCTGCTAGTTGTTCACTACAATTATCTTTTACATTGACCTTGTTTTGTTTGTTTACAAACAGGAGACGCCAAACACGTTTATATTTAGAATGTTATCTGATACTTTGTGTTTACGTGTATTACTTTTTTGGGGTTTTTATGATCATCTGAGCAAAACGTGCTCAAGGGAGCTTTAATGATCACACTGATTCCGTCGTGCGACGTGCGTCGTCAACAATATTAAAACTTCTTCTAGAATCACAGGACCGATTTCAACGGAACTTTGAAAGAACGTTCCTTCGGTAATCCTTTTCTCAAGTATTCATAAATTCTTTTATTGATCCCCAAATAAGGGCGTGGCAGGGCGAGGCTCATTTTGACCCTGAAATCTTAAAACTTCTTCTCCTCCTGAACTACAAGGCCAATTTCAACGATATTTTGCTAGACGGCTCCTCTTTAAAACTTTTTTCTAGAAATTTTGATTGGTCTCCAAATGTGGGCATGGAAGGGCGGGGCTTAATTTGACCTTGAAATCTGTAGATTTTTTCTCCTGATGATCCGCTGAGTCTATTTCAATGAAATATTGCCAGATTGTTCCTTGGATGTGACAGGGCGGGGATTATTTTCGAACCTGAAATCTTTAAACTCCTTCCCTCAGTAACTTATGTACTTATTTCATGCAAAAAAGGCAGAAACAATTTCTAAGTTGACCCTTTCAAAAATTATTTACAAAATTTTGATTGAACGCAAAATATGGGTGAGGTGGGGTAGGGCAGATTACCACATATCCACATCAAGCAGGAAAATATTTTGCAATTACTTTAATATTAACTTGAAGTTGTGGTGGGTATCAGCTGTGCCAAATATTGTAAAAATATGTAAATAAATGAATGAGTAATATACTTATCAAGCCCAATTTATGCCTATTTTGGATATCTGACCTTGATAGGCGACCTTGAACTTCTATGCATCACTAAATTAATTTTAAAATATTCTTGTGCATGTGTTTGGTAATAGCCGTGCCAAATATTGTGAGAGTTTGTCAATAAATTAATGAAAAATGCACTTGTCAAGTTGAATTTGTGTTTATTTTGACCCTTGACCTTGATGCGTGACATTGAGCCTAGACATATCACATATCTTTTCTTATATTACACTTTTGTCGATGATGAGAAGCACTAATGTTAAATCATTTTAGAATCTACTATAAAAGATGGTAGATATACGCCTATAAGCATATAATCTTACAGGGTATAACGTGCCACGCCGACACCAGAAGGTTCGTGGACACCTGATCGATTTTTTCGACACGGAACTAACGGTGGAGCAACTTTTTGACTGATTTATAAACCGAAATAATCATTTTCATTTCGTTTTGAGTATCACTATCGAGATAAATGGTTCTTCTTTTAGGAAATAAAAGTAGAGGGTAAAGGCTAAGCCAAATGAGCGAGTTCTAGCCCTAGGAGTGAGTGACTTTGCTTGTTTTTTAGGTTTGTCATTAATTTTTTGTCAAACAACCTGACTATTCTTGATTGCTTGTGATTGTCTAATATCATTTATTTGTCCTCTACACGCTTACCAAATTTCTCGGCGAAAGATCCACATAAAGCGAAGATATTCGTACTTTTATTGGCCTGGGTAGCGGAAAATATGATAACTAGACACCCCCTATCACAAATTCTGGTGTCGATTTCCAATCGACAAAAATTCAGGGGGTGTCTAGTTATCATATTTTTCGCTACCCAGGCCAATAAAAGTACGAATATCTTCGCTTTATGTGGATCTTTTGCAGAGAAATTTGGAATGTGTGTAGAGGATACATAAATGCTCTTAAACAAACACAAGCAATGAAGAATAGTCAGGTTGTTTGACAAAAAATTAATAACAAACCTAAAAAACGAGCAAAGTCACTCACTCCTAGGGCTTGAACTCGCTCATTTGGCTTAGTTGTTACCCTCCCCTTTTATTTCCTAAAAGAAGAACCATTTATCTCGATAGTGATACTAAAAATTGAAATGAAAATGATTATTTTGGTTTACAAATCAGTCAAAAACTTGCCCCACCGTTAGTTCCGGATCGAAAAAATCGATCAGGTGTCCATGAATCTTCTGGTGTCGGCGTGGCACGTTATACCCTGTGATCTACTTATTTCGACATTTGACCTTGAAATTTGACAAAAGACAAAATAGTGGAAATTTAACGTTATTTTCGGTCTGATCGACAGTTTGGCTGATGATTGACAACTGTTAGTATATAATAGCAAAACAAAATGTTCAAAGAATATTTGTGATCACTATATAACGTAAAACTCGAAATTTTAATTCAGTTTCTTAATCTTTAAGAGTTTGTTTTCATTCTTTTCAAAGATTTTATGTACTTTTGAAATTTGCTAAAAACAGGGAATGCTTTGAACGGTCTCCAATTTATTTTGAAATATTGCATATCAGAAACCGTGAAATGTCAAACAGACATAGACATTGCGGACTTCCACACATAAAGAAAGACAGACGGACAGATAGAGGAAAGCAAACATACATACACGATATTGCTGTTTAATTTGAGATGAAAATTGACGATTTGCATCTCCAGTTAGAATCACTACGTTTTAAGTAGATTTTAATCTTTGTTTATCTATCAGCAATATCTGATTACCACGATATCATCTATTACGTTGTGTAATTTTTATATTCAGTGAATGTCAAAATGCTTATGCAATAATCGGCCGTTTTGAATAACGGAAATACAATGTTCATTATAATATAATTTTGCGTGAAATGTACGTTCTAGGATCGTTTCGCCATACGTTAACGGACAAAACTTGGGAGGTAACGAGAGAAAACTTTGATTAATAAGTTAATTCTCGTGCCTTAGCGCCTGGCTTTTTTCACTTAAATAACCCCAGTTTGGGCCTATACACTTTACCACTTTCTTTTTTAACATTAACATAGAGCATTAATAAAAAAAATGGATTCTATTCCCGCGTTAATTTTTGTGACGTCATGAGTTTACTAAGCAACGTCAGTAAAAACAAAAGTGACGGTGCAATTCATAACGCAAGTTTTCCGACACATTAATGGAATTTGAGCTAGTTTTAAAGCTTTTCTATGAATAATTTTATATATCTGTTTGAATAAATACTATATATTTTTTTTCTTTTTGTGCAATAAAAGCGTCAATTTAAGTTTTTTTCGGGCGTAAACATTTGCACAAACCCTCAACATGCTGTAACGCCCTCGTGATTCTCACTCAAAAACACGAATAAACCCTACAATAGCCTCTAGAAGAGTCCGCAGCATACCGTTTATACCTGTGAATACCCGTTCAATTATATGGTATACATCCATTACCTCCTTTAAGTAAAATGACTTCAACACAGACAGTTGCTTCGTATTCCATTCTGTGTCATATGTTATAAAATAAGGCTTATATATAATAAGTACTTAGTGTTTTGTATGAGAAAAAATATCTAACGAGGTTGGGAGAATTGATCATTGTCGAGGCTCTGCCGAGACAATTATCAATTCTCACAGCCAAGTTAGATATTTCTTTCATACAATACATTAATTTTGTATTATATTTATCTTATATCCTCTATTTGTCTTGTTTTCGTTGATGTTTCTGACTGAAATGCCAGTTTCTAAAAATAACCGCATTATATATGTGATATCATAAAAAATATCATACGGGATGTTATCACACGGATATTTGTATAGTTATAAGATGAGAATAGTTACCTTCTTGAGAAAATTTGATGGTTCAGCGCAAGGCCGTACTAAGTGTTCATACATTGTATAGGTCTTGTGCTGAGCCATCGAAATCGGCTATGAAGCAACTGATTATGGCTTTCATGAACTAATCGCATGGTTCCATATCCATGTCGTTTGCGATGACGTTATCAAACACTTAACGTGATTTAACACTAGAACAAAATTAGCCTTGTCTCTTACACCCCATTAATAGAATATACAAACGTTCAATTTTGGGTGTCTTTACGGACTAATCAGACGTTTCAAAATCCACACCAGCTAACAAAACCGTAGAAAAAAAATATCGATTTGAATTAAATGTCGATCGTCTTGATCAATTTTTGAAATGTTTTCTTCTAATTTCGGAGCATTTCTGATCGGTAAGAGTGAGTGGTTAGAATGACTGTACGGAGCGCTGTGTGTGCGATTTAGAATGATTTTGATCGGAATGATCAGTCCGGTCAATTTCACGATGTTTTAACTGTAATATTTTAACCTTATCCTGCTGAATTTAAATTTGCTTTTATATAAATTACTAATTTATGGGACATTTCAACTTGTTTTTTTCTTCAAGAATTAAAACGAAAGTCAACTATAGTCTAAGATCAGACAACAAGACTGTGAGACGTCGCAATAACGTCGGGCTATTTTATGAAATTCAGTCATATTTTTGTTTAATTTTAAAATAAAATCGCTGTATAGGCTAAAACAGCGCACTATTTTACATCATTTTAAAGCGTTTGAATAGCTCTACCTTATAGACACTAAATACTGATACCCATGGCTGTGAATGAAAAAAAAATTTATCAAGTTTATTATGAAAAAATCGCCAAAAAGCGCATGTAACGCGTAACATGCTTCTCTGTCAATACATGTTCAAAATGCCATAAAATCGCGGATACACTCTTTATCATAACAAAATTTTACACACAAACACATAGATTATTGGGTCTAATGCAGTGTGAATTTCGAAAGTTTTGGATGAAATTTTACGAAAATCTCTCCACGTAATTAAAATAGCGGAAAGTGTAACGCTGCTAAAAATGAAGCAAAAAAGACGACTGAAAAATTTTAACGTAAAAATAATCTTACAAAATAAAGGAAATTGTCAAATCTAAACACATTTAAGAAAAATGGTCAGACTTTTATTTCTTCAGTTTGAATTTGGTTTATTTTCGTTCCTTAATTAAATACAATATTTTCGCGTGAAAAAAGTCTGAAAAAATGTCACGCTTTTTGAAATTACGTCATTTTTTCCGTACCATTTTCGCGAGGAGTTACCAAAATCTTACCAAATGTCGATGAAATTAAATAAGAATTAAACTAGAAAAAATGGTCAGTCTATTATTTCCAAAAATATATAACAACCTATATTTTGTGAATTTAGCGCTTAATACGAGAATGCTAAAAAAGTCTGAAAAATGTCACACTTTCTCATTTTAATGACGTTTTACGTTGCGTGTTTCACGTTTTACCGTTTTTTTTTTTTTCGAAATTTTTGGCCAAAAAAATAAAAAAACTAACCGGAATAAATTGAATAAAAAGTTCTCCTCGGTTTTGGTGTGTTTATAGTATAGCAAATTCAACACTAATACGTTTTTTTGTGTCTTTTTAAAAACCAATTTTAGTTTGTCGGAAATTCAATGCTTCTGTTTATATAAAATTAATTTTGTTTCTTTATTACAGAAATTCTTTACCCTGAAAATATTTGATACGCCACTGAACATGATAGTTATTCACATTTTTAACCTCCCCTTTTGGTATAATTCAAAATATGGCATATAGTTGTTTCAAATGAAACGCGTTTGATTTTTCTCCAATTTTACGCTACAAAAATAACGTCAAATTACGTTACGCATTATAGCCTCAGTTCGCTGCGACGTCTCTGTGCGGGCAGGCTGATCTTAGTCTACAGCGTAATCCAAAGCCTAGTCTACAATAGGAAAATATGTTGAACACCGGGAAAAGAGAATGTATATGAAAAGTTTTTCATGGAAAACCATTCCAAATCACTCGATCAGTGTTCCATTCATTCATTCCAAACAATCACTCAAATCATTCAAAAACGCTTCAAACCCACTGTAATAGATAGAATCAACAACGTCATTTAAAATACAACGAGAAAAAAAATCGCGATTTCACTGACGTAATTGAATAGCGTCAGATAGGTTTTTGAAGGAATAAGAAGCTTTTTATAGAACTTTTTTGAATATTTTATGACAGAGAGGTAATAGATATCGCTTATTTTGTTCATCCTGGACAAAATTCGCGATATTGAATTACCTTCTATTTTATTCACTCAATATTCGCCCCACACACTCATTCATTTTCTTTCCAAAATCATTCAAAAATCATTGCCAATTTCACGATGTTCTTAACTGTACCAGAAATGAAAAATTTTCTTTAATTAATTAAGTTACTTCCTCATACTTACAAATGAGGCAATTATCTCGCTTCAGTAGTATTGATTTTTTACTTTCAGATAAAAAAAGTGCTTGAAATATATCCCATGAGCAATCCTTTTAAAATTGACAGAAATCAAATTTTACTTCCGGGGAAATTCCCTTTGAATCAATAATGTCCCGCCCATTTTAGTTTGCAAAACATCCTTAAACTAATCAAATGTTTCCTTAAGCAATTACATGTATAAATAACAGTTCACCAAAGAAAGTGGTTGTTATTCATTTTACAGATTTTGGGACAAAATTTATCAAACTTAAATATTTACCATTTATGGAATTGGTTCCATTTATATTTTATTCATTGTACCTATTTAATTCGTTAGATACATTGATTGTACTGCTCTCCTAACGGGACACGCAGTGATTTTTTTTGTTAACGTTAGTTTAAATCATTCACTTTAAGTGTCTTAGAAATTAATTTCAAAAAGTTGTTTTAGCATATATACCATGTAGCAATAAATTCCTCCGGTAAATGGCGCGAGTTCTTTTAATGCAGTCAACAAATTTATAAGTCTTTTTAATGAGCTACCAATTAGTTATTATATATATTAAGTTACAACAGTTCAATTTTAGATAAAAGTAACTCCCCTCCGCAGTTTCTTAAAAGAAGGTCTCTTTTAGGAAAGGTTTACTGGGGAGGCATGCACACAAAGACGGACACACGGGTTATGCACAGACTCTTCGACAACAGTTAATTAGTCGAAAGACAATTAGAGCTCAATTCCATTTTATCTTATAACTATACAAATATCCGTGTGATAACTTCCCGTATGATATTTTTTATGATATCACATAGTCATTTTTAGAACAATGATATAGTGCGGTTATTTTTAGAAACTTGCATTTCACTTAGAGACATCGACGAAAACAAGACAAATATAGGTTATAAGATGAATATAATACGTACTTATTGTATTGTATAAAAAATATCTCAATCGGTAGTAATAATTGATCATTGTCTCGGCAGAGCCTCGCCAATGATCAATTCTCCCAACCGCGTTAGATTTTTTTCTTATACAAAACACTAAGTACGTATTATATATTTACAAGGATGTTTACAACACAATGTACATATTTATTGATATATAACTAATTCTGGTTGGAGTTATACAGTCAATTACATCGTAAAACTGACATTCATCTCGATCAAAACCAATCTTAATCACTCACTAATTCATTCAAAACACTCACTATCTGGCTCGTTGGCCGAGTGGTTAGCACGCTCGACTCGTAACCTGGTGGTTGCGGATTCGAGCCCCACCGGAGGCGGGTAGTGTTATTGGGCCGGACACTTTACAGACAGGGCCCAAGTCTACCCAGCTGTAAAAGTGGGTAGCAGTGGTTAGAACTAATTGCCTCTCTCTCAATGTGTATGATAAGATCTGGAAAAAGTTAGGACCGCGATGGAAATATGAGTCATTCGACCCTTTATCGTGTTATCCTCGAGTAAAAAGAAAAACTCAAATCACTCGAAACACTCAAATGATTTAAAAAGATACAACCACCAACTTGATCTAAAATAAATTAAAATAGAAAAAAAACAATGTATCGTTGACACAATTAAAACTGTAAGCGCCTAATTAATTCGTGAAGAAATGTGAGCTTTTAAAGACCTTGAATACAATGGAACGTAATCGATATTGCTAATTATGTTCATCTTGAACAAAATTAGCGATATTGGATTACCTCCCTTTAATTTCACCTAAAACTCGATCCACAGACTCATTCAATTTTATTTTAAAATCTTTCCAAAATTAATCAACTATAAGTACATTTAAACGGAAGTAATTGATTGAACAAAATTAGCGATATTGGATTACCTCCCTTTAAGTTCATTCAAAACTCGATCCACACACTCATTCAATTTTATTCCAAAATCATTCCAAAATTAATTAACTTGTCAATCTCACGATGCTGTTAACTATAAGTACACTTAATATCCTGTTAACAAACACATGGGTTTACACCGAGATCCGGTTCATTCGAACATGCCAGTGATGCCACGAATGAATATTGCATGTAAACCATAGGCACTTGGTTGCGGGATGTAATAACAACTTACTCATATCTCCAGTCTGCAATAAACAATTAACAAGGTATAGGTAGATTTTGTGCGGTGAGCCGTGTAATCTACTTTTTACCGTTAGATTCCAGTGCCTCGTTTTCGATCAAGATAAAACTGTCCCGTGTTCAGGATGTAAAAGCGCCTCGCGAGCGCTTTGAGATGATCCCCCGCTTTGCACGTGCACATACGTGCAAAGCGAGGTGGCATTTCGAAAGCGCTTCGCTAACGTTTTCATCCTAAATGCAGGGTAGGTTTAAAAAAAATTAAAATGTTACAATTTACATTTCAAAGGAAAGTAATTGACTGTCTTTAATCTCAAGGTTTACTCACTATGTGTAATTTCATATATGAAGTGAAGGGGTCAGGTTCAATTCATATCATGTGCTTTTTCATATACCCGATATACCTATGGCAATGGACTCAGCGCCTACGTCAGAGCTCAGTTTTGAAAATACGCCTTATAGTGCAGCGGCCATTCTTTAGAGAACGGATGTTATACAAGCATCATTGGCTTTCGTCACATGACGTGTTTACTTTTGAGAATCGAGTACGGAATTGCTTGTAAAAACATCCGTTCCCATAGAAAATGGTGATTGCACTACCATGTGTTTATTTAATATAGTGATATATGTAATTTCTTTTAAATTCCTGAATCCAAATGCCTATAATATAAACCTGATACTAAGAACACTATCCGGAAAAATGTCCTGCGTTCAGAATTATATCAGGGCGCGTACTTTTTGCGATTTAAACCACGCTTTGCACGCAAGTGCACGTGCAAAAGCAGGGTATAATTGACAAACAGTTTACTCCGTTTTGTTATCCTGAACGCAGGACAGAACACGGCTGATAAAAATTCACCTGTATAGGCCATGTAAACCGTTTTCCGGTCTTAAAAAATATCAATTAAATAATTTGAAACCCAATCTATTCACGTATGGGCGAAAATCTTGTAAGGAAACTTGATCACGACGTATAAGCTTTTACATGTTTGTTATTGTAATTATTATTATTCGTCTCTCTGTTACGGTATACGTACGTAGGTATACGTTAATTTCCGTCGCAATATTTTATCAGGAGGACCATGACTGACCTACATGTTTGTGCTAATCGACCCATCCTTCAGCACATTGAAATGCCAATAAATATCAAATAATGTCAATTACACGACATTGTTCTCAACAAAGTTCATTAACGTAGTCTTATGATAGTTTAATGACTGTGTGACTTTGTCATCCTGAACGCTGGGTAGTTTTATTAAGGGTTCATCCCTTCGAACTGACAAACATACTGACCGTCGCGAGAGTGATAAAAAAACCTTCATTATTACATATATTTTTGTAATTATTCTCAGTTAAATGAACTAGCGTTGCAAATAAGCAAAAGCGTGAAGCAAAGCTCACCGTGAAAATGGTTTTGCCGGACCTCGGCACTGTGTCCGTGGGTGTATAAGTGTATCTTTTGCGACTTACAAGAATAAAAAACGTTACCTTTAACATAGGAAACCAATCTTCAACACTAGGAATTAGTATCCCGTATGTTCGAAAACAATGAAGAAGCAAATGTTTTTGTTTTTTTAATCGAACAAACCAATGTAAAAACAATAACACATACCTCTATCAAATATCTTCCATATTGAAAATAAAAAACTTGTCTTTAAAATTCTAATTTCACTTCATAAAAGAATACGACCTGGAACACTATTTTACATGAACGTATATATTAATATACATTAAAAAATGGCTTCTTCTTTTTTTGTCAAAATAAAATTGTTCTTCGCGTATGATTCATTAATTCGTTAATGATTCTGTTACCTGTATAGTAGTCCAGTCAAATTATGGTAGGACCCAAAACAAATTGAAACAAAAACAATGTTGTGTTTTTTGACACCCATAGACATACCCATTTAACATAATAAAGTAGGACAAAATCGGAAGATACGTATTTTGATTTTTTTTCGCGATTTTTATCATAGATTTTTCCCAACTAAACCTGTAAAGACTTTTTGGCAGAAAATATGTTTAAATCTAAATTAGAAGATGTTGGTATATCAAAAGCCATGTAGTGGATTGTAATAAGTTATTGACTGATTGAAAATAGGATATTCTTTGTTATTTGGTCAGTTTTAGAGATTTTGTCGCGATTTTTATCATAGATTTTTCCCAACTAAACCTGTAAAGACTTTTTGGCAGAAAATATGTTTAAATCTAAATTAGAAGATGTTGGTATATCAAAAGCCATGTAGTGGATTGTAATAAGTTATTGACTGATTGAAAATAGGATATTCTTTGTTATTTGGTCAGTTTTAGAGATAATTTGTAAAACATCTTACCCCACCCACTCACTTTAACGTTGCAAAGAAGTAGAAATGATCGCTTTGGCAAAAAAGGGGCGATGGCTTCAAGAAATAGGTCTGAAACAATTTTTAACAGTCCAAAGTCCAAGACAAAGTAGATTTGAACCTTTTTTGCCCCCCCCCCTCCCTTCCCCATGTACACAATTTTAGGTGAGCAAGTGTAACGAATAGTTGTCGATATATTCACCAGTCTTATTTAGCACATCAAAAAAAGAAATCTATCCAAAATTTAGATTTAGTTTTATCTAACCCTTTTTTTATCTAGATATGGCGTTGGGTTGACATGTCTTCTAGAATATATAAAGAAATGACAAGAACGATGTATTTCATGGGTTGTCCGTCTGTTGTACATTAGAGTTTGATTGTATTTTGAAAATAAATCAATTCTCTCTCAGAAAAAGTTTTACATAGCCCATTGGCTTAGTTGTATCTTACCAAGAGCCATGGATTTGTCTTATTGCCTCATCCTATTATGGAATTGGAGCTACATCTAGTACTATACTAAGCACAAAGACATTCATATATAAGAAGTTTGGAGGGGGAGTAACTATATGAAAAAAATCCCAGTTTTCACACCAGAAAGAGCCTGGTAGGGGTAATGCTAGTATTATGTGGGAAAATGTTGCAAGAACACACTAGTTTAGCCTTACGTTTAAAAACTATTGCTAGATTTGATATGCTGAAACTTGAGGTCTGAATGTTTTGGATGGGATATTTTTTTTAAAAAAAAAATCTTAGTTCTTTGCACCAATTGTAATCTTGAAGCTGTTTTATATATTCAAAAGCATAAGATTCACACAAATTTGACAATTTGTTAAATTCAAAGCCGATAAAAAATCAACTGTTTTGTTTGGAAAGGATTTAACATCTGTATCAACATTTTCATCACGCTGAAAACAGAGCACCTAACCATGGTTCCTGGTATTTTTCTCATCGCTTCTACCAGGAAATTCCCCTCCGGGCTACATCTTTCTAATCCCAGATATTTTTTTTACCAGTATCTACCCGTTGGTTAGAGACAAGTGTCAGACAGGGTGTGCTGCTGTCAGAGATCGAACCTTGAAACTAGTAATTTGAATCCCAGCACACAATCATCTGCGCTGTGACGACAGTGGAATTATCTGGTACTGGTTCCTCGAATGCAATGTGATGTTGGCCCCATTCAATTCTTTTTTTAAAAGTTAATTGACAAACTGAGGTAAACTAAATGCCAAAAGTTTTAGATTTTGTGAGTTTCATATTAGGCGTTAAGAAAGTTTAAATTGAAAATTTTTAAACAGGTACATCACATCAATGACTTAGGAAACAGGTTATGTATGTCATTTGACGAGTTTCGAAAACATTTCTAAAAAAATAACGTGTTAAATTGAAGAATGGCATAGGAATGAATTGGAAATAAAGTGCTCAATTTGCTTAGTCATTGGAAGTTTTGATTTTTATTTAAAATAAGACTCAATAAACTTGTTTTAATGTAGATAAGTTTTCGTCATCAATTTTAACACTTATACGAAGAGAATATGCTTTATTAGTAGCAAAAATATGAAATGATTCAAAACCTTTTGAGAATGTTATATGCAAACCTTTCCTTTAAAAAAGAGTGAAGATCAAATGATAACAAGCTTATGCTTCAAATTTTTCACCAAGTGAATGTTCACAAACAATTTATATCGAAATTATTAAAATGACAGACTATGTGAGGCATAAATATTAATTTGGAATGAAATTGTCTAACAAATCTTTCCTAGTACATCATACAGATCGAGTACAAACGCCCCTTATATCGCGAGGTATAAGATTTGAAATGGGTAAAAAATGCCATTATTAAAAACAAGTTCAGGAAACCACAATCTTAATTTTAAATTAATTGACTTGATCATGGGCCAATGAATTAAACATTAACCAAGAAATAATTGAACAGGTTTGTGAATTTGACCCCCTAGCCAATTTGCGTAGTATTTTTCCACAAGATGAAAAAGAAGATTTTTTTTTTAATTTTTGAAAAATATCAAGGGCCCTAACCTTAACAATGCTTGATAACCTACCAGCTTTGTTCATAAAGTTACATTAATTTTATAGTAGGCTGTAGGCTAGGAAAGGATGTAATGGTGGTACTGGTGTGAGATTTCCAGGAATCCATTGTAAAGTGCTGCTGACTTCGCGATATTAATGAAAGATTATTGAAAACGGCGTAAACCCCCATTCAAACAAACAAAACTTGAAATAACTTGTCTTGATATGAATGAAATAATGTTAATTAGGTGCTGTAAGAAACCATTTCCAATTTCTACTATATCATTCTTTGATTTTAATTAATGTAAAAAATAAAGAGGGATAATTATGAAAATTTTAAAATTTTAACCAAAAATCATTTACTTAGAGAACCTGGAGAACAATTTGGGTTAAACGTTATTAAAATGCCACCCAAGACACATAATTTAGTATCTTTTTAAGCTTCAATGGGTTAAAGTTTAAGTCATATTATTACGAATATTAGACAAGTTTGTACAACCGAAAACTTTTAATTTTTAATGTATCTGAAATTACAACAAAATTTTCTATGAAATTTGATTGTAATGCAGCTGTTGTAGCCCCCTTTTAGGTTGTCAAATGACCAGGGTTTCAGTGTCGTATCATACCTTTGCAAAGCCTCTTTTAAAGTTTTAGGTAAGGTAATCTCAGAATTTTAAAAGTTTTTATGTATTATTGTTATACTGAAATAAAAAAGAAATAAAGCACTAGATTTGTGCCATATACATGTATCTCTTCATTTCGAATTGTTTGGTATTCAGAAAACTATTCTTCAACAGACAGAACACAGGCAATTTCATTATCCAATTTTCGTCAAATACACAAATGTGCGTTAACATATAAGACAAGGTGTCGAACTAGTCCTGTACCTCATCAACTCTCACCATTTTCGGGCATATTTTACACAATCTGGTAACAATGAAAAGGAAATTTATCAAAAAAAATAAGCTGATGACAAAGATGTCAAAATAATTTTTAGACTAAGGAAACATAAAAGTTGAAATTCAATGACTACTGAATGAGTTTACATGAGCAGATGTTGGAAACATGGTCTTTTGTCATGAAACAATTGCCTGTGGGATAGGCAGACATACAAAAAGATCAATCTAATACAACAATATTGTTTTGAACTTGTTGATTAGGGTGAATATGAAAATGTTTCAATACCAGAAGCTATGTTTCTATCCATTCTTATGTTAAATCAAGTGGGTGGGGTAAAATTAATTTGAATTTGTCTTTTTAAGTTTAAAATGCCATACATTTTACTCAAACCATTTATAAAATTTGTGGTTAAATTTCTAGGAGCAATTGCTAGCACAAATCAGTTTTATTCCAGGTATATTACACAATATTCTCATTAAATTGATTGTACTACAGGCATTACTAGTGGGTATCAAAATGCATTGAAAAATCAAAATACGTATCTTCCGATTTTGTCCTACTTTTAGTATGTCATCAAGGGAGGGTCAAGCTACTCAAAAAACCCTCGAAAGCTTTTGTTGCAATTTGTTTTGGGTTGAGGCCATATTTCGCTATTTTGACTGGACTATAGAGTTTGATTTATGTTGAAAGAAATAGGCATACGTCAATACTAGAATTTTAGGGGAATTCAAAAGAAGTAAAATGACCAAATAAGCACTTCCGACTTGATAAGGGTATTTATTGTTTATTTATTTAAGGTAGGAAATAATGTCGTGAAGAAGATGAGGGCTTAACTTATACCTATGATAAGAAAAAAATCCATAAAAAAATCCCGTAATTAAAGTTTAATTATTCCAGTTCTGGTCTCAAAGTTTTGATCAGTCATTATGGAAACTGCGAGTCTCAAATTTAGTCATAGAAATAGACCACAAACTCGCTCCTCAAACTTATTTGATTTTATTCCAAAATTCTTCCAAAACATGTCAACTTGTCAATTTTCGATGTTCCTAACTGTTAAAAGGGCTATCATAAGATTTTTGTAGAATGATGACAGAAGTACAAAATAATTCAAACCGATGTGCTCCAATCGCAGTTGTAAAACTTTTCAGAGTGGCGACGAACCCAATCCAATTGATATCATTATACAGTTAACAACATCGTGAAATTGACAAGGTGAACAATTTTGAATAGATTTTTGAATGAAATTTAATGAGTGCGAAGAATGCGTTTTGGATAAATGTAAAGGGAGGCTACCAATCATCGCTCCTTTTGTTAAGAATGATCAAAATAAACGATAATTATTGCGTCCCTTTCTAAAAATATTCATACAAGTTGTATAAATAGCTTCCTTTATTTCTCGAAGAACCAATCAGATGCTAGCAATTTCAATTATGACGATGCAATGGAGATTTCTTCTAGCTATTTTCATATGAGTGTAGTTGTTGATTTTATTTTTGAGTCATTTTGAGCGTTTCTGATTGGTTTGAGTAAGGGTTTGGACTGAAAAAATTGACCGCTTAGTGAGCAATTTAGAATGGTGATTGAGAAGAAGGACAATTTCACGATATTATTAAACGAGCTTAGTGTTGTTGTATTTTCGTTGTTACAGTTAACAACATCGTGAAATTGACAAGGTGAATGATTTTGGAATGATTTAGGAATGACATTGATTGAGTATGTGGAGCAAATTTAGAGTGAAAGTGGGAGGTAATCCAATATCGCAAATTTTGTTCAGGATTAATAAAGTTCGCGATATTGATTACCTCCCTTTAAAAGAATATGCATACACGTTCTGAAGATAGCTCCCTTTTTCCTCAAGAACCTATCAGACACTTACAATTTGAATTATGTCAGTGAAATCGCGATATTTCTCTATTCAAGATTATTTTGAATGACGTTGTTGAATCTATATTTTTTCAATGGGGTTGAGCGTTTTTGAATGATTTGAGTGAGTGTTACGAATGAATGGATCGCTGAGTTAGCGATTCATAATGGTTTGGTTGATGTAAATGTCAATTTCACGATGTAACTAAGTGTACCACCATATTGGCGGTCAAAGGGCGGGACAAGTAATCCATAAATAATTGTTAACGGAGAAAATTTTAGAAAAGGCTCATAAACAAAACCAAATACTTACGATTAATTGGCCTTTTCGTACATTCGGATTCAATTTCTTTCTTTAAACGGAGATTCATTCCTTATAGATGATTACTTTTAAACCGGCAAATGTCCCGTTCGAACTGAACAGGTATTATCTCGAATCATTTTTCACAATCACGAGCATATTTGGTAGCATTTGTTTAGTTGTTAAGCACATCATAAGATTAAATATTTCACGTGATATGAGTCAGCGAAAAGCTACACGTTACATGTATGATAAAAAGATAGTTGCTCTATTAGTTATCAATAACGACAAAGTATCTGGTATTCTAAATCCATTCTTACATAAATTTAATTGATTTTCTATATCCCGTTTTAATGTCTACAAATATGATATTCATTTTTTAGACAAATAAATAATAGTGATATACATTTTCGAGTTCTTGATCCTGCGAATCGATACACATTCTCTCAGCCCCTTGTAGAATACCAATGCCTCTGTAACAACCACAAAACCACTTTTTATAATAACTGCTTTGGTTACGTGTACAATGTTTGGCGTTTCCTAAGCAGATCACCATGTGACCTATGTTTGAGTCTCATTGGTTACATACTACATGGTTACTTCACTAGACTTGATTCTTTAAGATATCATTGAAGCGTGAGTATTCACAGTGGATAAAATGATAGTAAAAATCAAGCAAGTAGAAATACAAGATATTTAAACGAGTTTTTATCTTTTTAATTAAAGACTACAAATGTTATACGTATATGTATGTGCTATTTCAAATGTTTTATTAATAGTTCTATGCAATATTTGATAAAAAAAACTAAGATACATGATATCCACGTCTACCACATAACGCTAATAGTAATTGAAACACTTCGTTCAGGTAAAACTTGCGCTCTCCAAAACACTCTTCCGATAAGCCACTTGGAGGTGATGGGATTATTAATACAGTTAACAACATTGTGAAATTGACATGGTGAATAGTTTTGGAATGATTTAGGAATGAAATTGAATGAGTGTGTGGAGCGGGCTTTGTGTGAATTTAATGGGAGGAAATGCTTTTTAGCAAATTTTGTTCAGGATGAACTAAATAAGCGATCTTGATTTACTCCTTTTAACACAAAATGCATACAAGTTCTATACATAGCTTCCTATTTCTTCAAGAACATATGCCACGCTAACAATTTGAATTATATCAGTCAAATCGCGAATTTTTTTTCTATCCAAATTAATTTTGAATGACGTTCTTGATTCTATATTTTTCAACGGGTTTGAGCGTTTTTGAATGGTTTGAGTGAGTGTTTGGAATGAATAAATGAAACGCCGAATGAGCGAATGGTTTTGATTGATATAAATGTCAATTTCACGATATAGCTAACTATAAGTTAAGCCGATATAAAAAAAAATGTTGTTCAAATCGAGGGGTTTTGACACGCAAGATAGCCCAGAGCTGTACGCGAGTCATTAAATCTTTTGAAATCGTTCTTCATTCAAATTACGTTTGCCCATTTATATTTCTAACAAGGTAGAAAATAAGAAAAATCTTTTGTCTGTCAAAAGTAATTATTCCAAAATATGAAATAGTCCTCCATAGAAAAGTTATAACTAAGTCACATAAACATGTAAATGTACTAAAAACGGAATCGGAAAATTTCCTCGACGTTTTGAAAAAAAACACCCAAACTCTAAATATAGTTCAAGTACATGTACTTGTACTTGAACTATATATAAATTTTGGGTTTTTCAAAACCTTGTGAAAATCTTTTTCTTTATATATATCTTTCACGTAAAATATGAGGGGGTTTTTTTCTTGAATTTTTTCCTGGAGAATACACCAATTGCGTATATATGTTGATAAGAAGAGATCATGTCTTGAATATTATTTTAACAGAGTTTCTAAATTGCCCCCTTTCTTCTGATGGTCACAAATGAAAGTGCGTGTACTTACCGAAATATGTTGCAGAATCCCTCCTTTTATCATTCCATAGAAATTCGAAAAATCCGCCGCACATTTTCAAGTTTCGAAATCTGTTACCGTTTCCGAGAATGATATTCATTATTTATCAATATCAAAATGCCACCTATATTATTATAGATACTGCCTTCTTAAACGTCAAGTAATAATTTATACAAGTGTTACTGATATTCAAACCACTTTAAATATTGAATATTCATAAAAATAAGTCCATCCTGTGTATTTACACATGAACAAGATAAATTCTATTATCGCAGAAAGCGTTCACTAGTACTGCCAAAAACATACTGACTAGTACATCTATATTTGTAAATGCTTATTTCCGTAGATTAATCGTCGTTATCATAGCATATCGAGGGTTCAGCGTAAGACTATTCTAAGTGTCTATATTCATATACACTTAGTACAGACATGCGCTAAACCCTCGAAATGTCGATTAAGCGACGACCTCAGAAAAGCTTAACTGATACGACGGGGCGGTGCAAGGATACAGTTAAGGACATCGTGAAATTGACAAGATGAATGATTTTGGAGTGATTTTTTAATTATATTGAATGAGCGTTTGGAACGCGTTTTGAATGAAATTCAAGGGAGGTAATCTAATATCTCTAATTTTGTTCAAGATGAACAAAATTAGCGATAATTATTACCTCCCTTTAATAAAATTTGCAAACATGTTCTGTGAAAAGCTTTCTGTATTTTCACAGACTCTTCATTCGAGTACAAAATTAAATTATGTCAGTGAAATCGTGGTTTTTATCTTCCGATTTTTATTTTGAATGCAGTAAGTAATCCTGTCCTTTTAAGTAGATTTAGGAGCGTTTTTGAATGGTTGGAGTGAATGTTTGAAATGAATGATTGGAGCGCTGAGCCAATGAATTTGAATGGGTTTGATTGGAACGATTGTCAATTTCATGATGTAATTAACTGTACAAGAAAAAAACCATTGCCGAGACCCGACATAGTTCTTGAACGTACTCTGTCACACGGGGCCTCGGTTTAGCGACAAATGAGCCTGTGCGTGCCATTTCCGACAAATTCACATGTGCGCAAATTAAAGCTCCTGGCCAGCCAGTGCAGCCGCACAGTTTGACCAGAGGCGTCACTTTGCACCAACTAGAAAGAAAAGGTATCAAAGTATCTGTAGACTATCAGGTAATTTCATATATGCAGTTTGCGGCTGTCTACGCTATCCAATGTTCGCCCCTCACGAAGATTTCAAATTGTTGGAAATGTCACTGTTACGCACAGGCTCAAATAGTTTAGTTTAGTATTATGCCAGCCGGAGAATCGAACCCACGATATCAACCTCCAAATATTTTTAAATCAGGTGCATCACCAACTGAGATAACTAAGCTGTCTTGTGTGTAGGCACAAGTGTACCCATTTATTCAAAGTGGTGGAGAGTAGCAACGCTGAATAAATCGGTATTCGAAATAAACACTCTCTGATTGGAGTGGTTTGGGCACGACTTGACTACGAACCCTCCCCCTCCAACATGCTTATACAGTTAACAACATCTTGAAATTGACAGGATGAATGATTTTGGAATGATCTTGGAATGAAATGAATGAGTGTGTGGAGCGAGTTTTGAGTGAAATTAAAGGGAGGCAATCCAATAGAGCTATTTTTTAATGATGGACAAAATTAGCTTTATTTATTACCTCCCTTTAATAAAATATACGCATTTTTTCTGTTTGTGTGTCTCCGTGGACCAATCTGACACTTCAAACCCAACACCAGCAAATAAAATCGTAGAATAGATACATGTATACTCACGAGCAATAAAAACGCACCACCTGAATTTGTTTTCGTTTACTTATTTAATGTACCATAACCTCAGGCATGAATATTACAAATCTAAATAAATTTGTAATGGACCATTTACTACACAATAATGTTAGAGTATGCTCAGAAACGGTCGACGGTTTTAGAACCTATGACTTAGGAGAAAAGTTAAAAATCGTTAATCTTAAATCTTCAAAGTAGGTTTGCAAAACCTTTCTGTTGTTCGATGTTTGGCTACATAACCTCTAACTCAGTACGACATGCTGGTTTATTAGTTTGCGGAACGGTAAACATAGTCTTAGCAGTTGATTCGTGCATAGGCTGACGCTCAATAATTTATAGGTCTTCACCGTACCTTCAGCGTCCCTGATGGACCTAAATATGTTGTTTGGAGTTTAAATTATCCAAAAACACGAGTTCCAAAAGGGTATTTACGATTCTTTGATTTGAATGAAAAGATTTCCCACTGTTCTTAGTTAATCCCATACCATGCGTTAGTTGAGATCACTTTACTGCTTTTTGCTCAGAATAAATGTGAAATCTAATGCTGTATTTTCATTCTCTAAGAAATTGTACTTTTAACTATGCAATTTTAGACTTGTTTCAAAAATACAATTAAAGGAGCAAATCAGAGTGGCATTTTTAATACCCAACAAACAAACAGCGACATCTTATGGTTGATGTTAAGTTATGCCTTGTCTACATGTTCCTTTTTATGTTGAAAGACGGTAACAAAGGAGTCGATTGGAAATTTTATAGTTTTTGATAGTTTGTGCAAGTTTTTTGGGTGGTGCGTTTTCATTGCGCTTGAGTATATATCGAATTAAATTAATTGTTGATCGTCTTGAATGATTTTTAAATGTTTTCCAGTGATTTCTGAACGTTTTTGATTGATTTAAGTGAGTGTTTGGAATGAATGAGTGGAGCGCTGAGTGAATGATTTGGAATAGTTATGATCGGAATGATTGTCAATTTCACAATGTAATAAGATTTAGCAAACACAATGCGAGAGAATAATAGACTTACGTATAAATTTTACTATTGTGCTATGAAAATGAAATAAATGATTCCCATGCGATAAATAGAATAATACTGATAAAATAAATGCAATGTAAATTATATCCATCTTATATACACCTGTATTTACATGCATTTTCACAACTTGGATGCGCGTTAAAACTTTCAGATTTCACATTTTCTATGAACGCAAAAGTCCACTCTATTGAATTAGTTATAGCGAAAGCTAAGTATTGGTTATTTTGTCGACACTGAAAGTTAGGCAGACTATTACAAAAAGCCAGAATCTAAATATATCTCTAGTAAGGGTTTTCCAGATCTAATTATAACACAAGACATGCCACATTGAAAACTTGAACTCACGCGCAGTAGGAAATCAGCAGGTAAAGTTGCTTAATTTGTTTTAAATGCTTTTGTAGGACCTTGGTCATGCATACATTTAACTCATCTGAAATAGAAATTCTTAAGTTTTATCTCTAAAAGAAAACCAAAACACTGGCAGTTTAAATTTGAGATAGTTAAATTCTTGTTTCTTTTTTTATTTATAAGCATGAGAAAACATATTTCTTTTTCGTTCAAAAAAGGGAGAAAGAAAATGAAAACAACAACAGAAAATATAAACGTACAATGTTAATGTATGATTATACAATGAAGATAAAAATCAACAACGATGATATTGATGATGATAACAACAATTATAATTTAAATATAAGTAATATAAATAAAATATGATGAAGATAACAAACAATTTGCGAAGAGAAAATGAGCGAACCACATGATCTACATATAACTAAGCAGTCGGGAACCCTCGGCGATTCTACGGAATAGACCTCGGAAATAATAAAGGCGCAGGCATGGAAGCGCGTCATATCGCTCGTGGGTTTACATGACGACACAAACATAACTGAGGATGACGTTGCGAAAAATAAAATCAACGTAAGGTGAAAATTGGGCATATTATAATTTGAAAACAAAACGCAGTGTTTTACTGCGTTTTGCTTTCAAATTATAACATGCCAAAATGATCTCCCTAGACGATCGTAAAAAATTAAAGAAATAAACTATTCTTCAAGAGTATTAACCGAAGTACCACCAGGAGCCGAATAACCGAAAAAATGACAAAAAATTACTACACTTACGTCCGAGGTACTTTCCAGTTTACGGAAAAGTCCGAGCGATGTTCCGAATGATATTTAAGTTCACATGTCCTTGTGCCCTTACATTTGATTGTCGTAGAGATGAATTCTAAAAATAGACGATAAATACATTGTTGGGTTTTCATTTTATAATTCCCCTAACAAAAAATGTACGTTGAAATTTAAAACAGACTGCAAACTATTGTAGCAATTTTCCTTTTCCCCCATCAAATCCAACGAATGGAGCGCTGAGTGAGCGATTTATAAAGGTTTTAATTGAGATAAATGTCATTTTCACGATGTTATTAACTGTAACGAAAACTTCTTAAATCAGTGCGATGATAACTTTAATTGCTTTTCAACCAGAGATTTACATGACTTCTACGATCTATTTATAAGTTTAGTTTCAGCAAACCACCAAATCTACAGTAAGCTACTTCATGAAATTGACATTCACCTCAATGAAAACCATTCAAAATCGTTCACACATCGCTCCATTTATCCATTCCAAACACTCATTCTAATCATTCAAAAACGCTCTAACCCATTGAAAAAATAAGAATCAACAATGTTTCAAAAATAAAATTGGGTAGAGAAAAACTGCGATTTCACTGAAAAAATTCATCTTGTATGCGTCTAAAAGTTTCTTGAAGAAACAGGAAGATGTCTATAGAAATTGTATGCATATTGTATTAAAGGGAGCCAATCAATATCGCCAATTTTGTTCATCCAATTCAAACAATTTCATTTCTTAATCATTCCAAATTCATTCACCTTGTCAATTTCATGATGTTGTTCACTTTACCGCTGTTCGTCATACAGGTTTTTTCCCCCTTTTACGTGTTAAATAACGAAATAAACGAGAAAATAGGCCATTGTAACCAGCCCTGTATGAAAAATTGAGCCTAATGGTAAATAGCTACCATGGTATCACATTTCTTTCACGGACTAAGAAGTAGCATAAACATAGTTTGATAACTATCAAGATAAAATAACGTTTTTAGAACATTCTATCACTCCATAATAAAGTGTTAAAATATGCGTTTGCATAATATAAAAATGTACATTGAATTTGTAACTGAATGTTGAAATATGCACGAAGGTATGAATGGAACAGATCAAACAGTTTTGAGTGATATTAAAGGGAGGTAGTCCCATATAGCTAATTTTGTTCACGATGAAGAAAATTAATTTTGGGTAAAACATTGGGAAGCTGAGATAATCATGTATGATAATTATGGTGTTGTCCGTGGTCTAGAGTTAGAGCGACGGCCTCTTGACCCAAATTTCCTGAGTTCGATTTCCGGGAGTGGCTATCGATCTTGGTTCTTTCATTGGCCCACACATTCGGCGAGAGTACTGGTCAATTTCCCAGGAAGCAGGATCGAGAGCGATTAATCTAAGTTGTAAGAACTTGTTTCCTTATCTATGTAAAATAATTTGGTTAAAACCTAAAAACAACCCAGATGGATCAACAATTCACGATTATATTGTCGTATGAAAGTGATTAAAACGCTTATTTACCTTAATCTTAGATACAACGACCCGCACTGCCAGGCCAAAACTCATGGATTATAACAGTATAGGTTTTTTTTTATGTTTTTTTTTATTTTCCGGCAAAAGTGGGCTCGAGAATCTATACCAAGTGTATATGTTACTGCTCACCGCACAAACTCTACCTAATATAGATGTTGTAGAAGATAAAGACCTTCATAAAGTGGCCATTGCCTTGATTGATGACATTGACGATACAGCTTAATCATCTTCCTTTCAAAAGTTATGACCATTGTTAAAAGTTTATATTGAAATTGAGTGGCATTTAGAAAAAGACATTGACCTCGATCAGTTATCTTAATTTTTTTTTATCAATTGAAAGGTCTTGTCACAAGTAATCCTCGTATGAATTTCATGGCTTTTTCATTTTAGACAAATTGTCTTGAAAAAATGTATTGACCTTGACCTATTACCCTGAAACAACCCATATGCAACCGTTGTTTTTAGCAAAGAACTTGTGGAAAGATCACAGCTTTATCACTGTCCTTTCAAAGGTGAAGTCAACGTTTAAGGTTTTATCCTTTACAGAATGGTAATATCTTTGGCTAATGACAATGTCACTTTTGTCACAAGCAATGTACATGAGAAACATCAAGGCTTTAGCACTTACCATTCCTATGGCCATATAGGTATAGTGTAAATTTAGTCAAATACAATGTAAGACATTGCAAAATGTATTTGGCTTTGACTATAACCTATAAATTTGTAAAAACCGATAGGCATTCGCCCAAGAAATACAGATGTAAAATATGAAAACGATATCACATACCATTCAAAAGATATGGCCAGTATTAAAGGCTAAATGTTGAATATTCATGAACTTGCTGTTAATTTTGTATTTGCTACCCACTGTAATGGCTTTCCACAGGCACTGTGCATGTGAAAAATCAGTTCTATATCATCCATCATGTTAAAACTATGGGCAATTAAACAGTTTTACTTATAGACACATTTTGAAATTTGGCATTTACTGTTACCTTCTTGCTAACAGAAACATCCAATCTTTAGCAACAATTATATCAAATATGAATGCTCTACCACTTACAATTCAAAGATGATGGTCAATTTTATAGTTTTAGGAGTTAAAGAGAAAACCCGCCGAAAAAGTCAACTAGATCAAAATTCAAACAGAATGGGCATACACAATTCGCCGAGGTATTATGGGATGAAATCGTGAAATTTTATGATAAATTGCAATATCTTACCTAGCTCTATCTAAGAGTCCTCTCTTGTCAACATAGCTTTTCTGTACGAGAACCCTGTACTTGTTTCTTAATGTTCTCATAACTGCAAACAGACACTTTCAATAAGTCTTCTGTTTAAAGTACAACTTTCTCTTCATGAAAACCAATATACATAGCACTTTTTCACTTTAGTATTTAAGCATTTCTCGGAAATTATGCTTACGTTCGCCAACCATTATCGAGATAGACAGAATTAAGAGTTGTCATTTCCCCCGTAAAAGCAATTGACAGGTTAACTTGGTGTTCGTGAAGTTGGCAGAGTAACAGACTAGCAGAGTGAAGTTAGCAGAGTAGCAGACTGGCAGAGTGAAGTTAGCAGAGTAGCAGACTGGCAGAGTGAAGTTAGCAGACTACCAGTCTGCCAGAGTAGAAGATTGAAGTAAGCAGACTGGCAGTCTGGCAGACTGCGAATTGAGAGAACGGACCTTAATTAACATGAAAATTCGAGTTCATTTTTATGCTTATTGGGCTTTGAATTCGTTGAAAATAGTTTTTGAGAGGACATGCGTCTGCGGATAATTTCATATGTTTTACAATAGTAGTATAGCAGAGTAGCAGAGTGAAGTTAGCCGACTGGCAGTCTGACAGACTGGCAGAGTGAGAGAACGGACCTTAATCAACATGAAAATTGGAGTAAATTTTTATGCCAATTGGGCTTTGAATTCGTTGAAAATAGTAACTTTGTGAACGCGCGGCTTCGGATAATTCCTAACGTTTTACAATAGTATATTTCCTAGAATTCTAACCCTTTATGTCGATCAAGCTCTTATCAAAAGCATTTGTTTTGAAATTGTTTCCGCTGTTTAAGTAGGATAACTTCAAGTTCGTCGATTGTTGTTGTTGTTCAATTTTGTCAACTGTTTAAATGCCGCGGTCTCAGTCAGGTGGTGAACTGAAAATAATAACACGCAATAGGACACTGGCAGTCTGGCAGAGTAGCTGACTGACAGAGTGAAGTTAGCAGACTGCCAGTCTGCCAGTGAAGCAAAGTAGCGGAGTGAAGTTAGCAGACTGGCAGTCTCGCAGACTGGCAGAGTGAGAGAACTGACCTTAGTTAACATGAAAATTGGAGTTAATTTTTATGCTAATTAGGTTTCGAATTCGTTGCAAATAATAATTTTGTGAACGTGCGGCCCCGGATAATTTCTAACATTTTACAATAGTAGTATATTTCCTAGAATTATAACCCTTTATGTCGATCAAGCTATATCAAAAGCATTTAATTTGAAATTGTTGTCCGCTGTTAAAACGGATAACTTCCAGTTTGTCAAATGTTGTTGTTGTTGTTAACTTGAATTGAGAGAACGGACCTTAATTAACATGAAAATTGGAGTTAAATATTTTCTCTTTTGATCATAGTTGGAAAATTTCTGTACACTATGACTTTTATGTTAATTCATAAATTTTTAACAGATAGAAATTTTCAAGTGAACTTAAAGTATACAAATTTAAGTACAATAAATTTAAAAGCCAATGAACGATGAAATTACATTTGAAATGAACTGTTTAACAAGGACTTCACTCCTTGCTAGTCTTTAACATGTAATCAATCCTTCAAACTGAAATAGTTAGAGTAGTGTCCAAACAGATGTGAACCAATAATCCAAATTAAAGACAATTAATAACACCAGTTATGTTAATAGAGCTTGACACCAGACTGCCAGTGTGCTAGTGTATGTAGGTATTTTCAGTAATCACCAAAGTGAGACCGCAGCACTAAAATCCAAGTTAACAATTGCGGGACGTATTTATACTGCCTCACCAGGACCTTGTCACTACCCTCGTTCATCACACCAAGACGGGAGCGATGAGGGCTTGCATCACTCGCCCCTCAGAGTTTGTGCCCGAAGGAGCCCCTGATCAATGACTTGGGAAAAAGACTTTGCTCTTTCCGCTTATAGCGAATCCGAAACCCAGTGATTAAGCCCGAAATAGACTTCGTTAATGGAATAATACACGGTCGCCATTTTTTCGCCCAAAGACCAAAGTAATTGGGAACAGGGGCGCTCAGTGATCAGAAATTACTTGTGTGCTTTTTAAGGGCCATAACATTTGCTATAAAGTTGACATGATTAAAATACAACAAGCGACAAACTGGCAGGATATCCTATTTAAACGGCGGGAAACGTTTTAAAGTCAAACGCTTTCAATAAGACCTTGATCGCTTCAATTTCATGTTAAGGAAGGTCCACTCTCTCACACTGCTAGTCTGCCAGACTGCCAGTCTGCTAATTCACTCTGCTACTCGACTACTCTGCCAGGCTGCGAGTCTGCTAACTTCACTCCTCCAGTCTATGCGATTCTGCTAGTCCGTCAGACTGCCAGACTGCCTGAGTGCTAGTGCATGTTGGTATTTAAGTAGCAAGCTGACTGAGAACGCGACACTTTATCAGTCGACAAAATTAACAACAACAGCCGATTAACTGGTAGGATGTCTTACTGAAACAGCCGGAAACAATTTCAAATAAAACGTTTTTGATAATAGTTTGTTCGCCATCAAGGGCTTTAGTTCTGGAATGCATCTTACTATTATAAAAAGTAAGAAGTTATCCGTAGCCACACTTTAACTCAAGCAATAATTTCAACGATTTTAAAGCCAAATTACCATAAAAAGGAATTCCATTTTCATATTAATGAAGGTCCGTTCTCTCACTCTGCCTGTCTGCCAGACTGCAAGTCTGCTAACTTCACTCTGCTATTCTGCCAGACTGCCAGTCTGCTAACTTCACTCTGCCAGCAGACTGGTCTTGCAGTCTACCGGACTACCATTCTGCTAGACTGCCAGTTTGCTAGTGCATGGTGTTAATTTCAGTACAACATCTGACAGAGACCGCGGCATTTAAACAGCTGACAAAATTGAACAACAACAACCGACAACATGGCAGGATATCCCACTGAAACAAACGGAAACAATTTCAAATCCAACGCTTTTGATAAGAGCTTTACCGACATAAAGGGTTATAATCGGTTATAATTCTTGGAAATATATTAGTATTGTAAAAAGTGAGAAAATATCCGGAATAACAGACTTCAAAGCCCAATGAGTATTAAAATGAACTCCAATTTCATGTTAATGAAGGTCTGTTCTCTCACTCTGCCGGTCTGCCAGACTGCCACTCTGCTAACTTCACTCTGCTACTCTGCCAGAGTGCCAGTCTGCTAACTTCACCCTGTCAGTCTATGGTATGCTACTCTGCCAGTCTGCCAGACTGGCAGTCTGTCAGATTTCCATTATGTTAATGCATGTTGGTATTTAAGTAGACCAGCTGACTGAGACCGCGACACTTTATCAGTCGACAAAATTAAACAACAACAACAGCCGATTAGCTGGTAGGATATCTTGCTGAAACAGCCCGTAGCAATTTCAAATCAAATGTTTTGATCAAAACTTTTGATCGCCATTAAGGGCTTTAGTTCTTGAAAATATGTTATTATTTTACAAAGTAAGAAATTATCCGGAGCAACACTTTAACTCAAACAATTATTTCAACGATTTTAAAGCCCAATTACCATAAAAAGGAATTCCATTTTCATGTTAATGAGGGTCCGTTCATTCACTCTGCTTCTCTGTCAGACTGCCAGTCTGCTTGACTGCCAGTTTGCTAGTGCATTATGTTATTTCAGTACACCAGCTGAAAGAGACCGAGTCATAAAATCTGCTAACAAAATTGAACAACAACTACCGACAACTTGGCAGGATGTCCCACTGAAACAAACGGAATCGATTTCAAATCCAACGCTTTTGATTAGAGCTAGCCCGAAATAAAGGATTATAATTAGTAAAACTTCTAGGAAATACATTACTGTTGAAAAAGGTGAAGAATTATCCGGAGCCACAAGTTCACCCAAAAATTAATTCAACGAAATCAAAACCGAATAAGCATCAAATTAACTCCAATTTCATGGTCATGAGGGTCCGTTCTCTCACTCTGCCAGTCTGCCAGACTGCTAACTTCACTCTGCTAGTCTGTCAGTCTGCT
Source organism: Fragum whitleyi (assembly GCA_948146395.1). Lineage (NCBI taxonomy): Eukaryota > Metazoa > Mollusca > Bivalvia > Cardiida > Cardiidae > Fragum > Fragum whitleyi. The sequence continues at coordinate 27,990,901 of OX411558.1, forward strand.
ACTCTGCTAACTTCACTCTGCCAGTCTGCTACTCTTCTAACTTCACTCTGCCGGTCCGCTACTCTGCCAACTTCACGAACATGTTAACTTGGTGAGTGCCTAGGATTATGTCATTGGAAACCCTTATCCTTTAGAATAGGCATTAGCCGACATTAACTTTTTCCTTCATTACGAAATTATCGATTGGTCAGATTTTAAATAGGTTGCAGAAGACAATAAAAAGTTGATAAATTTGAATATTAACCAACTGTTTTGGCATGAAAAAATGCAGAAGAATGTCTGTTATGACAAGCAATTTCTTCTTTATCCATAATATTTCCCCAGTAACAGATCAATGGGACATGAAATTCGTGATTGTACAGCGAAGGGTTAAATACCTATATTCTGTTCATTCAAAAGTAAAACAAAAGTTCCTACGAATTTCTTGAAAATAAAAAAAAGTAATGAATGTTCGAAGAATTACACTTTCGATTAGTTTTTCTTCTTTGTTAATAAAATTATCGAAACAAGTCAAATAAATACACTTGACTTTAGTGCAGTTATTTTGGGTCTTTTTAGAGATATCAGATTGTGATAGACTAAATACACTTGACTTTAGTGCAGTTATTTTGGGTCTTTTTAGAGATATCAGATTGTGATAGACATAAGACTTCCGATTTTGAAGTCGTGGGTTCGATACCCGGTGGCGGCAAATATCCTTTCCGACGTTTGTTTCTCACCAATGGGTATATAATCGTAAACCTATGTGAGATAGTAGTCGGAGTCTAGGAAAGGGTGTAATGGTAGTACAGGTGAAAGAAAATACCAGGAAGCCATTGTTAGGTGCTCCGACCGCCGCGATATAACTGCGAAATTGTTGAAAGCGTCGTAAAACCCATTCAAACAAACAAACAAAGATTCTGATAGTACTTTGGTCAATACGATAAAAGCAAAACACATTTCTTTAAAGCGTTCCAATCCTGAAGTAGATCGCTTCACCTTATTGTCATTTGGTTACAAAAACCTGCGACTTTTGTGGATTCACGATATGCCGAGATTTAATCTCTTGTTGAGTAAGCTCTCCTCAGCTCTAGCAGGTATGTAGATGCTTAAGACGTTGTATAATCCATGTGCGAAAGAACACACTTGATTTTTGACTTCGCCCTTATTAATTCCGGAATATAAACTGAAACCACCATCTAATCGGTCGCCGCATGTTTCTCTCTTTTCAACACATTTACTTGAAAATAATTTGATTGTATATTTTTTATTCAAAGACAAATTAATCCGGAGTATTTTGATATAAAACTTGTGTAAAAAGAACCGACAGAACCATTGCAGCAGAAAAAAGAAGGCACTAACCCTACTTTGAAAAAATAAAAAAAAAACTCGCAAAATGAAGGGAATCTTGAAATTTCAGTCGAGGAAAAACCGATATATTGTTGAAATATCAATATCGTTTCGATGCCTTGAAGGTACTTGTAGCTGACTAGAAATAAGTAAAGAAAACTATTTTAAGTTCATTTGCGTAAACGATGTGAATTTGTTCAATTTTCCCTACCCAACAATATTCATTTTGATAATATTCTCATGCCAGTTAAATTGCTTTTCCTAGAGAATTCTTTGATAAATTTTGTTTTTGATTTCTACCAAGTGAACGCAACAAATACTTGCGTCTCTAACAGTATTAATGAATACTTTTCGTGCTTATTTTGAATGACGGATTAGAATTTGGTTTAAGTTAATTCCGTAGAAGCATCAGAGCCTCCCGATTCGGGCCATAGCAGTACCTGAGTTCCCTGCGAAAATATCCGAGTTAAAATTAAAGACAAACAAGTTGTTGAAGTAAAAACTGTTTTATTTGACTATTTACAAGAAATTATCCGTAAAACACAATGATATACATTATCCAAAATAGTATGGTTATCATTCCTTCAGGAGTTATCAATTTTAGGTTGCACTAGGATATATCCGCATTGTTTATGTTTTTGGCGATACCTGGTTAATATTTACGGAAATTTCTTAAGAATCCGTACGGATCGTCACATTTTATAACTCGTGGCCATTCAGTAGCATTAACGAGCATTCTTAAATAATGCGTCCGCTAGTTACACTTACAGGCTCGTAGATATCCATCTAGACGAGATATTGCAGACAAAGTTCGCCTTGTCCGTAAACAAGTCGGTAATGAGGGATATCGATCGGTTATCTCCCTTGAAATATTCCAAAAAGGAGGAACGATCCTTATCAGTGGTTACATATACCTTGGGTTTAATCCTTATTTCCTTTGAACTATAAGATTTAGAGATAAGCACTAAATCAAATATTTTGCACTTTATATGAAACATTTAAAGGAGAATAGATATTTACTTTCTAGTTTACTACTGAAAACTTTATCATAAATACGAATTGCATAAATAATTGCTATGTATTTGCAAAAGTAAAAGTCGCAACTTCCCCAAAGGTACCTTGGCTTAAATCCAAGGAAATTTTCGTAAAGGACCATCAATGATTTTGGAGCCCCTCTGATTTCATCCACAGAGCAAACAAAGGAGAGAACACGCATAAATCTCCCATTAACTTGCAGCAATAAGAAGGTTCGCAAACTGGTCGGAAGCGGTCGTTCTAGGTACTACCTATTTGATTGGTGGCAGTTTAGGATTACTTTAGGGATAACTAACATTAAATTTGCATTGTTAACGGTACTTTCCGAATAACCATGAATACCTATGTCTGTCAAAATTTATCGAATCGCCCAGTCATTTGTTTTCAAGACCAGCTCACGTTCATGGTAGCAAAGTGCTCGCGAGCATTAGATTCCACTGGGGATGAGAGCACATTTGCAAACGTTTAACCCTTTGCTGTTTAATCCCTGCTTTTTACGTGCCTGTGATTTTGTGATTGAGAAAATATTGTAAAAAAGAAGAAATTGCTTCTGACAGGCAATTTCTTCCTTTTCCACACTATTTTTTACCCTACTGAATGGTTATTTTTCAAATTAAATCCACTTTAAATTTTCGTCTGCAAAACCTTTGAATTTGGATAGGTCCAAAATTTTGTAAAACAGGAAAGGGTTAAACATGATTTCAAGCGTTTCGAGTGCACACGCAAAGCTGGTAACTATTAACTAAACGTATTACGTAAGTTTTCAAATTGCACACATGGCAGATTTGTTCTATAATATCGATAAATCACAAAGATAGTATAATGTCCTTGCGTAATCATATTTATTCGTAGAGTTACATTTATAACGGAAATGGTCCCAAGAAATCGAAATTATCCACATAGTAGGCGTAATAATTATTTCAGTTTTAAATACTGTCGAAATGTTGTAACGTCCCCGATCAACCCTGCATTTCCGGATGTTCTAAATTATTTCAGTTAATATGAAATTAAAAAAAAATCGCAAAACGTACTTAGAAGCTATCAAATTGTAAGAATCTGTAAACTCTTAAGGAAATTGTAGGGTATATCATGAACCGTAGGTTGAATCTACCCTTACTCATACCGGTCGCGTATGCCATTTAACGTACTCAAATAGAGTAAGTCAAAAATATTTCATTTATAATTGCTCCTTTCAACCAAGTATGTGTGAAAAACCTGGGATTAATGGTTACTAGGCTACACTGAATAAGTATTAAAATCGGCGACAGAATGTATGTCCTGTTATATAAGGGTAAAGTGAAAGAATTCACGAAACATATTAACTGAAAAAGAAAATCTTAAAGTCAGTTACATCGTCAAATTGACATGCATCTCAAAACCATTCCAAATCGCTCATTTCCTTTCTTTCAAAACGCTCACTCAAACCACTTAAAAACGCTCGAAAATACAAAAAATATAAGATCACAACTATATCTCAAAACAATATTTAGAAAAAAGTCACAATTCCAGTGACTTAATCAAAATGTCAAGCGTCTGATTGGTTCTGTAAGAAAAGGGAAGCTATTTATCAGTTATTTTGTTTATACTGAACAACGTTAGCGATATTAGATAACCTCCCTTTTAATTAATTCAAAACACACTCATCTCATCCATTCACCCTCATTCCGATTCATTCAAAAAACATTCATTTTGTCAATTTATTAACTGTATATTTGCGTGATATGGTAATAATATACACCGGGTAAAAGTTAGTTGTTATAAAACATAGTATTTCATTATGATTCCTCTTCATGGCCTGTAGGTCCTTATCTTCTGGTCTATGTTCGAGCCACACACGGGACACTTGGTGGTCCTCTCTGCACAGTGTGTACACAACCTGTGGTGCTGGCATGGCAGAAACAGGGTGTTGATGTCCGCTACTTTACATTGCATGCAAAACAGCTCCTCTTTCAGCCTCATGTGCTTTAGCAATATTTCTAAAAGATATGTGGTACGAGCGGTTTGTACATAAGGCATACCTAAACTTGATTGCACACGATTAAAATAATTCTCAGGTCAGAAACTGAATCTATGATATAAAGTCCAAAAGGCCATGTCTAAACCATTTCATATCTATCAGCACAATTTCTAAAAATGTTTCTCTTAATCTTTTTTAAAAATCCATTTAGTTCCAGGAATAGGAAAATATAAAATGGCATATGAATTAGCAAATAAGGACGTAAATAACGATTAGTTTGATAGATAAAAAGAAAGTTCAAATTTTATTTAGAACAAGATGTGTTTGTGAAACATAACTACCCCTGAAACGTCTCTTCTTTTCAAAAGTTTGACAGAGACGGATGAAATTGAACAATTCACATGACCTTGAAACATGCTATGCTATTCAATTTGATCGGTCATCATGCCAAATATGAGCAGTGTATCTTAAATTGCATCCTAAATAGGCGTGGAGTAATTCAAATATTATGTTTTATTGTTAAGTTTTATGGACAAACAGGAGGACAGACAAACTGATAGACAGCGGTAGAACAATATGTCCCCGTTCTTAACATCTATTAAAAGGATTTTAAGAGGATATTCAGACCATGTTATTGTGAAATTTCTCCGGCGGTTCAGAAGGAGAACTTATTCTATTATCTCTCTATGGCTATATGCCCCGTCCTTTGACACTTCTGTCTAATAAAACAACCATGCAAATATTTATAAAGAAAAAGGTGTCACCGAAGGAACTTATTTGCTTAAGATATGCTGAAGAGTTAAGAAAGAGTTGTTGCAAAAATCAATGATGATGGGAAAACGGTCACATTGAGAACAAAGGAAAACAAAAACAAATGGGCACGTTGTAACCGCATGAGCCAAATCATTTTTAAATATGTCATCGTTTACGAAAAGAACGAAGACAGATTCCGATATATACACCAGCATACATTTTTTGCACATTTGTTAACTCATGTGACCCTTGTACCGTGTAACTTAACGTTTTCTTTATTGGGCTGGTGGTACATGTGGCCTTTCGTGTTGAATAAAATATTGTGGCATGTATGTAATAGCCGTTTTTCCCAATTATTTAATATAAGAACTGTTACCATATGATTGGTTCTTCTGATCATCTACTGTTTTTGTCATCTCCTCCGATATCAATAGCTTTTCCATCAAATCAATAACTGATTCAACAGTCACGTCATTTCCGTCTACAAAAAATGTTTTAGAAACAGACATGTGACTGAGTTTATTGTATATAAGACCCCATATATTTAATGTTTGTTCATAACGTTGGTATATGCATGTATATGTATGTGTGGTTTGATAATATACAGTTTATTTTAATTTGTTACGATAACATAAAACCAATTTGAAAGAAAATGCAACGGACTTTATTTTTGTTGATGTTCGAATATTTGCACTGGGAAAAGTAAATACACACACACACACACACACACACAAAATAAATAAGTTCCCCTATTTAGCAGAACAGAGACTTTAAAAACCAATTAATATATAGGTATAAATTTGTTCTCACAATGATTAAAAAATTATACACCAACACGAGCGTTTTTTCACGAACACATGTATAAATATCGTCTATGCTAGATGTTTGTCTTTAGATCTCTTATTATATTCATTTAAGTTCAAATATAAGACAGTCAAATATTATTGTTTATAATTCATAAAATCAAAAATTTAAAGTGTGTAGCCACCCCGGATATGCTTGCATTTACGTGAGGTGGATAGTCCAATTACAGTACTGCCGACCACAAGTACTTGTATCCTCTGGTTGTGTCGGACTTGATCGAAATCACAATATTGGAAAATTATCTTATCAAAAATTACCCTTTGTTATCTTCTCAACAGTATATAATACTTTCGGAAGACTGTAACCCATTTCTTCTAGTTTTGGCACCACGCTACTTCCTTTTGTTTCTATGTGAATATTTGAGTACCCGGTAGTTTTAATAGCCGAAGGCGTTACACCTACAAGTGACTTTGGCTGAAAAATATTATTATCATCTCATTTGTTATGAAGAAAAAAAGTCACATATTGTTAGAAACATATGACGAACTGAAATTCTATCAAATAAAAAATTGACTTTTTATATACAATATTTAATCACATAAATATTTACCTATGTTTGACACCAGCATGTTATTTGGTGGATTGTTCTGAAACGTATCGTTTCAGAGCTACAAACTCTTTTTACTATTTTTAGCTCAAGGTGAGCTATTGTGATCGTACAATGTCCGTCGTCAATCGTCCGTCGTGCGTCTTCCACAATTTCTTTAAACATATTCTCCTCCCAACCCAGCGGGCCAATCTTGGTGAACCTTGGCAGGGGTGTTCTTTGGGTCAAGCTCTACCAAAGTTGTTCAAATAAACGTAATCTTCTCTTACCTTTCTCTTTACCATTAACAAAAATGGTGAAAATATGAAAATCTTCAAAAATCTTCTTCTCTGAAACAAGAAGGCAGACAGCTTTCATATTTGGTATGTGCTTCATTTAGTGGACATCTACCAAGTTTGATCAGATCAAGACCCTGGGGTCATATTTGGGCTCCACCCGGGCGCAACCCTTTTTACATAGAATCAAAGAGCGATTTTTTTTTGAAAATCTTCTTCTCTGAAACCTGATGGCCGACAGCTTTCATATTTGGTATATAGCGTCACCTAGTGGGCCTCTACCAAGTTTGTACATATAAAGACCCGGCGATCATACTTGGGCTTGCCCGGGCGCACCCCTTTTAGCTCTTCTGTGCACGAAGGATAAAAAATGAAAATCTTCGAAAATATTCTTCTCAGAAACAAAAGGCAGACATCTTTCATATTTGGTATGTTGCATCTTCTAGTAGACCTCTACCAAGTTTGTTCATATCAAGACCCTAGGACCATATATGGCTCCAGCGGGCTCAACCCTTTTTACATTGAATCAAAGAGCGAAAGTCTTTTAAAATCGTCTTTTCCGGAGTTTTACCAAGTTTGTTCATATCAAGACCCTTGGGTAATATTTGGGCTTCAGCAGGGAGCATCCCTTTAGCTCTTCTGAGCACGATGTGTAAAAAAAGGGAAAACCTTCAAAATCTTCTTCTCTGAAACCAGAAGACAGACAGCTTTCGTATTTAGTTTGTAGCATCATCTAATGGACCTCTACCAAGTTCATATCAAGACCCTGGGGTCACTTTTGGGCTCAATCCGGGTGCATCCTATTTTACATAGGATCAAAGAGCAACAAGAGCCATGTCGGACATGGTCATCCCCCGCCGAGAAAGCTTGATAGTAAACTGAAGCCTAAAAGATTAAGGGTTCTACTTTAAGAAATTAAGCCCCTACAAAATCTAAGTCTTTAAAATAACAAAGGGCAATAACTCAAAAATTATGCAAGCCAGAGTTATAGTTATAGTGCACAACACTCCCCTTCCATGAGATCTATCCACCAATAAAGTTTCAAGTTGATAGCTATTATACTTTAGGAGATGTGCTCCGGACAAAATCTAAGTCTTAAAAATAACAAAGGGCAATAACTCCAAAATTATGCAAGCAAGAGTTGTAGTTCTTGTGCACTGCACTTCTCCTCCATGAGATCTATCCACCCATAAAGTTTCAAGTTGATAGCTATTATACTTAGGAGATAAGCTCCGGACAAGTTTAGTGACGGAACCTCGGAAGGACGGAATACGGAATGACAGAATGACGGAATGACGGAATGACGGACGGAGACCATTACTATATCCCCTCGCCGAAAAAGGCGGGGGATAAAAAAGCATATCGGTCTTGCTCTTGGCTGAAAACATTCCCTGGTATTGATCTAATGTAAATAATTATCTCCTCTTTGACATCTGCCTATTTAATTAATGTGATGTCCCAGGGTCAAGGAGACGCAGGTGACCGATCTAGGACCATCATGGTCCTCTTATTTAAATAATTGACCAAGAGACATTTCCTTACCTAGAGCTTTGAGTAAAGAGCTAAAACAAGCAAGATACTTGATAAGAAAGTAAGCTCTCGCGATGATAATTATTACGTTCCGTAAAATGAAATGAGCAATTTTGATCGCTTTGATACTTGAGATTATATAAAATGTGCTGAAACATTATAAAAGGTTTTAAGCTCGGGTGATATTTTAAGTGAATCTAGACAGCTCCTCCTTGAACATTACTTAACTTAAAATCATACTTAGATAAATTGAAATCTATATAAAATAAGATTTGAAATAAGAGGCCCAAGAGGGCCTGTATCGCTCCACTGGCTTAAAAATCTCAAGATTTAAAAGAGAGATAGATATTGAAAATAGAAGGTAATAAAATTGAACAGCATTCAGAAGGAATTCAGACTTTTTCTAAGTTGAAACTGACTTATGTAGGAATGAACTTATCTAACTAATATGTAAAATTACAAGGAAGAAAACTATTTAGATATCACTTTGCAACAAGAGGACCAGAATGGCCCTAAACCGCTCACCTGAATTTTATTGATCCAGTGGATCTCATCCAATCCTAATTTCTTGAACATCTTTAGAAGAGGGTCACCCAAGGAACATTTTGGTAAAGTTTCATTGAAATCAGCCTAATGGTTCAGGAGGAGATGTCATTCAAAAATTTCGGGGTCAAAAAAGCCTTGTCCTGCCAAGCCCATATTTGGGGATCAATCCAAATTTCTTGAACAACTTTAGAAGAGGGTCACCCAAGGAACATTATGGTAACGTTTCATTGAAATCAGCCCCATGGTTCAGGAGAGGATGTATTTCAAAGATTTTGGGGTCGAAATAAGCGCTGCCCTGCCACGCCCATATTTGGAGGTCAATCTTAATTTCTTGAACAACTATAAAAGAAGGTCACGCAAGGAACATTCTGGTAAAGTTTCATTGAAATCAGCCTAATGGTTCAGTGAAAGATGTCGTTCAAAGATTTTGGGGTCAAAATAAGCCCCGCCCTGCCACGCCCATATTTGGGGGGTCAATCCAAATTTCTTGAACAACTTTAGAAGAGGGTCACCCAAGGAACTTTATGGTAAAGGTTCATTAAATTTGGCCCAATGGTTCAGGAGGAGATGTCATTTAAAGATTTTGGGGTCAAAATAAGCCCTGCCCTGCCACGCCCATATTTGAGGGTCAATCCAAATTTCTTGAACAACTTTAGAAGAGAGTCAAGCAAGGAACATTCTGGTAAAGTTTCATTGAAATTGGCCAAATGGTTCAGGAGGGGATGTCTTTCAAAGATTTCAGGGTCAAAATAAGCCTCGCCCTGCCACGCCCATATTTGGGGGTCAATCCAAATTTCTTGAACAACGTTTAAAGAGGGTCACCTAAGGAACATTTTCGCCAAGTTTCGTCAAAATCCACCCAATAGTTTAGGAGGAGAAGATGTTAAAAGAAAAGTTTACGCACTTACGCACGCACGGACGGACGGACGCACGACGGACACCTCGCCATGACAAAAGCTCGCTGGCCTTCGGCCAGTGGAGCTAAAAAACTATTATTAGACGGACACAGATAAGCACTGGTTATAGACTGAGAATTGCATTTCCAAATCAATTATATTATAAAGCAAGAAAAATACCTTGAAATTTAGGAAGAAAGACAAGTATTATGTAACATTATTCCATCGGCTCATTAACTAAAAATTGAAAAGGATTGACATTACAAAGCCGAAGTAGAACAAAAATATGTTGATTATGTCCACCTTAGGTAGTGGATGAAATTGCATTTCTTCTAAAGTGCCCTCACCTTAACGTAAAACGATCGTGTACACTTTCTTGAAGATTTTGCAAAACCAAAAATCCGATGACACGTTTATACTTAAAATTAATTTTAATTTTCTTTTATTTAACTCTTTCACACAAACAGATAAATCTAGTTTTTTTTCTCCTCATTTGCACCGAAAGGCCCACCGTCATAGCGAAGTGATAGCTCGTCGAACTATCAATCACATGGTGCCGGGTTCGAATGCCGACGACAACACTCATCCTTTCCAACTATTTATCTTGCATCAATTGGTTGATAATCTAATACCTATTTTGGATGGAAGCTGGAGGCTAGGAAAGCATGTAATGGTAATATTGGTGTGGTTTATACCAAGAATCCGTTGGTACCTATCCAGCCGCCAAATTTACACAAAATAATGTTGAAAGCGGCATAAAACTCAATTCTAACAAAAGATCACATGGTTCCAATGTATGTGGTGGCTATCTGTGAGCCAACGGTAATATGTACATGTATGTGTGATGTAGTAACTTTGGTGTTTCGGGTTTTTTTGTGTTTTTTTTTTTTTTGGTACTTTTTTCTTGTCATGTTGGGCGCTTTAAACATCAAATAATCATATTCTGGTTGATTCCACCAATTTTTGTGCATTCGGATTGGCTGAAAAATAACTTTTATTCCTCAATGAAAACAATTTTGATCGCGCATTAAGTCTTAAGCCTGTAACTACAAATAGCAGTTCCGTAAAAAATTGCTTTCGTTGTTGACGAATTTCATTTTTTTGTTTCATGATATCATATTATAAGATATGTTCATATAGTGTGATAAGGTTTTAAGTTTCATACTTCTATTAAATCAACAAATAATCTCTATAACTCTTGAAAAAAGAATTTTTGCATTGGTCGAATTCTTGTGTGAAATTGAAAGTAAAAGTGTACAGGTTGGGCTGTCCTTCCATTACCCCCATTGTAGCTTCGAAACTGAAAAAGCCTAACATTCAAAATTTATCCAAATAATTTGTAAATCAACTTATACAACAGAAACTAGAAGAAACATGGATTTGAACGACGAAACATTCCAAAACGGCTTTAAATCCGGCGATTTCTGTATTAATTGACCTTGACAAAGGACTTATTTTCCAATATTAGAAGTTCTAGCGACAAACCAATTCTAAGCGTATCTTATATGTTTCTCACAAGAAATTAAGTGTTCACAGACCTTCTCGAAGCTAAGTTTTCGTTTTCAGTTTATCCATTGAGATATTGATTCCCTTTGATATATCGCTAGATACGCCCAACAATAATTAACTTTACTGTCCTAAATTTGTCTCGAGTTCATCTTTTTAAATTGTGATATCTTTATATTCATTCATAATCCGAAGTGTAATGCAAGATTCGAAACAAAGTTTAACAACAAAAATTTGGTAACATTACGATTGATCGATTCTGAGAATTCAATAAATAGGATAATTAACAGGTTATGTCTGAAAAGAGAACATCCCACTCGAATACGTCCATAGGCTGTTAAGAACAAGACATTCGAACCCGTCCTAATAACTTATTAATTTTTTTCGAGATACTTTTTTTTCATATCAAAAATAACCAGATGATCACCCTCTATGTATTACTGGCGTCATTTTCGAAGGTATCTGAGACTTAGAACTATATCACCTGCATTTTACATTAAATGATTTCTGTGTTAAAAGTAAATCGTTTCTAAAGTGATCCAATGACCCTTATGCATGCTTAAAGATAAACTGAACCATATGTGGTTGTAATATTTGGAATATATAAAAGCTATTCTCTTACTCTGATTCGTTGAGAAATAGCCAGGGATATAAAGTTTTCTCCTTTGATCTCTTTCAAAAAAATGCAGTGTGAAAAATTGACACAATGTTCAATCCAGGGTTCGTCCGTAGGGTCCCACTTTTCCAGTCCACCGTCGCAGCTGAAACATCGCACAATATCACGAGTACCTTTAAATAGAATAAAATATGCAATTCCCCATTGCTCAGTTGGTAGCACGTCTTGTTCTCACTTTCAATCTTTGTATGCGTAAAGAGTACTCGTGGGAGAATACCAATTGAAATCTTTAAAGATTAATTCGATTTCTGGCACAACGTCAATTTTATGTTACAATTTTTATTCGTCGCAAAGCATGTAATTTGTCAAATAATTATCTGCACTTAAAAAAGTGTTTACTTAATTTGGTTTTGTAGTTGTTTCCGAATATGCAATTACCATATTTTACCCAATGCCTAGTCTATATGGATATACAGTTTCACTAAAATACACAGGATTAAGCACGTAAAGTCAAGAAAGGGGAATCTATTTCATCATCATTTTGTCAGTATATTTCTTCTTTCTTTTCTGTCGGTTTACGTTGATTATTAAGATCCGTATATTTCGGGGGTTTTGGTTCATAAAAATTGCCATCAAAAGCTCAACACCTGATAGTTTTTCAAGCTCTTGAATACACTGTGTATCAATATCAGTCACTTTATTAAAATCACCTCTACATGTACATCGCATTTTAATACAAAAAATGTATTGTATATGGACACATCGATAAGATCGGAAGATACATATTTATTTTTTTATCTATGTGATGCCATTGAATAATACTTGTACCCATATCAAAATTCCAATGCTTCTATGTCAAAACTTACGCCAAAGTTTTTCCTTCGACTCATACTGTCTATAAACTGGAAAGTGCTACCTGGTTTTAAAACTATAAAAAAAAAACATTTTGGTCTGATTGTGGTTAAATGACATACCGAAGGTGTCCATAATTGTATAGGCACACACAAAAGTGATGGATTGACCCATCTTATATTAGACATGTGCAAAGTAAGTACGAAAACTGAATCGGAGACCGAAAACGGAGAAGGTATCAAAACGTATGGAATTAGAGAAAAGAGAATTAGAGAAAAGTGGTTTAATAAATTGGTCTGTGTGTTTATCGTTTTAATTTTTTTCCTACACCGATGAAATAATCGGGGGTTATTGCTTTTGCGTTGTCCGTCCCTCCTTCCGTCCGTCTGTCTGTCCAGCAGTCTGTCTTTTCGTCCGTCCGTCCGTCCGTCCGAGTTTCGTTTCCGCTCTATTTCGCGGAACCATTGACTGGATTTCAATGAAACTTTGTGGAAAGCTTCACTTCAAAGAGGAGATGCGCATATCGTCGGTTTTATACAGCTCGACGTTTTAATTTAGCGGTATTTGTTGGCGAATGATTGGTGAAGCTATATATGTTTAGAGTAATAAACTTTTCCGCGCAATTTCTTGGAAACAATTGGCTGGATAGAGTCAATTGAGATTTGTGGAAAACTTCAATACAAAAGGGACTTCGCAAAAAACATTCGATTTGTGTATCCCATGTAGCGGTAAGAGATGTCATCGGACAACTTCGCTCGCTCTTTCCTATGCGATAGATAATCTGTAATTTTGCGTTTGTACATTCTTTCAAATTTATTTTAGTCTCAAATACAGTTACGTGTAGTGCGTTTGTGTGTGAAAGGTTGTTTCCAATATATACATGCAGAATACGATGAACAACTACTTACTTTAACGATGTGTTTCTGTGATCTTAAACTACTCAAACATAACTTCCTAAGTTTTATAGTCAAAGAAAAACCAAATTGAAAAAGAGAGTAATTAAATATTCCTTCATACCGTTTAATTCAAATACGCTCGTACTTCAGAAGTCAAACAATAAATAAAGCAATTGTTCCCTCGAAAGAATATACAAACCAACATGTTTACGAACAAATAGACAGGCGGACAATAAAAAACAAAATGACACAACTAGGTGGTTGTCACATTTAAATCTGGATCAGTCTTATTTTGACATGATTACTTAAGTTGTGCCCTTTACCTCGGAGCTTTCTCAAAATTTCTTTAATCATAGCTTGTCTCTCAATTATGGCTCCTTCTTTTCAATCCACCCATACACATAGGATATATGCTCTGCACAAGCTAAATCTTTGGAATATATTTTGTTGACGGGGAAATATAAAAGCTTTGCTCTGGGCAAGTTTTTTTATTTAATATTTGACCTGTGACCTTGACCTTCCTTTCAAAAAGCCCTTTTTTATATATCCTTGACTATTTACCTTGACCTTGAACCTATCTGAAGATGTCTTTCAAATAGAACATCTACTCACCCACGTTGAAGAACAGATGTGTCAAAATAATCCATTCAAGGATGTAGAAGTAAATATCGGACACAATTGGACGGAGTGACAAACGAACAGACGGACGTATTGACGCAGCAACACCTAGTCGTCATTGCATCAACTATATTTCCCTTAGCACACGCGTCTCGACAAAAATGCAAGCAGTGAGTACAGTGAGAAATTGTTGTCTTCACTTTTGATACAAACACGTTTTGTTCATTTAGATACGACCCCTTTTAAATCGTTATTGGGTTTCCTTTGCGGTTTCCTTCTCCTTCGCACATGTCTATTACTACCTGTGTAATAAAATCCCGCTTCAGCTAACTGTTGTGGAGTTTGTACCAATGACCTCGGCCAACCAGCGTATGATGCAAGACGAACAAAGTAGCTTTTATATTCTGGATGTCGAAACTGTATGTGATTTTTTTGAGCTCCACTATCTGTAAAGACACATATTCCTTTCGTTTTCATAAGTATACCAATGAAAAGGATTATTAGATAATTGCATATATTACTTTAGAAAGCACTGGACAACGTACTTGTAGGAGAACTTGATAGGACTAATACCATCCTCGGTGCGCAGAAATAATGCACAATACTAAACTCAACCAATTTCGCATGGGACATTTCACTAGAAAAAACGTAGTATTTATTATTGTATTTCACTTTCATTAGGCAATCAAGACGACAATGTCGCAATGCTTCGTCTTTCTAAAACAGGTTTAATAGCTTAAAAAAGAGGAAATTGCACACATGATACGTCGAGGAGTTGTGCAGCAAGACTTCATTTTTGGAAATGGTTTTGGTAATATGCGAAAAAGAACCCAGCAAAAATTAATGTCCGATGACGTCAGCTACTGTATGTCGTAATTTGTCATCCTTGTGTTGAAAAATAATTCTGTCATAAGTCAACTTAAAAACTTGGTATATATTTATAGATATGACAGGTAATCTTGATATTAATAAACTCAATATTCAATTTTTCTCACAAAAGACCAAACAACATGCTTCATGAATAATTTAAGAGAATTAGAATGAGAAGATTCTTGGAAAGTATCCAATGGTTGGTAAATGTACAGAATGGACCGAGACTGGGTTACGGGGATGGACTTATACAATCATATAGTCTCAAATTATTCCCCGTGTACAGTCATTGCACGACTTAACAAGAAACGCATCATTACGATATTAATTGATAAAGCGGATCTAATTTCTTTTCTTTGACAACAATGAAACGTTATGTAATTGCTACACACCAAAACATCAAATGCAGTTTTCCTGCAGATCAAAACAAAATGAAGAATTTTGAAATCTTCATTTTTTGAGGACCTGTTTAGTGCAATTTGTGTTAGTCTACAAATAAAATTTTTCCAGAAATATGCCGTAAAACATATCTGACCGAACCTTGAGGTTGGTAACTTTTTCTCGATGATGCAGCTAAAATCGGTGTTTCTTTCTGTTGTTCTTCTTTCAACAGCAACCTCTCCTGGAAAAGAAGAAATCGCGTGTGATGCAAACGTGAAAAGCGAAAGAGTATCGACTCTCAGTTTCAGACATGTCGTGTTCTTTTAGGATCGTTTATCTACAGTCAAAAGGGTATATTTCAGACAGTATATCTTACTGGTTTCGTCTGTGTTAACTATCTATAAAGAAATAATGCCCGTTCTGTCGAAATAAAGGAAATATTTAAATGGGAACACAAAAAACTGATACTAAAGGAATGAATACATAATAGTTCTTGTTACACGTGTCGTTTGTTGACAAAAATCTAGTATGTGCAACTATCACATAAGCAAGCAAATACAGTGGATTCCTTTTATTTTACCGCGGGTGGTGTGACTACCAATGGTTTAATGTCTAAGTCATATAATATAGCTTTCAAACAAGCCACAAACTGCACATCAAACTTAGTCGTACTGCTTATCATTAGAAGTATACTAAATAAACATCGTCAGCAAAGAATTTCTATGAAGTACATTAATTAAGTGAATAAACTCGATTAACAAGATTCGGTCCTCAGTCGATACGTTCAAGTACTTGCCTTTATTTCTTTAAGCCTTGATGGTCCCAAAAATTGTACAAGGAATTCGCAGCTTTCGGAAAACAAAACGTGTTCGTGTAAAGGTTCGTGAGACTGAATAAAGTCTTTTAATCCAAGACCACAAAAATGACACAGAACTAAATCTTCTTCGCCTGAAATATGCGAGTAAATGGGTGTTTAGATTTATCTTTAACGTACGGATTCCTAAGACAGCATCACAATCCGAAAAAGAAGATGTAAGACTCTAAAATGCCGCCTCTGTTTCATACAAAGACTTTTAAATGTCAAATACATATGACTTTTTACAAAAGAAAGAATAAAGTAGGCGATACCAATGCACTTGTTTCAGTAGGAAGGTCGCAAAATTGTCAGACATCTATTGATGACAGCTGAATGTCATCAGAATGAAACCCTTGTCGACCTGTGAGGAACTTGATACTAAAAAATGGTTAGCATTTTACTTAAGATAGATTGGCGACGGGCTCATATGTAAATAAGGTTTTCACCATCCGTTTTTTCGATAAATGTGACAAAATATTTGAAACGTCCATTATATCAATCAATTGGTGCAAGTTTTTCACCATTATTTCATTAGGCTTTCCGACTAGAGCATATTGGAGAATTAGAGGAGGCATCACGGAAACATACAGAATAGTAACTTACAAGTATGATCAAGACCCAGAAAAGCTAATTCTAACACACGTGGTCACCCATACAAACTGTACAGAAACATTGTATGATAAAACTGAGACAGACATTCTTTTCTAGTCGTGTGGTTTACATATAGAATGATCTACAAGCCCTCTGTTATAAACTCAACATAAGTGAAAACATTGAGTCCTTGATAAACTCTGTGCAAATGAACTAATTAAGTATGACTTAAAGAGCAATTATAAGGCTAAGTACAGAAAGAGACAGTCATTTGTAGAGCAAGAGCTTGTACAAAAGGACTGTTCCTACTACCAGAAATAAGTATCTGTAAGTAAATATACAAATATGAAAAGCGGTTGAATGTACCCTTACATAATTCCGTAAATGTGATTTTCTCTCAAATTGGGCATCCGTATCGATAAAGATGGATAGATATCTAAACTTGCCAGTGAAGAAAAATCCTAGGTCAGCAAGCTTTGAGGGATCCTGTATATGGGAATGACGCCAAAATGTAAATGAAAACAGTCTCTTAGCTCTGTCAATATAACCTGGATACTTTGCACGCTGATGGAACAGGGCGGGGACTAAATGCGGTCTGTTACTAGTACAATCCTGTTTCTGTTGTTCCTTATTTGTTGTAATGCCCTTTTTACCATTGAATGATAAGTTACTCATAGATTACTCGTTTCTGAAAGTAAACGGGAGTATAATTAGTTCCAATTATCGATACAAAGTAGGGCCTACATAGCATAAATTTTACGCTTATTAGTGTTCGCAATTATGTTTACAGATAGAAATATCGTGAAAATGACACATTGAAAAAAAAAATGATTGTTTTAATAAGAAATTGAATGTGTGCATGGAGCGAGTTTAAAATGATTTTCAAGGTGGGTTAATCAAAATCGATATTTCGTCCAATTGAAAGGAGCGATATTTTTTACCTGCCATAAAAACTACCTAGTTTTCTGATTTTGTATCTACACTGAAAAATCAGACGCTTGAAATCAACACCACCAAATTTACTCATACAAGTATTCGGTCGATTTCATTGAAATATAAATTATTTTCAATGAGTTAGAAGCGCTTTTGAACTATTTCTGATCACTTGTATGATTTAAAGGAGTGTTAGGTATGACTAATTAGAGAGCTGAGAGAGTGAATTTGAACAATTTGGATTGTGAAAAGTGTCAATACACAATTTAATTATATGTACGGCAAAGAGATCTTCAAATTGTTACAGTATAATTGAAACTAAATCCCGTGCCGACACTCCTCCCCTCCCTGACAATACTTCGATTTTTTTTGTTTGTTTGTTTAAATGAGGTTTTAAGCCACTTTTAACATTGTTTCAGTCATATCTCGGCGGCAGAGGGACCTAGAAATAGTTTCCTGGTATTCCTGACACCAGTTCTACCATAACAACATTTCCTAGCCTTCAGCTGCTATCCCACATAGGTCTACGATTATTAATCCATTGGTGAAAGACCAATAGTCTGAAAGAATGAGTGCCGCCGAAATCGAAATCGCTTACTTAGCGCTTCACTTAATGTATCGAAACAGAGCTCGAAACAGTTTAATATGATCTATGATTTAATTTCGAGTGTTGATTTAGGAGCGTCTGGTTGGTCGTGAATCATAAAAGAATCTATTTAAAGATTGTTATGTATCGTTAAAACTTTCCACATCACATTAGCGGTATTATATTACCTCCCTTTATTTTTTATAAAAAACGGCGATTACACTCACTTATTTTCATTCCTTAACAATACCTAAACCATTTATCTTATCATCTTCACAATCTTCTTATATGCAGCCCCCGTTTGTGTTTAAGCCATGTGCTAAGGCAATTGTATTTTATACCCCAATAAATGCGGTGAAAAAGCTGTAGATCAAAGAAACTATTAAAATTCTCGGCCAAACATTAAAGCTTAAAGTCTACTTTCTGCGCGTATAGATTACACAATCTATTTTTAGATCGGATGTTTTTTCATCGAAGTGAAATATCATAAAGAAAAACAAATAATACACAAATAAACGACAACTTTGAAATTTGCAGAGGTACCTGTGACAGTTAACTTGTTTCTGCCAAGCGAGTCTGTTTTTTTTTTAAAACGAAACCGGCGTGGTCGGTCTTAGTTAAGAGGGTGGCTTGTTGGTCTTTGTCTAGTCGCTGTTTACGTCGGCTGCATGCCTGTAATCTTAAATTATTTCGAAAATATATTAATTTATAATAGATTAACTATCAATGTTGAATTGATGATCAACTAGGTTAATTCGAGTTCCTACAACACAGGACTTGCAGATCGAAGGTCGGGAGTTTCCAGAAAGACTTATTGCATTTTATACAAAAAGAATGTGAAATGGATTTCCCCACGTGATGCCATCCAACCAATCAGAATTCTTTATTTGGTTGGATTACAATTATAAGCTTGTGAATATTTCACCAGTTATTAAATAATCTACCGTGATTTCCACCGAAAATCATTGAAGAGTGTATCATAATTGCAATCCTCGGATTAACGTAGGTTACGGAATGGACCGGAGCTAGATTAGCGAGGATGCACAATGTTTTTATGCTTTATTGTACATGTGAGTGCCTAGCGTCGCGACTGAAATTCCTACATGCAACCCGTTTACTGGGCTTCAGACGCCCCAACGACCGAGCAACGCAAGGCAATGCACACCACACGCGATCGAATGTAAATAAAGAAAGCGGAAGTATGTTTAACAATCCTTGAACTATTCTTGAACATTTTCAGTCTTGCATAACCCAAAGTTTAGTATTTCACATTTTCTATTTACATGTAACCCTTAGTAGCAAAGGCCGACAACAGACAAAAACCTTGACAAACGTTAGATTCATAAATTCCTTTATCCTATGAGCATAAAAATATCAGCCATGTTTCCAAATTCATGAATATCCAGCTTGTTTTTTGTATATAATTCGTAAAAATGAAACACATTTTATCTATGCAAAAGCTTTAAAAATAGATACACGCAATATTTCAGAAATCTATAATCATCTGACCTTCTACACATTTTGAGTATTCATTTTGGCACGGATGGATTAAATCGGGATCTCTCGGCGATTCTACAGAACAGACACCGAAAAAAGTAATGACGCAGACTTTAAATCGCATCATTTCGCACCGCACGTGGGTTGAATTTATTATCTCACTAACTGAAGATAGCGTTGAGTGAAAAAATGTAAAAAAAAAATAACGACATACAATAAACTATATCGTGAAATTGACGAGGTGGATGATTTTGGAATGATTTTTTAACGAAATTGAATGAGTGAGGGGAGCGTTTTTTTTAAATGAAATTAAAGAGAGGTAATCCAATATCGCTTATTTAATTGAACAATCAAAGACTTTAAAATTCACAACAGCCAATAAAAACGTAGACAAATTTGATCGATTTGAATTAAATGTTGATTGTCTCGAATGATTTCGATTTTTTTTTCGCATGATGACGGAGCGGTTTTGGTTGATTTTAGAGAGTCTTTTGAATGAATGAATGAGCGTTGAGTGAGCGGTTTTGAAAAGTTTTAATGGGAATGATAGTCAATTTCACGATGTTACTACAATTTGTTACTTCGTGAAAATAACATTCACCTCAATCAAAACCTTTCTAATTCCTCACTCAGCGCTTAACAACGTCATTTAAAATAAATTAAGATAGAGAAAACTCGCGATTTCACTGAAATAATTCGAAATTCAAGCGTGTAATAGGTTCTTGAAGAAAAAGGAAGCTATCTTTAGAAATTGTATGCATGTCTTAATAAATGGAGATAATCAATATCGCTAATTCTGTTCATCCTGAACAAAATTTGCGATATGGATTACCTCCCATTGAATTCACTCAAATCCCGCTCCACACACTCAATCAATTTCAATACAAAATCATTCCAAAATCTTTCACCTTTTCAATTTCACAATAATCTTTACTGTAACTGTTTTGAGCTAGGTAATTAGTTTGTGCCTTCTACGAAAGATAAAGAAAGAACTCTATTCGTTGTAAACTTTTTGATACAAATTAAAATTTGGTATCAATCGAAAAAAGGGATAATCCTGACATTCATTTTAAATATGTCTATTTATTTGTTTTATCTACTTTCTGTACAAATTGTCGGCTTAAAACGATTAATTTAAACTTTGAAAATCCACCCTAAAATTATTTTAGATACGACTTTTTTAAATAATTAATTATTTCTTTTATTCCTTTTTAAGCCAAGCCATAACTTGTTTTTTATACAAAATAACAGCAAAGCTTACCGATCCGTATTTGTTAAATATATCATTTAAATGGTCTATGTATAGGCCGAAAAGATATATCGGTTTGTCGACGTAATCTTTGAGTGTAAATGATAAAATGAAAATAAGTGAAAAAGACCCGAACTTTATTTCATATGTGAGCGGTAATAAAGTATGAATTCTTGTTATTGTTGTTGTTTTAGTTTTTGTTGTCTTAGTTGTTGTTGTTATTGATGGTGGTGGTGATGTAAAGTTAATAGCAATATAGTTTCAAAATGTTCAATTCGCAAAGTTTATGCGTGTAAAAAGGATCAACCAGTGAACACCAACTTCTGATTTTACAGCAAACAATTTCTATGACGTAACCATATTTTTTTCAGAAATCATTATCTTTATTAATAAAGGATAATTTACATGTAAATCGAACTGACATATGACCTCTTATCCCATGATGCACTATATACATGTTATTATATTAATAAACTACAGTTAACAACATCGTGAAATTGACAAGATGAATGATTTTGGAATGGTTTAGGAATGAAATTGATTGAGTATGTGAAGCCAGTTTTAAGCGAATTTAATGGAAGGTAATCCATTATCGCAAATTTTGTTCAGGATGAACAAAATAAGCGATATTGATTACCTCCCTTTAATAAAATATGCATATTAGTTCTACAGATAGCTTCCTATCTCTTCAAGAGGCTATTAGAAGCTTACGATTTGAATTATGTCAGTGAAATCGCGATTTTTCTCTATCCAAATTTATTTTGAATGACGTTGTTGATTCTATATTTTTCAATGGGTTTGAACGTTTTTGAATGGATAGAGTGAGTGTTTGGAATGAATGAATGGGGCACTGAGTGAGCGATTTAGAACGATTTTGATTGAGGTGAATGTCAATTTCACGATGTAAGTAACTGTTTGCACCAGATTGTCAACCTCAATTCTTGATCTCGTCTTTATTCTTTTAAATTTTTATAGACGGAATCTTCGGTTAGGTCGTCATGATTAGAATGGCGACAAGTTCTGCATTAAAAGCGTACTTGTTTTCTATTCATATTTAAAAATTAAGTTAAATTTAATTTTTAGCTTATCTAAGCACAAGGTGTTCAAAGGGAGGTTTTAGAGTAGCCCTGAGTCCATCGTGAGATGTGGGTCGTCCTTCGTCTGTCTTCAACAATCTAAATACCTTCTTTTTCTCCTGAACCACTTGGCCGATTTCAAAAAAAAATCCTCGGGTGGTCCCTTTAAAATTTTTCGCGAAGTGTTGATTGGCCCATAAATATGGGTGTGGCATAGCGGTGCTCATTTTGAGTCCGAAATCTTTAAACGATATTTCCTTCTGAACCACAGTGCCGATTTCAATGAAACTTTACTAGAATGTTCCTTAAATGACGTTTTTCTTTAAAATGTTCGCGAAATTATGATTGGCCAATAAAAAAGGGCGTGACAACGGGCTTCTTTTAAGCCCGAAATCTTTGAACGGTTTATGGCCAATCTGGCCCTCAAGTTTATGACTGTGATATGGTTTCGCATGCGAGCCCAACCGGAGGCTTGAAGCGTACAGGCAGGACGCTATACAGGCAGAGCCCAAGTCAACGCAGTTCTTTCGGTACCTGTTGTTAAAATAGTGTGTTTGTCGTCTAAACAAATTACACATGATAAACATGGACGGTGAACCTGGTAGTAAATCACATCCAAAATGAGATCTTAGGGTAGTGTTCCCTTAATTCGCTAATTCTGAAACGTTTGGTATATCCGATGCATGCGCTAGTAAAACATGAGAATATATATCATTTCCCTTTTTTATCAATCAAATCAAATCAATCAAATATGGTTCCACAAACGGATTACCGTTGAGGGACCATTTTTTCGTCAAAATAGCTCTATGTCGAAGACAAGATAAGAAGAAAACCTAGGGAAATATGCATTTTGAAAATCGGACTGATGAACACATCCGCTTTGACTTGCTTACTATAGTTTCAAAGCTTTAATATACAGCACTGGGTCAGTTTGAAACACATGCAAAACTACGCTAAACGCGAGATTCTTAATTTACAAATGTGTTTTATACCTTCCCCGAAAGGACATTTTTGCCCATACAATGTTTCCACTGGTATAGCTTTTGAACAGGGTCTTACCCCATTCATTTTCTTTCTCTTTTCATTTGCATTGATTTTTTTCAAATGTATAACTTTCCAGATTCACAGCCATTTCATGTACTTTGTCCTCTATATCTTGGATAAGAAATAAGTCTTTTTGGTGAACGTTTTCGTTCACCAGTGTAACTATGGAGGGAACACCCTGTAGGTTCTAAATAGCTTCGAAATAAAGTAGTCCCAACTTAGGTTAAATTAAGTATTTCTCAAGACTTCTCTCCTCTAGATAACTATTTAATTTTTGAATGGCGTGATACTTGAATTCTTTATAATGTGAAGACATTGAATTTCCCCCTCAAAATACAAAAAGAAGTAGCAAAATTTTAATCGGGCGTATGGATGACCCGCGTAGGCATATCGAGGGCTTAGAGATTAACAAAGTACATGTAAGTGTTTACACACTGTATAGACACATACTTTTTCTTTGCTCTAAGCCCCCGTTTTTGCAAATGCTCGTAATAATTTGCCTGAAACGCGCAATTTAGGTCATGACCTCATGACTACTTATTACCTTTTTACCTAAAACCGTTGGTAGAAACGGTAACCAGTAAAGTGACATACATGAACAACGAATGTGTTTCGATTTTTACCGAATATGTTTCTCAAATATTTCTTTCATTACGCGTGATACCATGTCTATGAACATTATGCAATTGCACAGTGGTTAAGTGTGCGTTATTCTGTGTTACCATTCGCGTGGATTAGCTGTGACGTAAAGTGGCGTTTACTTTTCAATATTTGTGGTTATTTCGAAAGTAAATTGGCAATAATCATTTGCGTTTGCAAATAACTATCCAAAATGATGATAATAATAATATTAAATAGATATAAAAAAAGAATTCGCGTGCTCAAAAGAAGTGAACACGTTTCGTCGTTTCGTTACCGAAGCCTCGTAATTTCAGCTTGGACAATTTGAAGGTTTAAACCTATGATTTAAGCTTTCAATGTTTTTTTTTAAGAAATGTTTATTCAATAATCATGAATATACTTTTCGGGCAAGATTTATTTTAATTTGGTTAAAAAAGAAGATTTATCTATTGTGGGATTTTCATAATTCCGGTTTCATACTGTCCCGAAATTTACATAAGATGGCCACACGAATATGGAATTTCTTAATTTCACACGAAGATGGCTTCGGACTTGGTAAGCAAACGATAAACAGCCTACAGATGGTTATGTGATGACATCCGAACCAGACAAGTTGGCAACACGAATAGTTGAAGTTTAGGTGAAGAACCTACTCGAAGGTCACACGGACACGATGTCACCGATGGCTAATGGCTGTCATCGATGGATACACGGCATCGTATTGACGGTTCGATGCCTTAGAACTGTCTCACGAAGACGAAGACGTCAAATGAGCTTCCGATGGTATAAACCTTCGGTCGATTGTTGGAAATGCAATCGTTGATCAGCGATTATTTAGGCGGAAGAGAACGATAGCGTTTTTTGTCTAATTCGCATAACGAAAACGTTTCGTATAAAATCGCACTGTGTATTTAAATGGGAATAGTGTCGTTTGAGGAAAGCGTGCCAAATCGTGAATTTTACGACGTCTTGGTAACGTTATTTATGAATTATTAGGCAAAAATATACGCCGTTGAGATCGAATTAGCTAAGAGTTTGCAAATATACCAAAATTATTCACTTTTCCATACAAATGCTTTTGTCCACTTCCGCCTAAAATACAAATCCCAAGATTTAACTGCCAGAAATCAAATATGCATAGTTGAAATAGACTACTCAAAATTTGCAAAGGATCACTTTTTCTTTAAAGGATACTTTGCTGTAAACATATTGACCCCATTTTTTTCTTATACTCGAAGACGGTTAAATATTCGGACAAGATGACCCTGTAGCTAAAGTGTAGATTCGGCATGTGCAAGAGCAGACCGTGAGAAGGCACACCCCCTTAAACGTGTTTCATTCAACCTTGTACAGTTAACAACATCGTGAAATTGACAAGGCGAATGATTTTGGAATAAAATTGATTGAGAGTGTGGAGCAAGTTTTGAGTAAATTTAACGGGAGGAAATCCAATATCGTAAATTTTGTTCAGGATAAACAAAATTATCGATATTGATTACAGCCCTTTAATGAAATATGCATACAAGTTCAATAGATAGCTTCCTATTTCTTCAAGAACCTATAAAATGCTTACGATTTGAATTATGTAAGTGAAATCGCGATTTTTCATTATCCAAATTTATTTTGAACGACGTTGTTGATTCTATATTTTTCAATGGGTTTGAGTGTTTTTAATGGTTTGAGTGAGTGTTTGGAATGAATAAATGGAGCGATGAGTGATCGATTTAGAACGATTTTGATTGAGGCGAATGTCAATTTCACGATGAAATTAACTGTATCTACAAGCACGTTGGAGCATTTTTCGAGCTTTTAACATAATTTTCGCAACTTTTACATTCGTTTTCCATTTTACTATGGCAGACATGCGTTTAATGTGACATCTTAGTTAGGGTGATATGAATTGACATGCTTATTTCTATGTTTTCTCAAAGGCACGTTGGTAATGCGCTTGGTGTGTCCCAAAGCGTTGTTTCCCGAACGTGGAATCGGTTTTAAACGACTGGTTATGTCATGCTTTTGCATGCTGGGGGTCGAGAAAGCTCAACCAATGAGGTTCAAGATCGATTTTTGGTGGTTCAGGCACGGCGTCATCGAATGACTTCCAGAAGAACGCTACTGATGTGCGAGTAAGCACCCAAACCATCAGGTCGAGACGGCCTGCAGTCCGTATTACATTAACCCGATTTCACTTGCAAATGGGTTTAGCATAGGCACGGAGTCATGTGAACTGGATCCGAAATGCCTTGGCTCCCGTCCTTTTGACAGACGAGTCCAGGTTTTGTGTGGACCTTACCGATAAACGACAGAGGGTCTTGTGGAGCCAAATGAGCATTTTACTCGAGTGCATGTGGCAGAACATGATCAGTTTGGCGGGGGCTCAGTTATGGTTTTTGCGGAAGTTAGTGCAAAGGGGAAAACAGATTATCACGTCATTAAACGGCACATAAACGGCTCTCAGATACGTAAATGAGATCTTAGATGTTTACTTTCGACCATATGCAGGTGCAGTTGGTAAAATTTTCATTGTAATGAATGACAATGCGCGATCACATAGAGCCAACATCACCAACGAATATCTATAACAAGCCACAATCGTCCGTATGGGATGGCTGGTCAAATCTTCGGATCTAAATTCTATAGGACATGCTTAGGACACGTTACAGACAGATGTTTCATCACTTCCGGTGCAACCGGCATGGCACAGGAGCTAAGGTAGGCTCTTCTTGAAGAATGGGATCAAATTCATCAATTTAAGATCAGGAGGCTTATAAGCAGTATACAAAGGCGTTGTCATACCGTAATTTAAACCCAGGGACATCACACGCAGTGTACAGAATTCTTTTTACTTTTAGACAAACCAAATCATTTTATTTTCAAGGTAACATCGAATTGTTGATGTTTGACCCATATGTCCTTTCGGCAAGCCTTTCTCCAAAAGCAACATACATACTTTCATTATTCGTAGATTACCTTTAGGCAGTGTCTTTGATTTTGCTATTGCAAAAGGTTCATTTTCACACAGAATGACTTTAAGATAGTTCACTCCTGAGAAATTTGGTTTATTGCGCAACCAGAACTTCCGGCTGATTTGGTACCACTGACTCGTTCACGCTGAAAAGTTTCCGCAAATGATTCACCGAAAAAATGACACAATATCACAAAAATCGTCCATTGGCATTTTTTAACCACAATACGAAACACCTGATTTCAATATTTTGGCAAAATTATTGCTAGATATCGTATTAATCAACACAGCTTTATTGTCTATCCTATAAAGGATGTGATGTGACGTCAACAACGTTTTGGTATGTGTAAGCGACATTAACGTTCCCGCGCCAAATAAGACGTCAAATAACGTTCTGTAAAAATACACATCCATTACATTGCAAGGCTATTACTTGTCCGTATTCATGATGATTTATGAATCTAATTTGGCTTAAAATTTAAAAATGGTAATTCACTGAGGTATCATGCATTTTAAACGCATATTCTTTAGATCTATTCTATAATCAACAAGCATATTGACCTTTGACCTCTAACCGTGACCTTAGAATTTGAGCTACAGACTTATTACTTGCTAATATCATTTTTACATACATTTTGGTGTACATTACTGGTGGATTTGTTTGTTTGAATGGGTTTTACGTCGCTTTCAACAATTTCGCAGTTATATCGCGACGGCCGGAGCACCTAACAATGGATTCCTGGTATTTCTTTCTCCTGTACTACCATTACATCCTTTCCTAGCCTCCGACTGCTATCTCACATAGGTTTACGATTATCTACCCATTGGTGAGAGACAAACGTCGGAAAGGATATTTGCCGCCACCGGGGATCGAACCCACGACTTCCAGATTGGAAGTCTTCCAGATTGGAAGTCTTATGCCTAACCAACTGCGCTATGGTGGCGGCCACACATTACTGGTGGAAGCTGTGACGAGTTATCAGAAAATTCATTAAAATATATCCAGAATATTGAGAAAACATAAAAGATCCCTTTTTTGAACGTTGACCTCTTTCCGTGACCTTAACCTTGGAGCTACATACCAAAGGATTGCACATAACACATCGTCTCGTAATGGATAATACTTGTGCTGAGCTATTTGAAAACGATCCATGAATACCTGATATATAATGGAGTAATGACTATTTTCAACAAATTTCGACCTTTAACCTCCAAGTGGGACCTTAACCTCGGAGATCTAGCCTTGTCATAAGAAAAAGTAAATCACGTGAATTGGAAATGCAATTCTCAAGTTGACTTTTCTAAGACATTTATCAATTTAATTATTTTTATTTTTTTTTCTTATAATGATGTAAAATTGACATTTTATCTATTACCTAAGTGGGTCTTTTTTACATACATTTTTCACAATCAAGAAAAGTAGACCCCACCCACTTAAATAATCGATTTTCTCAAAAACCAACCCAATGACCCCTACTTAAAAATGCATTTTGTAGTAGCATAATGTTTGGCTACGTCATATAAAAAACAAACAGGAAAGCTGTATTACTTTGATCTCAGTAGCGAACTCCCTTTCTTCCGTTTTCCATATCGTTTTAGCTCACCTGAACAAGAGGTGCTCGAGATTAGCTATTGTATTCGGTCATTGTCCGGCGGCCGTCCATCAAAATTGTTTAATCATCTCTTCCAAAACTAGCCTACAGATTTCAACGCAACTTATACAGTTAAGAACCTAGTGAAGATTACATTCATCCAAATCAAAACCATTAATACATCCCAAACATTCATTCAAATATTTCACAAAGGCTCTAAAATCACTTGAAAATATGAGATCTACAACTACTACATGTACTTTAAGAATAAAAATAGCTAGAATAAAATCGAGATTTCACTTACATAATTGAAATTGTAAGCGGCTGATGGTACTTAAAGAAATGGAAGCAAATTTCATTAAAGGGAGGTTATAAATATCGCTAATTTTGTTCATCCCAAACAAGATAAGCAATATTGAAATACCTCCTCTTTTATTTCACACCAATCCCACTCATCACGCTCATTCAAATTCTTTCCAAAAACGATAACCTTGTCAACTTCAATATGTTAACTTTAATTGATTATTATGTCAACTACTTTCAAAAATTCTCAGATTTCAAGAAGAACTGCGTGAAATGAAAAAAAAAAAAACATCTTAAAAGTAATTTGCGATATTGTAAATACTCCTGATTTTCTTAAGAATCCACTGATTCTACATAATTTCAAATAAATCCCTAAATCATTCTTCTTATCAATTAAGCGAGTTGTTAGCTTAAGAAATGTCATTTATTTTTGATATAGAAATATGCTAATGTAAACGGGGCTTAGCTCATTATGCTCCATTTTCTTTAATATTATAATTAATTTCGATCTGGTCAGCCATCACAGTCCGATCATGGATTTAGAGAATATTAAATGAGTGGTGATGAAATACCATTTTTTTTTAAACGAGTCATCTATAAACAGAGAAAAACAAGACTTCATTTGCACAGTTATTACTCTTGCGTAATAACACCCGTGTAATGTCAAACATATCAAACGGGGTTATTTCACTCCCGCGACGTTGGCCATATTATAGGTTAGTTTTATTTGATGACCTTTTTCACCAACACGTAATAGGTCACCTTAATATCATGGTCTCAGTACGGGTTAATGAGATTAAAACCTTATGACTTTACATATATTTTATATCATTAGTGTTATACATTAGATATTTCGGGCGGCATAGCAAGAGAAGATGGAAGAGTATATTACTTCTCGAAAACCTAAAAGAAATCTTATAATGTCGACTAAAAGCATAATATGTGAAGAAGAAAATGCATATCTATAAACACAATCAATTACGCCCAATCGACTTGAACTAGTAGTAATTATTTCATTTGACATGTCTCTGGATTTAAAAGAAGATAGTATACAGTACGGAACATCGGGAATTTGACAATCCGATTGGGACGTGATTGAACGCTGAGCGGTGATTGAACGTTTGTGATTGATCGTGATTGCCCGCTGAACGCTTTTCCTTCTGATTGGATTGAACGCTTTCTATGCTAAATCCGACCGTTCAATCAAATTGAACGGTGCGTTCAATCATTCAATTGAAACATAAATAACGAAAGAAATTAAACGAAATATGAAAATTATATTTTTCCAAGCATATTTTTTTAATTTATCCGCAGGGGTCCACAGCAAATTACCTACCATCATGTTGTAAAGATTATTTCCCTTGAATAAAAAGCCGCCATTTACACAAGCAACTGAACTCTAATTAGAAATAAACTTTTTGGAAAAATTCTCATGTTTCCAGATTGTAATCTTGAAAACCATTGGCTGGAGTTAAAATAAGCTAAGAATGGACATTGATCTTA
Organism: Fragum whitleyi; assembly: GCA_948146395.1. NCBI lineage: Eukaryota > Metazoa > Mollusca > Bivalvia > Cardiida > Cardiidae > Fragum > Fragum whitleyi. Next base: position 28,021,188 of record OX411558.1, read on the forward strand.
TTTAAGAATACTAGGATTGCCAAAGAAATCGACAGTTGAATATGATGTCAATTTTTCGGACCTCGAACCTTTCGACCTGTCGACTTTACTGCATGTGGTCATTAAGCCTACTAGATGCCGTTGACTAGTCGGGTCGCCAACGATAGTTGCTGATTCCAAGATGAAGTAAACAGTTCAGAAAAGAATATAAAACTCTGTGTCTGTGATGTAAAAAAAGGAAACCTGAGCCAACCAGATGATTAGACCTAGCCCGGTCCATTCACAGGGCATTGCATCAAATCATGAATGAATTAGATGTCAACTTATCAGAAATTTGTCATCAACTTCATCAACTAATCTACATTAAGTCATCAGTGATGCCTCACCAAAGCAAACAGAGTGTTTATGTGACAGTAGCTTAAGCAAAAGAGGAGCATACACTTTCTATCGGTCGATATATTTGTCACTATTTATCTATCGCATTACAGTCAATAGTTCAAAAATTAAAGTAAAATGCATGTATATAAGCAACATTTGAAATAAAATAAGGCCCGGTTTGTCTGATTTGGGGCCGCTTTGACTATTTTTGGGGGCGGGTATGACCGTATTTGGGCCTGTTTGACCATGGGACTGGTTTGACGAGGAGCCGGTTTGACTGGTTCCCTATCTATCTACTGCCTATTTTCCCTTTCGGGTATTACTAGCAAGTGTGTGTCTGTGCTGAATGAAAACTGTTAGTCATTGGTTAGGGTGCCAGATACATTTATTTCAGATTGTGACAAAAAGCTGGGTGAACTGGGGCTGGTTACTAAGTGCCAACTTATTAACACCACAATATTTTACATCTCAACTAAAAGTGGTCAATCTATGCTGTTTGTGACTCATAAAAATTTATAATGCAGGGATAATACTGGCTCAGAATTTCATGTGCGAAAAATCTCATTCAGTCGGAACTTATGAGAAATACTGAATTTTCAATTGCAATTTGAACCAAATCCCTTGTTAAAAATACATTTTTCTGTGAGATTTTTCTCATTTAGCCAATTTAAATGAGATTTCTGGCAGAAAAATTAGAGAATTTACACAGATCTTGCCCAAAAATGATCCCTGATAATGTTAACCTAGTTTCCAAATGAAATCATTAGGAAACCTCGGTTTAACTTGTTAAAGTTCATGCCTCCTGAAATGTTGCGGAACTTTTACTAGTCAACTATCTAAATAGGGTTCCTTGTGTAAAGTCTGAGCAGAATCATAATAAAAGGGCATCACGGAAAAATCTGAGGCAGAGCGATGTTTGTCGTATTTTGTAATGGCAGAGGGTTTCGGATTTGGTGAATATTGATACAGAATCGACAGAGTGGAGCCTAATGATGTCTAGGAAATTCCGGAATGTTTACATTTTTGCCCCTTATGAAAGATGTATGATGCTATTTTACGACTAAATATGGAACCGTAAATGCATTTTAAAAGCAAATTATCCATTATCTTCGATTTATAACATAAACATTATCTGGGGAAAACCTTGTTTGGGTGGGGAAATTCGTTTGGGAGGGGCAAAGGTCCATTTTGGGGGAAAAATCGCCAAGGGGAATGGGCCGATATTCAGCCCCAGTTTCTCAGTAAAAAAACACCTGCAAATGATAACCATTAGGAAACCTTGGTTAACATTGTTAAAATTCATTGCTTTGAAGTGTTGTGAAACTATTACGGGTCCACTACCTTCAAACCAATACTGATCTGGCAAAATATTGATCCCTGTTGGACTATACACTCTGCATTGACTGAGCAAGATGGTAACATTTTTAGTAGAATTCTAAATACAGAAAAGCCATATTACTTATCTTTAAAATTGAATTTCAATTGACCTGAGGTGTGTTTTTTTAGGTTGAAGAATTTTAAGATTTATTTTTATTTTTTAATCGGGATATCTCTGACTGCTATGTAGAATTTCAACTGAATTGCTCGGGATATTCCGATTAAAAATCTTAAGATGTCTTCAAAATCTTAATCTATAAAACGCACCTCTTTGCTTGATCATTATTGTTTTATCAAATGCATTTTTTCAACTATTGATTGAATTTATCATTGGACAAGAGACAAAATTAACAAGTTTAATTCTACTTAGCTACTGTTGTTTCACCCTGAAATTGAATTTTATCTGTAACAAATTAATCAAATGAAAAAGTTTGAGTTTAGTTTAAACTCTGAGACTTCACTTCCTGCTATTCACAATTTGACTTTATAGTAGGGTAGAATGACTCATTGATATGGAAAGGAAGGTGCTACTAAAGAGAATAAAGAATCAGATAGGCAGTTATTAAAAACAGTTTATGTATTAATTGAACAGGTCATATACAGATTTTTTTAGGGATTTTTATTTGGTATGTCTTGTTTATAGTATTAAATAAATGTAATTACACTCTATTATGCATTTTGTAAATATTTGGTCCAATAAAAGGTTCACATCCTCTTATTTTGAAAATTTCCATGAGAGCAGCACAAACATAGTTGTCTATTAATCAATTTATCAGTTGGTGAGCAAAACGTTTAAGGTAGTGGACCTGTAAAAGATCCGCAATGTCTCGGAAGTAATGATCTTTAGCAATGTTAACCGAGGTTTCCTAATGATTTTCATTAGGAAACCTTGATTAACATTGTGAAAGATTATGAGTTCCGAAATGCTGCGGAACTATAACGGTTCCACTACCTTAAGCTAAACCTCAAATGAGGCAGCATTTTGGTCACCCACTGATGATATATTTGTATAAATGTATTTCAATGTAATCTTTTTGTCCTGATATCCCCCAAATGGATCCGCACATGGGAAATAGCTCATCAATGCCAATGGCCATTTACCCTTCTTATGCTAAGTATAAATCCAGGCTAAATTACACTAGCTTTAAAGCAAAGTGCTGAATGTCTCTGAAAGAAAAATCATCCAAGAAATTTTGTCTTGAAAATTTAGTCTCAACACAGTTCGTGGTCAAAAAGATGGTGTAGACTAAGATCAGACTGCACATATGTTCAGGATGATCCTTGTCTATATTCCCTGTCAAAATGGGAATTTCCAGGTTCAGATTGAATTGGATTAAGATAGTACACCCGTGATTCAGGGGTGTGGAATTCCCATGCCCGACTTGTCCTACTGGGGCTTTTGTACTTGAGGACAGGTAAATTATCTAAGCCACTTGTCCAAGGACAAGTAAATACCAGGGCTAACCTTGGAATGTTACTTAAAAGAATTAAGAGAGATCATCCTAATGTTCATATCATAGGGTGGAAAACATTGTTTTTAATGAAGAAAATGCTGGATTCCAGCATTTTCTTCATCAAAAGGCAATGTTTTTTTTTCAAATTTGTCTATTTACTCTTTAGCGGACAAGCTCATTTTGATCCTGGACGAGTAGGAAATCCGCTTTTACTTGTCCAGGGACAAGTGGAAACTGGTATTTCCCCACCCCTGCGTGATAGATACATGACATTTTGAGATTAATGAACTGTAACAGTGTTAACTGAGGTTTCCTAATGATTTTGATTATGAAACCTCTGTAAACATTGTGAAAGATCATGAGTTCCGAGATGTGGAGGAACTATTAAGGATCCACTACCTCTATACAAATCATGGCCATATTTAGCATGTGTTGTAAGTGGCTCAAGGATATGTGAAATATATTGTCATCACAACTATATAGGCGGATGTATTTGGGTAACTGCTGTGGTAGTGTATCCGACACCCATTCATTTGCTCCTAGAGCCAATGTCCTTTCCTACAAGTTGTTCCCCCGAATGGGTTGATATGTTTTGTTTGCATGGGGTTTAATACCACTTTCAATATTAGTGCAGTTATATTATAGTTGGCCAGTGCACCAACTTATATCCTTTCTCACTCCAGTAAAACCTCAACATTTCTTGTGAGCCACTAGCTGCTCATCCATCTAAGGCGTGCTACATTTTATCGTAAGTAAAATATCATTAGCCGTTGACACTAGTATAATCAAAATTGACGGATGAAAGTTGGCTGAGCCGGGGTTCTAACTTGCTACCCCATGTTTGACAGCCCTGCATTACTGCTAGGCTTAGCCCCTGTGGATTTTCTTCTCCCAGCTGATGGTTCAGAAAAGGTCTTGTGTAACGGCAAATCACATTGTGAAATTGACATTCATCTAGATCAAAACCAATCGGAATCACTCGCCTAGTGCTCAAATATTTCATTCCTAACACTCACTCCAATCAATTTAAAACGCTCCAAAATCATTTAAAAAAAAACACTTTAAATCTGTTCAAAATAATCAGCATTCCAATAAAATGATTGTATGATTTTTAAAGGCTTTTGTTGATTTTTAAGGTTCTGATTTGTCTAAAAGGCACAAATCCAGAAAAGGTGGTAGATCTTTTAAAGGGAGGTAATCAATTAGCACTAATTTAATGTCGATTTTGTTTTACCTCCCTTGAAAATCAATCTTATTTTGCTCATCACACCCATTCAATTTCATTCTAAGGTCATTCAACTTTCAATTTCCAGATTCTTCTTACTGTATTCACTGGTAAAATACAGTAATATCAAGAGTCAATAATTAGGTGCTCATACCACCGGCATAGGACTCAATAGTTAAATGTAAGAAGTTTCGATACAAGTTGACAGAAACCTTTTCATAAAAAATGCAGCCCCACAATTACCCTAGACTGCAGTTGCGGATCTTAAGGAGCCCCTATCGTGAGTCTTATCATTCATTTTCCTCGGGAAATTTAATCAGCTTGTGGTTAACTTTGAAGACCCAACTGTAGAGTAAAACCTACATTACGGTTTGACAGGCGAGCCTGCCTCGATCTATCGATATAGATCGGAGGGTAGCGTAGATGGGACAGGTTTACCAGTCTACATTACAGTCTCCATGAATCCGCCGTATGAAAATGAGATGCATGTCGTGGCTTGTGAGCATGTCCTAATCAATGAAATATTGGAGAGTAACATGATAGAATTGGTTTACCAGTCAATTAAAAGCACTTTCATTAAGTAATATTTCATAAGGGTAACAATGCTCTTGCCTTTAATAAAACATTTTTGCCTCGGTAAAGCCGGCCACTGAGGAGAGGAATTGTTTAAAGAAAGTAAGGGAAATCTCTCGGCTGTTCATCCTTTCATTCTCTACTGGCGGACTAGGTATGAACTGGCACTGGGGCGAAAACGGTATTTGGATCGAACTGGAATAAGAAACGAACACTCGCAAGTTACTCGTAGTCTCGCCTTTAATTTGCCTGGATGTCTCCGAATCTCATTAGAGCTATTTATTTCGAGAAGATTGTGAATTTGCTTTTTTATTTATCTATTCTATCAACAAAATGAATTATTTTTAATCAAACGAAAATAATTTCGTTAAAACTGATTGAACGGTTTCTTATCATGTAACCGATCGGAATGAGTGAACGGTTCTGATTGAACGCTTTGTAACGATTCTGATTGAACGCTGATTGTAAAATTGTGATTGAACGCTGATTGAACGCTGAACGCTGATTGAACGTGATTGCCCGTGAATGATCGGATTGTGATTGAAATGATTGTCAAATTCCCGATGTTCCGTACTGTACCAATCAACTTCCACTTTTAAAATGACTCTTAATATAATGAAAAATTAAATGAGCTCCGAATTTCAGTTACACAATTAATGAATTCAAGATGGTTTTGAATAATGGTTTTCAGATCGGAATATTTGTTGTTGTTTGTATTGCAGCTTTTTTGTCCGCAGCTACCCTTATATTCGTCACAGGTACTTCACAAAGCAGTAACTCTTGTTTGTAATCTAAAGTTACTTTTATTAAAATAGTTGCATGAATTTAAAAACCCTAATCATGCTTAACGCATAAACGAAGCAGCTTCATACGAAAGTAGGTTGTTTTAGATTTCAGATCCAATCAAAAGTGAAACCAATCAAAAATATTTTCTTATAATTAAATGACATCGTGGAATTGCCGTCCAAACCATATATTTAATCTTTTAAACTAAAGGTATCGGATATGGAATGTGAGTTTGGTTTGTGTTCAAGAAGAAATGAGCAGTTATCTTTAGTGTTATATGATTTTAAAAGAAACAGCCATGTATTCAGGATGAAAAGAAAGTGCTAACAGGTAGCCAATTATACCTCGCTTTGCACGTGTACTTGCGTGTAAAGCGGGGTATAATTGTCAAACTATTAGCACCGTTTCGTCATCCTGAATGCAGGGCAGGCTAGATAGATCAACAGAAATATATTTTTCTTGTACAAATATTGATTTAATCTTTACAGTTCGGGACGAAGGTAGAAAATGCATCGAGGAACCAGTCGAAGAAACACTAGGTATGCCCTGCGTTCGGGATCACCGAACGATGCAAACAGTTTTCCAATTATACCCCGCTTTGCACACAAGCGCACGTGCAAAGAGGAATATGATTGGAAAACTGTTTGCACCGTTCGGTGATCCTGAACGCATGACAGGACTTTTAAAGCAATTCAAAGGACTGGAAGTCCTGAAAATCGATTTTGCCGGCATACTTCAGTATAATTATACTTATATATCCATTCACAATGACTGGCATTTGTGTGCAAAGGTTTTTTTTAAAAAACAGAATAAAAATAAAAGAACCATATATGGGAAAAAGAGATTTGGACTTTTTTGCCAAAAAAAAAACCACTTTAGATAACAAAAAAAGGTTATGAACAATAATTCATTTTCCAACAAAAAATGTTTTCACGAGTCAGTTTTTTTTAAAAAAATTGAAATGTGATCTCTCTTGAAGATTGCATAACTCAAATAGTTTCTTGTGAAAAAAAGAGGATTGGAAAAAACATAAAGCAGACTGTGATTAGTTTATTTGTGAAAATACCTAGAAGTGTTGATGCACGTAAATTTATAAATTTCTTTTTAAGAAGAATACTCAGGTGTTAATGCCATATATCATTCGTAAAATGAACCGTGAACAGAGGCTTTACGATAACAGTTTGGTTCCTTAAAAGTCTGCTTTGGAACGTGCCGAACGCAATTCAAAATACTAACATTCATCATATTATTTAATGTATAGTTTCCTTTTTTCTTCTCGTTCTTTTCACCAAGATGCTACTAGAAACTTTTTCAGTACATTAAGTGCTTTATCTGAAGAGAGGCTAAACTTATATAATAAAAGTTCTGTGTGGCAAATTCTTCTTATAGTTTTGATTCAAATGCATGGGAGGGATCTTTCTATCAATGATTTGATAATTTGATTTTTTTTTTTTTTTTTTTTTTTTTTGTATTTTACCGTATCTTAAAGGTAATCTTCAATTTGCTTAAAGTATTTATGTTAATTATGTTACTTAGCGTTCAATCTCGTGTCAAGCGTTGTTCAGTCATGTCTAGATGGCTAGTGTTTCTACCCGAGGCTAATTGGTTGATGGAATTTGACCATAGTTCTCACAAACCCATGATTGGCAAATCCTTTTAGGGATCCCGAAAATTCGTGCATATTGTTTTTTTAGTGTTCGTTTTCCGCATAATTCATAATACTAGTTAGGATATCTTTATCCAAGTTATTCTGTTTTTTGCTTTTTTAGCTGATAGTACAAGTCTACCATTAGAGACTAGTAAGGTTCCAAGTAAGTGTTTCTAGTGATATATTTAAGCATCGGATAATTTTACTTTTTTTTTCTAAATTCCAAACAAGATTTTTAAGCAAAAAACTATTTTTGGCATATATTTGCTTTATATTCTATTGTTTTTGTTGTTGTTTTAACGTAAAAACCTCTTTGCCCATGGAGTAGCTATTTGAAACGAATACTTGTAGTAGACAATATCAAGAATTAAGCCACAAGAAACCATTTGAGTCTGTGCGTGAGATTTCCAACAATTTCAAATATGCGTAACACAAAGACTCTGACCAGTCTGTGCATCTGCACAGTCTGTCCAGAGTCTTCACTATACGTTAAGTAGATAGATAAGGTCTCAAAGTATATGTTGACCATCAGAATACTTTATATTTAGATTATGTGGCTGTTTACGCTACCCAATTTTTGCACCTCACTTAAATTTCAAATTGTTGGAAACGTCACGCACAGGCTCATTTCATTTACAGCCACTTTACCAGTCCAGTGTCAACAAGTTGACGATGTGGCTATTATAGGTGCAGGGATAGCCGGTTCCTACGCCGCATGGCGACTACGTCGAGCCAATTTGTCAGTTACTGTTTATGAGTACTCGGATAGAATCGGAGGCCGATGTAATACGGTCAGATTCCCGGATGTACCCGATATAAACATAGAACTTGGTGCGATGAGATTTATCCCTGAAGGTAATATCGTTAGTTGGCTACATGTACCAAAACTTGGCTAAAATATAACTTGAATAACATGCAGTTGCTAATTATGGTTGCTCAATCACTCAATGCTAAGTGTATTGTTTGTATTGAAATGTCTTACATATCGTATCAAATTAAACGTTTCTTTGTACAATCGTATTATTAAGATAAAAAGCATTCGAGATCCCAAGTTATAAACAAAGTCTTTTTTGATTGACTCAATGGTCTATTAATAGATTGATTGAATGATTGAAGTTGAAAATAAAAAAACGATTTCAACATTATTACAGTCATTTCACAGAGTCTAGTCTACCTACCCACTATTCTCTGTCGTTTCATACACCACTACAACCACATGATTTCATCCGAGAAGCCAGCTGCTCAACACATTTAGGCGTACTTACTTTCATTTGCCAGCGATAGGAAACATATGACTAATGTCAAAAATCAGATGAAAGTGTGTCGAGTTGGGGTTCGAACTTAAGATCCCTTAATTGATATACCTATGCTTTGCCGATGAGCCAGCCTGGATCGATATTCTCGTTTTTAATACCCTGCAGAGCACATCCTGCTTAATCGCACAATTTCTGAGCTTGGACTTGAGGTGATAGACTTCCTTCCTGGTACACTTGGTAACACTATGTATTACCTACGCGGAGAACATTTATCAGAACAACAACTTGCTGACCAAGCCCCGTATAAATTGAAACCTGAACACAGGAAGGCACCAGAGCAACTTAAATGGTAAGTTTTAAACACATTTGAGCCCGTGCGTGACGTTTCCAGCAATTTCAAGTGTGAAAGAAAGACGTTGAGTAACCTGGACACTCACGCAGTGCATTGAAATGAAATTAATTTTGGGTTGTGAATAGCGATTTAAGGCCCGTAACCATCAATTGAGCGTTAAGTTAAGTCTCTGATAAGCCTGTGCGGCCGCACAGGCTGATCTGAGTCTCAACGTTGCGCACATGTGAAATTGTTTTGAAATGCCACGCACAGGATCATTTTATGTGATTTTTTTAAAATTCATCAGAATGCTTAATGTGTATGAATGGATGAAATATATAAAGTTATATCCTAACAGTGCAGAATGACTAAATAGCTTTTTTCCATAATGGATGAGGAGATTGTGTAACGGTTAAAACTTAAAGCCTTTTCAAACTATCTGAATAAAGATTCATACATGAGTTTGATTGATTTTTAGTGTCCATGAATTGAAAAAAAATATATACTTTTCTCATATCTCATGATTTAATATCACGCGCAGAATTGTAGATTTTTTATCAATTAAGCAGATTTTTAACGGACTTACATTGTGTTAAATCTTAAATACACGTATACAGATGTATGCTTGCGACAAACTTTATACTGTGATAGCTCCCTGGAAGAGTTAAACCTGATAAACGTAAACGGCAATGCATTCCCTCTTTATGAATTTCAGGGAAATATTTAACAACTTAACGGATACCAATACATCTATAGACGGCTTTTCAGATGTTCCACGTATTCTAGACTATTTGACTCCAGATGGGATTCCGTTATACAAACAAAGGTAAAGCCTGGTTAATTTGACCCGAATTTGACCTCTGTGGAAAAAATGCTTAAATAACAATCATCGACATATTTTATCAATTAACAAAATGTATAATACATTCAATATCGCTTGTTATTCATTCCTATGAAAGCACGTGCAAAGTCGAGTAGCAATAATCAGATTTTTATTCAACTAAATAGCAGGGGTCAGATTCAAGTCAATAAAACCGTACTATAAAACAGTGGTGACAACTTACAGTCGAAAACATGTTGAATCGACACTAATCCCGATCAAAACCATTCTTAATCGCTCACTGAACGTTCCATTCATTCATTGCAAACACTCACCCAAATTGAACAGAAACGCTCCGAAATCTTCAGAAAACATTTCGAAATCGGCCTGGACGACATGCATTTAACTCAAATTGATAAAATCATTCTACGATTACATTGGCTGGTTTAGATTTTAAATTGTCTGATTGGTCTATGAAGGGAGGGATTTAGTTGAAGGGAGGTAATAAATATAGCTAAATATGTTCATCTTGAAAAAAAAATAGGATTACCTCCCTTATATTTAGCTCAAAACTCGCTGCACACACTTATTCAATTTCATTCCAAAATCATTCATCTTGTCAGTTTCACGATGTCATTAACTGTACTATTTATCTATTTATTTTATTTATTAATTTCTTTATTTAAATTTGGCATCGATTGACAGCTTTAGCTGAAATATTTTCTTATAGGAGCATGTGCGTGACATTTCCATCAATTTGACATGAGCGTTAAGTGCAAAACATTGAGCTGCTTAGTTGACAATATCGTGAAATTTAAACATTGTCTCAATGCCTAAAGATATACCGATGCATTATTTACATGTACCTGTAATTCAACGAAAAGTGAAGACCATGGTCAGACTGTGCGGATGCACAGGCTGACCAGAGTCCTTGCTTGGCGCACATTTGAAATTGTTGGAATGACACGCACAGACTCATAAATGAGCCTGTGCGTGACATTTTCAACAAATTCAAATGTGCGCAAAATAAAGACTCTGGCCTGTGCATCCACACAGTCTGTCGAGAATCCTCACTTAAGGTAGCGAAACCGTAATAGTTCCGCAACATTTCGGACCAGATGATCTTTCACAATGTTGACCGAGGTTTCCAAATGAAAATCATTAGGGAAACCTCGGTTAGCACTGTTAAAGGGTACCAATGCCGAGAGGTTGTTGATCTATTACGGGTGCACTACATCTTTAGACAGACAGACAACCTTTTTATCGAAATATGTGACTGTCTAGGCTGCTCAATATATGCAACTTACGCAAATGTCATATTGTTGGAAGTGTCACGCACAGTCTCATATTTAATTTCGATAGTATGGAATCTTTCAACGGCAAGTACCTCTATCCAGAGCTCGCAGCATACCTAGAAGACGCCCATGTATTCATCAACAAGGACGTCACCGCCGCAAGCTATTTGCCGACAGGGGACCCCGAACGTCAAACTGAGTCGAACTATAAAACTGTGGTTGATGGATTCCAATCCATTCCTGAAACACTGGTTAAAGAATTTCTAGACAGCAGTAACGTGTAAATATTGTCGGGTTTTCTTTCTTTTTTATTATTATTAATATTATAAAGTAACTGTTATTTTTTCAAAGTTTTAAATATCATAAATATTGGTGTTTTTTTTTTATCTTCAGCGCCTCGATATGAATGTTTTCTTTGTTTGTTTGGTTGCCTGTTTTTTCTTTTTCTTTTTTTGTGTGTTTATAAAAGCATTATGTCATTTAAGAAATTTAATTTTCATAATCAGGACATCTATTTTTCCTTCTCTCTCTCTCTCTCTCTCTCTCTCTCTCTCTCTCTCTCTCTCTCTCTCTCTCTCTCTCTCTCTCTCTCTCTCTCTCTCTCTCTCTCTCTCTCTCTCTCTCTCTCTCTCTCTCTCTCTCTCTCTCTCTCTCTCTCTCTCTCTCTCTTTCTCTCTCTTAAATGAATATTAATGTATTTTGATTCTGTAGTTTCGACATCTTCCCACTTTTTATCACAATACAGCAATATATTCATGATAACAAAACGGTGCATAATGTTTGCTTAGTGCATCCTCTTTTGACGGTGCACATGCGTGAAAAGTAGGGTTAAATTTACAAACAGTTTGCAACGTCTTTTTTTCATCCTTTATTTATTTTTCTTTATGATTGTTACTACATCATTTTACTGTCTCTTTTCAAGTTCAACTCATATTGGATTTACGGCAAAGTCTTTGAATTTGGATAACTCTATTATTCGTTTTGTTTAAACCTGTGTACATTGTAAGCAAGCTGAAACGACCATATGACGCCATTGTGGAAAGCAGTCGTCGAGATCGGATCATCTTCATTTAATTCTTTTTCAGACACAATTTCCGGCGAAACCACCACTTAAGATCAATCAAGCGGTATCAATATAGGCATTACGTGCTGCATTTTCATCAAACACAAACAAGACGTGGAATAACAGAAGAAATTGTACACGTATAGTCAATCTTGCTCGAGCGACCACGTGTTTTAGGCGACCGTTTTTACTAAGACACCGTTTCAAAATCCTATTCTTTAAACAAAATTATCTTAAAAAGAAAGTATTGTTGGTTCAAAAATTATTGAAATTGTCATTAACACTCGCCAGGATTCTATTGAATTTAAACAACACAGTATAATTGAGAATTTCGCAATACAATGCATATTCACTCAAAGAGTAGGTTTCTTATTTGTAAAAAAAATATATGACTGTATATTAAGCGGCTATTTTCTTTAACGACAGCTTTTTGGTAGTCCCTTTAGAAGTCGCTTAAAACAAGTTATGCGGTATTTCCAGTCACGCGAAAGGGGCCTATATGAGTCCTTGTGCGGAATTTTGAACGTGTTCATGTGCATATGGTGATCAGAAAATGATCAGCCTTGACAACCATGCAGTACATTACGAGTATTTCCCCATTGACGAAAAATATACCAAAGGTCCGTTTCTATACAATGTTTTAAGACGAAGTTAAGACTCTGATCAGATTGTGCTGATACACATGCTGATATGAGTCGAAACTTTACGCACATTAAAAATTACCTCGTAAAGTGTCATATGTGTAGTATATTTACGAGACTAAACGACCATGATCAAAACAAAGGAATCAGTCATGCTAAAACTCATTTTAGTGTGACAGGTCCTTTTTTTTAATCAAAATGCTCAGAATACACAAACTGGCTACAGTAAGTTTCATCGTGAAATTGACATTTACCTAATTTAAAACTATTCTAAATCGCTCACTCAGCGCTCCATTCATTCATTCCAAACACTCACTCAAACCATTCAAAAACGCTCTAACCCATTGAAAAATATAGAACCAACAATGTCATCCGAAATAAATTTCGATAAAGAAAAATCGCGATTTCACTGATATAATTCAAATTGTAAGCATCTGGTTGATGAATGAAGAAATAGGAAGCTATCTATAGAACCTGTATGTATATATTATTTAAGGAAGATAATCAATATCGCTAATTTTGTTCATCCTGAAAAAATGCGATTTCACTGACATAATTCAAATTGTAAGCATCTGATAGGTTTCTGAAGAAATATGAAGCTATCTATAGTCCTTGTATGCATATTTTATTAAAGGGAGGTAATCAATATCGTTAATTTTGTTCATTCTGAACAAAATTTGCGATTTGGATTACCTCCCATTAAAATCACTCAAAACTTGCTCCACACACTCAATCAATTTCATTCCTTAACCATTCCAATACCATTCACCTTGTCAATTTCACGATGATATTAACTGTATAATAAAATGTAGTATAATTTGACACACTTATTCAATAGAGAAAGACTTTTCCACTTCGCTATAGACCTGCAATTTCAAGTGAGTGATCAAAGATCAATTTTACATTGAAAATGATAGGAGATAACGGTTTCTCGAACCTCACTCTTTCTTGCGGAAGTATAAACATCATTACAAAATGCTTCCACTATTGGATCTTTTCTCTTTTTTAAAAACATTTTAATCCATTGAATTACCAGCATGGCCCTTTCGCGTGTCGGGATTCATTCTTTTATTTTAGTGATTCCAAAAGGATCACCCAGTTTTTTTCTGTAATGCATAGCGGTTTCAAGACGCTAAGAAAAAAAGTTATCAATCACAGGCGATTGATTTATAAAATGAAATTTGTCATAAATGTTAAATGAGGCACTATAGTAAACTCTTGCTCATGGCAAATTCTACATATCGTACATATAGCATTGAAATCATATTTCAATCTTCTCTGTCTATTTGTAAGTATTGCCATTTTTTCATCGTTTTTTCTGAATAAATTTCCCTTCATTGATACCAGATTTAGAAAAATTGACTGGACAGAGCTACAACGATTTTTTTGTAGAATTTATCAGTCTTTCAAAACTACAAGCAAGTTCAAATTTGTTTATGAATATGTATTTTCATTGATCAATTACATTTATTTATATCTAAAGTAATCAGGAAATGGTAGTTTAAATAAAAACATATTTGAAACGGATAGAATCTAAGAAACGATCACGAACATTAGAAGCATACTGTTAATATTTTTCGGGAAGTAAATATTGATATTATCCGGTTATCCTAATAACCGAATAGAAACTTACACTTATATGGCCCGCTTTAAATTGTATGTTTTTGGCTTATTGTATGAAAAAATCCACGCCATTAAAGTTTGAACAAATATATCTTTTCCTTTTACTCCTCCAATTCTCGTGGAAAAAAACAGTGTCAAAAAATGAAAATAAAATAAAATAAAATAAAATAGAAATGGAATAAAAAATAATTAGATAAATAAATGATTAAAATAATTATGATCAATCTGCAAGAAAAATGAATTTAAAAAAGTGGCTACTAGTTGTGCTTGTAATGATAAGTAAAGGATACATTGTCTCATATTACAAGCTGCAAGAAAAAAACGGATTATGCGGATACTTACCTTAATTGAAAGGCATTCCGATTATATTCATCTTAAAAAATTCTGAATTATTTGAGCATGTATTTATCTAATGTATAAGCGATCTTTTGATTTTGAAAAAAAAATACAAACAAATATTTCTGGAAGTAAATAGGCATTTATATTCTTAAGTTACTAAACGAGGCAGTTACGTACGTATTCAATGAACTGGCTTTGCAGCTGAAAACTCCACGTTTTTGAATATAATTATTGTCTTTATGATACATTTTCTTGTAGGCTAGAGAACATGCGGATTACTGCGCAAAGACTATTTTACTTGCGATTCCAAAGGTAGCGCTTGAACAGCTGTCTTGGGACGGACTTACAGACTCATTCACGTTTGATATTTTAAAGGTTCGTAACAAAATAAAATCAAAACTTTTTAAAAATTCCACATTTTCCAAAATGTGAGCTCTATATATTTGATATCAATAGTACAAAGGTAAGAATTGGTCTTATTTATGTAAGCTGTTCAAAAACACTTTAAATTTCGGTCATTTTTAGATTAATTGGGTTTCTGGTGCTACTTCGGTTAATACTCTTGAGGAAAGGAACTTTTTGTTAATACTTTCTGTTCGTCTGTAGACATTTTTCGTACATATTATAATTTAATGACAAAACGCAGTAAAACACTGCGTTTTGTTATCAAATTATTATTTTTTTTATTATTTTTTTCATTTAGTCTTTCGATGATTATGTTTTATGTGTCGCCATTTAACACCACGTGCGAGATGACGCGATTTCAGATCTGAGGTCCCTTCCGTAGAATTGCCGAGGATTCTCGATTAAGTAGTCACTACTCTGATTGATATGGTGTGTGATTGATGATGCATTCCACGTTTATATACTTTAACAGCTGTAAATATAGGCTTGAAGTGTACTTTGACGCCCAATGTTTTGCACGTGACACCAAGGGGTGGTTTTGTGCATGTTTATTAAACTGCTTAAATCACGATGAACTGAAAAATTAAAGACTACCTTATTTTACTTTTAACGGCTATAATTCATCTGAAAAGTGTCATTTTCTTGCGACCCTATTAATTATATTTGTAAATATCCAATAATCAAGAGATTTTATTTTTTCAAAAGCTCCCAACAGTTTTTTCCTCGTGTTATTTTTCTGCTTTCTATTGAAACATTGGTTGGAAATAATGGAGCAGACTGATTGAAATATATATTAACATAATTAAGTATAAGCAATGCCATGGAAACAACCCTTTTCAGAAACGGTGATCTAAAACACTAATATAGAAATCATGTGTTGAAACAAGTTAACCCAATTTTGAATTACTTATCGTGGATGCTATTTTTACATAAATGCTACTTTTACGAAATATTTCATCTTGACTGATGCCATTGATGTTATAACCAATATGAGGTTATTGTAAAAAGAAATACACATATAATATATGGCTTGGATTAAACGTTTTAGTTTCGCTGGTGCAAACAAACAAAAATTGGATGGTGCACCAGACGAAGTGATATAGCTACAGTACTGCTTATTTCTAAATAGTTTAAAATTATATTTCCAGAACTCTCTGTATGAAGCTAAGGCTGCCAAAATATATTTCTCGTACGAAAATCCATGGTGGCGTAATGCCATAAACTTCGCCCCCTCGATTTATTCTACCACGCCTCTTCGATTATCTTACGACTTTGGTATTTCCAATTTGACTGGAAGGGCAATTCTAAACCCATCGTACAGTAACCTAGGTGAGTCGTACTTTTTTATATTTGTTTTAATGGGATTTAATACCGCTTTTAATATTTGTCAGTCATATCGCGGAAGTTAATACCCAAATAATCATTGGTATTCATGGTACATGTTTTGTTCTCAACAGTTTTAATATCACATCCTTTCTGACTTCTAGATGCTCATTGAACGTAGATCAACGATTACCCATCATCTGTAGGTCTGGAGAGAAACTTCGGATGGGATGTATGCCATCACCGGAAATGAACCCGTGACCCCATGGGTTAGAATCAAACGCGATATACATTTTTCATTTCGTTAAAAAAGCTTGATCTCGGCAAATTACACTGTCTTACAAAGCTTTGATATTTCAGCATTTGCCTTTGGCTTCATACGTGATCAAGAAATTGGTCACGTCGAATGTCGTAGTAATTATGGGATCTAAAGGCTTCTTTATATTTCTTACTATTTATTTATTATTGTTTCAATTTTCTATTTTTTTCTACTGGTAATTGTATTTTTGGGATGTAATTTAACCACATAAAATCGCCGCAAAACCGTTAAATTATCAAATCGAACAGACCCTTTTTTCAGATATTACTCGTAACCCTGATCGATGGATGAAGGAGTAAATATGCTCACGATGGCACCGGCATGTTGCCGTGGATACCCGTAATAAAAGATTGCATTTATAGGCGATTTTTAACGTCTATTACAATATTAGATATCAATAATTGTGCTTCTTAGCGTGATCGATAAATAACACATATTTACTTGCGTAAACTTTTACATATTTCTTTCTTTCGTGGCTACGTCCCTTGTGACAATAAAGCTTTTGTTGACAAGTATAAATGCAGGTTTTATTCTTAACCCCGGTGAACAAATATTATAGTTATTTCGCCCCATAAAAAGAGATCGATGGGTTAAGTTACAGTTTCTCTTCTGAATTATAGATACGACTGCATGGAGAAACGCCCTATCTCAAGGAAGGCCAGTCCCGGGAGTCAACGACGACACTATACAAATGACTGACGTCGCTCAAAATATGACTAGGAAATTTCTCGCAGAGATCCTTGGAATTCCTAAATCTTCAGTTCCAATACCGGATAACTCGGTACGTTCTGAGTTAAGTAGTAGTAGTTAGCTTATATCATTTACACACTACACTACTTTGCTTTGATAGACAATTAATTATTTTTTTCTACAATCTTTGCAAATCGTACAGTTAGATACTTCGTGAAATTGACATTCTCCTCAATCAAAACCATTCTAAATCATTCACTCAGCGCTCCATTCATTCATTCATTCAAAAAACTCACTCACACCATTCCAAAACGCTCAAACCCATTGAAAAATAAAGAATCTACAGCGTAGTTCCAAACAAAATGGATAGAGGAAAATTGCGTTTTCCCTGACAGAATCCAAATTGTTAGCGTCTAAAAGGTTCTTGAAGAAATAGGAAACTATCTATAGAACTTGTATGCATATTGTACTAAAGGGAGGTAATTAATATCGCTATTTTTTGCAATACTGGGTTACCCCCCATTGAATTCACTCAAAATTCGCTATACACACTCAATTAACTTCATTCCTAAATCATTCACCTTGTTAATTTCACGATGTTGTTAACTGTACGAAAAACGTGTATTATTTATCTAAAATGACCTGGCACTCATTAACTTCCGTCAGTGCTCGAGTATTTCCGCAGCGTAACTCAATTTCATTTCACCTTTTTACTTATTTACATATATTATTTTACATCATCTTTACAAAGTCGCGGTAGTACAGTGGTTACAGACGCCTTCCCGTACACCGATAAGTTGTCAGGTCGAGTTCAATCCCCGACAGAGACACATATTTTGTTGATATTTTCGTGGTTTTTTTTTTTTGTTTTTGTTTTTTTTTTAATTACAAAATTATTATTTTGTAATCAGTTTTTTTGGTCAGTAACGATTAATATTTTTTATTCTTCATTGAACTTTTGTTGTTTGCACCAACCAAGATCATTGTATTCTGATCGAGAGCAAGATTTGTTTCATACCTATATGAAAAAAATATAAGTAAGCTTGTACCAAATAGTAGTTCTCATAAAGATTTCATTTGTGTCATGATGTTGAGAATAGAGAATAGAGTTTTTGACGCTATTAACCTTATCACACTTAAACAGGAATTTGATTAACGAGTTCAAACCCTGTATATGTTTTAATTTCATACCGTCATAAATTTAAAAAAAGTGACTCTCCTACTCTTAAATATAGATCTAGATATATTTCAAAATTTATAATTAATTCCAGTAATTTACAATGATTTTAGACAGGATTTTTGCAATGGTCGAATTGAGTCTGGCGGAAAAACTGTGCCGAATATCAATAGTCTTATGCAACACTGTTCAAAATATCAAAAGTATCAAAATAGGTACTTAAAAAGTGTTACCCTAAAAAGATAAAGAAATATTTCTGGTCATTGTCCGGCTTGAACTCGTGACCTTCTGATTATGGGAAAGCATCCTTACCACCACCGCTAAATTTCCGTATGCACTCTGAGTTGTGATACATAAGTTTCATCTTAAATTCGCGAGTGTAAGTCTATATTAAGAAACATATTTACCGACTATCAATAGGGGTCAAAGGGGATATTTAATGAGTGCCAGGTCATTGTAGATAAATAATACAGTCTATTTAATTGGCATAGTCCTTGATCCGAAAGACCCTTTACATTACTAGATTTAGAAACATCGTGAAATTGACAAGTTGAATAATTTTCGAATAAACTTAGAATAATAATGAATGAGTGTGTGGAGCGAGTTTTGGATGAGTATTAACTAAATGAAGGTATTCATATATCACTAATTTTGTCAAACTTAGACGAAATTGGCAATATTAATTACCTCTCTTTAAAAAATCTACATACTTTTCAAATTTTCTGTTTAAGAATCAATCAATAGCTTTAAAATCAGCAGCTAAAATAATCGTTGATTAAATTGAGTAATTTCAAATAAATGTTGACCCCTTTGATCTATTTCGAATCGTTTTTTAACTATTTTTGAATATTTTTTGAGGGGAGGGTAAGTGTTTCGAATGAATAAACGGAGCGCTGAGTGAGTGATTTAGAATAGTTTTGATCTTGGTTAATGTCAGATTCACGATGTTTTTAACTTATTTGATCTTCACATACAAAAACATCGCTAAGACAACAACCAATCACAATGAGTAGACAGAGCTAACCTCTTCTTCTAAATAATTTCTGCCGTTAGTATAACTCCGGTACAAAATATTTTTTCTAACCTCATGTAATTTACAGTTAATACACATGTAACATCGTAAAATTGACATTCATCTCAATTAAAACTGTTCTAAATCACAGGCACATCACTCCATTTATTAATTCTTAACACTTACGCAATCCAATCATAAACGTTCAAAATGACTATAAAAGATACGATCAACAACAACATTCAAAAAGATATATACGGTATATAGAAAAATCGCGATTTCACAGAAGTTATTGAAATCGTAAGCGTCTTATTGGTTCTTGAAAAAATAGGAAACTATTTCTAGAACTTGTATGCAGATTTTATTATAGGTAGTTAATAAATATCGCTATTTTTGTTCATTCAAAATTAACAATATTGAACAACCTCCCTTTAATTTCCCTAAAAACTCATTCCTCGCACAATTTCATTCCAAAATCATTCCTAAATCATTCACAATGTTGATTTCATGATGTTGTTAACTGTATGCATTTCATTCTTATACTTTCCTTTCCTACTTTACATGTTTTTAATGTATGGTATGGAAATCCCAGCGAACCCCCTTTTCTCCTTAGTGGTCTCGTATCTTAGATTATTCACACACATTCAGTAACCTTAGTAACAAAAACTATGCAATTCGTGTATAATTCAATATGAAAAAAGGAACTCCTTTCACAGGTTTTGCGCGTATGGGACGAGTATCCGATTGGTGCCTCGTGGTATCATTACAGACCTGGATACAATTGGACCGAGGTCGCTGCCCATATGTTAAAGCCGTCCAATGATGACGAGGTCTACGTTATCAGTAATACATTCTCTGGTACTGGACTTCAGCCGTGGACAGAAGGGGCGCTGGAAATTGTGGATAACATGCTGAAAAAATACTTTCCGGAATTCTATGATTTGTAAGCATCCCAAATCAAATAACAAATAAAGCCACGTGACGCAATTGTTTCTGAAACAAGGTGATCTTTATTGAATTTAGAATCATTTAGTATTAATTGTGTCCAAAGAGATTCGTGCTTTCTGATTGGCCGAGAAATTGGTATTATTTCCCAATGATAATAATTTTGAGCAAGGACTTATAGAGGTTATAAGATAAATATAATTACGTACTTTGAGCAAAGGCAAATGGAGGTTATAAGATACATATAAAACGTACGTAGTGTATTGTTTGAAAAAAAATCCAACTCGGTTATGGGAACAGATAATTATATCGGTAGAGCCTCGACAATTATCAGTTCCCCCAACCTCGTTACATATTTGTTTCATACGAAACACAAAGTACGTTTTATATGTTTTACAATCAGGGATCTGATTGCTTAGCGCCATGTTTAATTGTGACGGATATCAATCACAATTCTTTTCTAAACTACTGCGCCTGGACGTCAAAAATTAAAATTAAAAATAAATTTGAGTCTGTGCGTGAGATTTCCAACAATTTCAAGATGCGCAAAGCAAAGTCTCCGACCAGTCTGTGCATCCGCACAGTCTGTCCAGAGTCTTTACTGTGCGTTTTATAGATAGATAAGGTCGCAAAGTACCTATAGACTATCAGGTAACTTTTCATTTACAGTATGTAGCTTTCTACGCTACTCGATATTTGTCCTAACAAGCATTTCAAATTGTTGGAAATGTCACGCACAGGCTTATTTATAAATAGCCAGATGGATAGTGACGAAGATCCAATACTTTCATAGTGGCTATAGATTTATGACGATTTTTTCATAACCACATTTTTTTTTAATTTCAAAAACTTTGATATGTTACAAAATCGTGCTTAGCCTAGGAAAAAAAGACTTGTTAGCTGAGCGAAAACATGGGATTGTATTATATGAACATACTGTCGAGTATTGTAATCATTTGTATGAATATTATAATCATCAAAACTATATAATTATTAAAATCAAATTCTAACCAACTTCGATCCATGTTCTTGTCCTTTGTCAATAAATGATAAAAAAAAAACTTTAATTTTTCATTCCGATGTTGGAGATGTTCATACCGTTTCTATTTACAAGATTCCTTGATCGACAGCGGTTAGAGTGTACCTTTTTCAGAAAGGTTGCCTTGTTATGTAGTACACTTAACGACATCGTGAAATTAACATGGTGATTATTTTTTGGAATGAATTTGGAATGAAATTGAATGAGTGCGTAGAGTGAGTTTTTAGTGAAATTAAAGGAAGTAGTCTAATATCGCTTATTTTGATCAGGTTGAACAAAATTAGCGATATTTATACCTCACTTTAATATAATTATCTTACAAAGTCAATGAATGGCTTTATATATCTTCACGAATCCATCATAAACTTACAAAACTCAAATAGATGTATGTAAGTTAAACCATGGATTTTAACTGCTGATTTTTATTTTGAATATAGTTATTAATCTTATCATTTTTAGTGATTCTGGAGCGTTTTTGAATGGTTTGATTGATTGTTTGGAACGAATGGGTGGAGCGCTGAGTGATCGGTTAAGAATGATTTTGATCGGAACGACAGTCAATATCACGATGTATCTAACTGTGCCACCATAGAGAGTCGTTCTTATCACTCAACTTATTACTGATAAAAAAGATCTTTCTATATAGAAAATATAAAACTTGTGCTCATAAAATATACGATCTATTGAATTTGTCATGTAAAACAGATTAAAACTCAGCAAATCATCGTATTTTATGTTTATAGAAAACTCGTTTAATAAATGACGCATTTCATGGCGATTTATTCAATATCGCCCATATCTCTAATGCTTTCTTCATGAAGACAATGTAATCTATTTGAAAAAAAATGAATGAATAGTTACTGATTTTAATTTTAAAGAACAAATCTCTATATTTTGAATTTATAGACGTGTGATACAGCTTAGAACATCGTGAAATTGATCAGATGAATAATTTCGGAATTATTCTGGAATGAAATTGAATAAGTGTGTGGATCGAGTTTTGTGTGAAATTAGAGGTAGGTAATCCAATATCGCTAATTTTGTTCATCTTGATCAAAAATAGCGATATGTATTACCTCCCTTTTGTAAAATATACGTACTTTTCCGTTTGTGTGTTTTCGTGGACCAATCAGATAAATAAAATTCACGCCAGCCAATTAAATCATAGAATAACTTGATAGATTTGAAATAAACGTTGATCGTTTGAACGGTTTTGAATTTTTCTTATAATTTTGGAGCGTTCTGATCGATTTGAGTGAGTGTTTGGAATAGATGGATGGAGCGACGAGTGAGTGATTAAGAATGGTTTTGATTGAGGTGAATGTCAATTTCACGATGTAACTAAGTGTAGGTATATCCGTTTAATTGATTAATTGTATCTCATCCATCGATGTAGTTTGTCCTTTTTTTTGAAATTGGTACTCACTTTGTTACAAGCCGACAACTGAAAGTTGGCAAATCAATAGCCCCTCTTGAACTATACTCTCGCGGATCAGTCGTCGGCAAGTCGGCATTTAGTGGAGCCAGAACCTTGTACCTCAAAAGTACTCCAAGTGTAAGGCGGACAACCTCTTCCATGGCAAGATCTACACCTTTGCATTTGCGTATCCCTACCCCAAAGAAAACGAGAGACTTTCGCACGAGACTCGACTCTGGCAGTAGTTTTCCTGATTTGTCTAGAAATCTGTATGGATTAAATTCCCACGGATTATCAAAGAGCTTTTCGTCATGGTTTATACTAAATGTACTTCCAAACACTGTGCTTCCTTTAGGAAAGCGATATCCATTAACAACAGTCTCTTTATTTACTAAATGCGGAGCCGTTATGAAGACCATAGTGAAACATCTCATGGACTCTAGTATGAAGGCGCCCGTGAAAGGAAAATCATCCACACCAATCTTGCTTTCTAAGACAGCCTCCGGTTGAACACCAGCGAGTTCAAAATGGATCTTATCTTGCATCTCCGGGTGCTTAATTGCTTGCAGTAATAAATAAGCAACATTCTGACCAATGGGAAGGACCCCGTTGAACAGGAGATCTACGATACATGCTTTGAAGTTGACGTTTGAAAACCAATTTTTACCATCGTCTTGTGACGAAAGGAGGTGTTGCAATATACCATGCTCTTCACCGCGTATGTAAGATTTCTTTGCGTCGTTAACAAGAATTTTTGTAACCTTTTCTCTTGAAGTCAACACCGCGTCGACGTCCTTTTTGTAGGAACCTGGAACAAATCGTAGCCATGGAAAAACTGATAGTATAAGCGGCTTTGTATCAGCAAGGACATTTTTCATTGAATACAAGAAAGTTAAGATACCTTCGACTTGGTCTTCATTCCCTGGACACCCGGTAAGGGTGATTGCATATTGTCTAGCCCCAGCTCTTACCAGGAGGTCTGCAATCGGAACGTCACCCTGTGTCGTCCCCAAAGACAATAGAAAACTATCAAGATCTTCACCTGCATGTTTAGCCATCGTCGCGTCTTTCTCCGCGTTTGCTATTGCCTTCCATACTTCAGACCTTAGCTTTAAGTCCTTTTCCGTAAAATTAGAATCTAAATATCCTGAACCATCAAACATTAACCACGATTTGTAAGTTTTTGGTCTGTGACAAATGTCTTCTTCGTTAAATGCTTTTTCCAGTATATCACGATCGCTTATGACAATGATGGTTTTTCCAACTAGAGTAATCTTACACAGTCCACCGTATTTAGTAAGAAGGCTGAAGAATGATGTATGCATATTTTCCATGTCCAATTCTTTAAAGTTACCAAATAAGGGCCATCCTTTTGGACCCGGAATTTCTTTCGCCATTTTTGTGATAGTGAGTCTATATGTATTTTAAAATATTTTTCATAACTTATATTATACACCCTACGACATGGTCCGTTTACTTTTTGAGAAGCAGTAACCCTTAATATTGTTTGCTGAAATAAGTTTGGTTCAGAAAGGAACATGAAAGATATTTATTTGTTAAAGGGAGAATCTTTCACATTATGCTTAGCATACTTTAGAGCCTAATACAGTTATTACATTAAAGTTAAATGATTTTCACACGGATATTTATATAGTTAAAAGATAAAATGATCAATTTCTCGACTACATGAAACGAATATATGGACCGTTTTTCCATTTGATAAAAAGTATCAACAACCGTCACTGTTCGCCGATCATCAGTACAAGTTATATATATTTTTGAAGCGTGACTGAATTTATTCAAATACATGTATAAAGCCTAGTTTACATTTGCCACGGCCGCCGTACGATATCGTAGCCTGCGATTTTTCTTACGATCTTTTGGACATCGCATACAGCTACGGTCTGCGGCGTATGTGTTCACAATGCCGCGCGGTGACCGTGCGATTTTAAAAATATTTGAGGGGAACATACCTTAATGACACCGTACGGTTCCCGTGCGATATCGCACGGTAATCATGAGATTCCCGTGCGGAGATCGTACGGGTTCCGTACGGATATCGAGAGGATGCCGTGCGGTCATCGCACGATTCTACGGTTTTTATTTAGGATGTTTGATAGTTAAGAAATCGTACGATTTCCGCGCGATCATCGCAAGGCTTCCGTGCGATGTCCGTGCGGCGACAGTGCGGTATCCGCACAAGGCTACGGGCTTGCGATTTTTTACGAATTGTATAACATTTTTTTAAACGAGATCGCGGGTGTCTGCGGTGCCCGTAAGACCGTGCGATGATCGCACGGGCACCGTATGTCACCGCACGATTTTATGCTTACGGCGAGATACGGGCGACGTACGGGCTCCGTAGGCCAAATGTAAACGAGGCTTCATATATTATTATAACCCTGCCAGGGCGGAGCCTAAGTAACGGGTCGTTGCACTTAATGTTAGGGTAAATCAGCTTTTATTTACAATTACTTACTTCTATCGATAGTCGGTGTAAATAACTCGAGACCTTAATTCGTATGTTGGTTACCAAACCCTCGTAACTTCAGCTTGCCTAAGTTGAGGTTACGAAGCTTTTGGTAACTTAACGATGAAATTGGTTCACGTTCACTGAGCGCGCAAATCCGTTTGGTTTTCGGGTACAGTAAACTGTTATTTGCACGCTTTAGTCATAATTGCGGACTAACTTTTGAAAGAACCCAAAGTATTGAAAAGTAAACTCGCCAAATTACGTCATGGCTTTGCCAAGCCCTGCCAGTTGAATTATAATGTAGAATACATTACACATATAACTTGGTCGCAATTTTTACAGGAAACAACGATTACAAAACTCTAAATCTACACACATCCTGATTTGAAAAGATATGTCAAATATATAAATACTGAGTAAGGAAGAGGCTGTGACGATCGTCATTGTATTGTGTGAAAATTAATACGGTCTATGTGATACGAGTCTCAGCGTGACATTTCCAACAATCTGAGACATCCGTTAGGCGCAAACAATGAGCTGCCTAAACAGCCCGATGCGAACGTCCACCGTCTCTAAATAGGCAATTTTAAACCTTATCTATGTACAAGGCGCGAAGTGGTGACTCTTTGCAGAATCTGCAGATGTACTGTTAGTAATATCATAAATTGGTTTTCGTCTCAATGTAAACCATTCTAAATCGATCACCCAGCGCTTTATTCATTATTTCAGAACACTCACTCAAATCGCCCAAAAACACATCAAAATTACTTTAAAATATACAATCAACTACTACATTCAAAATAAATTAAAATAGAAAAATATCTCGATTGAGAAAATGTCAGGGGGAAAATCAAATAAAACTTATTTTGTCCAGTCGATATTTCTTAACCCCCCCCCCCCCCCACACACACACACCCAGGCTTTGTTAAAATCTACGTACATATGTGCTTGAGTGTCTTCACGAACCAATCAGACAATTTAAAAAACATTCCAACCAATCCATTTATGGATAGATCTGATCGATTTAAATGACATGTCGATCATTTTGAACGATTCAAAGTAATTTTTTGAAAAAGATTGGAGAATTTTTTATTGTTTGAGTGAGTGTTTTGCATCAATAAATGGAGCGGCGAGAGAGCGATACAGAACTGTTTTCATCCAGTTGAATGTTGATTTTACGATGTTAAATGCACTAACTGTAACCACACTATCCCAAAATATAACAAGCCTTTATGCTCTTACAGTAAGTAATATCGTGAAGTTGACTGTCATTCCAATCAAAACCATTCTAAATCGCTCAATCAGCGCTCCAATCATTCCAAACACTAACTAAAGCTACTCAAAATCGCTCCAAATTTACCACACGTAATGTTTTCGCATAGGTTTATTGAGCCCGCCATTCATTACCCTTTGCGAAACGGCGTTTCTACGAATGATTCTGATTAGTTTACACTCGGAGTAGTCAATCACGATGATGCTGACGATGATGCTCTCTGATTACAGTTAAGAACCTCGAGAAATTGACAAGGTGAATGGTTTTGGAATGATTAAGGAATGAAATTGATTGGGGGTGTGGGGCGAGTTTTGAGTGCATTTAATGGGAGGTAACCCAATATCACAAATCTTGCTCAGGATGAACAAAATTGGCTTTATTGATTACCTCCCTTTAATAAATTATATGAACTTTTCTGTCTTTGTCTCTGCGTGGACCAATAAGACACTTTAAAATTCAAACCAGCAAATAAAATCGTAGCATGATTTGATCGATTTGACTTAAATGTTGATTGTCTTGAACGATTTAGTTGTGTTTTTTTAATTATTTCAGAGCGTTTTTGATCGATTTGAGTGATTGTTTGCGTTGAATGAATGGAGCTATTACTGAATGATTAAGAATGATTTTGATCGGAATGAGTGTCAATTTCACGGTGTTGTTAACTGTAGCAGGTATCGACACTCACTTTTGTGAGTCAGGAGTCTATCGGACTCCCAACCTATGTAATCAAGGACACCGTACTAAAAAAGGAGTCTGATGATTCATATAGGGGGATCTTTGTGGAAATAGAGAAATTGCTTGTTACAAATGAGTTTTTTTTTCTTTTCGATTGTTTCATATTTTTACTGAATCCTATGATGTTTGAACCTATTATAATCGTCTCATTGAGACGATTCTAATCGGTTAAGACATCATGTGATTCAATGATAAACTATTGTTCGTTTAACACTTTCCTGTTTTACAAAATTTTGGACCTGTCCAAATTCAAAGGTTTTGCAGACGAAAATTAAAAGTGGATTTAAGTTGAAAAATAACCATTCAGTAGGGTAGAAAATAGTGTGGGAAAAGAAGAAATTGCTTGTCAGAAGCAATTTCTTCCCTTTTCACAATGTTTTCTTAATCATAAAATCACAGGCACGTAAAAAGAAGGGATTAAACAGCAAAGGGTTTAGGATGTCGACTTTTCCATGCTTTTTCTGAGGTTAAATGGAATTTTGTGATGGTCGCTTAATAAAAGTGGTCGATTGACAGAGCTGGTCGAACGAGAAATATCGACTGTAATGTCTACCTATATCTTTCGATTTCTATTTCATTAACTGCATTCCAGCATTCACTTACGAAAGACCGGTGGTGACTTCTTTTATTCAAGCGTGAAATGTGAGTAAAAGAAGTCACCACCCGTCTTTCGTATTCACTTCATGTATTGTTCATTGCATTCCAACATCGTGTAATTTCTAGCAATTTTCAGTCCTGGTACTTGGCTTTCGAAGGAAACTTTTAAGTTATTTTAAAATATTATTTTATCATAGATTTAACAAAAGGTTAGGGGATAATAAAATGCAAATAAGGCTTAGTTTGACGTGACCTATGATAATGAGTATACATACGATCGTGGTAATTATTAAAAGATAAAATACATGCCAACCATATTTTTGTTACCAAACATTAAATTGTTTAAGATGGTTGAGAAAAACGGCTTCCAGATCGGGATTTTCTTTGTTTGTTGCATCGCTGCAATACTCTCAGGAGCAACACTGTATCTTGTAGCAGGTAATTACAATGTATTTCTTTAAGAGATGAATTGTATTTATTGTTATTCATTTCATGAAGGTATAAAAGTACAAACCCAATCGCACTAGGCTTGGTGTATCCATACAATATAGTAATAAGGCGTTTAGTTTTATACCTCCATGAAGTTAAAAAATATACTCTTCATACATGTATCTTGCCTCATGATTTGAATCACAAAGCAAAATAACAATATTTCCAAAGTAAGAAATGTTTCTTAAGGGACTTCTGTTTTCAACCAAACAGAATGCATGAATTTTGTTTGGCTTCCTTTGCTTCCCGATGCAGGAGGCGAGGAAAGGATGTGGTGGTTGTATTGGTGGAATCCATTGTTAGGTGCTCTAGCTCCGGCGCGATATAACTGAAAAAATGTTGAAAGCGGCGTAAAACTCCATTCAATTAATCAATCTTCCCGATGCAATTCAAAAGTAACAAAATAATCCGACGTACTTCGTAACATCATGAATTTGTAATTCATCTCAATCAAAAGCATTCTACAGCAATCACTAAGCGCCCCATTCATTCATTCCAAACACCCACTCAAACCATTCACAAACGCTCAAAATCACTTAAAAAAACGCTCAAAATCACTAAAAATGATAAGATCAACAACTACATTCAAAATAAAATCGGGTATAAAAAATCCACGTATTCACTGACATAATTGAATTTAGTTAGTGTATTATGCGTTCGAGAAGACAGAAATCTATTCTTTGAATCTGTTTGCTTGTAGTTAATTTCGTTTTTTTTTTTTTTTTTTTTTTTTTTGTTCATCTTGAACAAAAGTAGCTATACTGGATTACCTCCCTTTAATAAAATTTAAAATGCCCGCTTTCATATCTCAGTCATATTAAAAGGGATTTTATTACGTTGATTTGACGTCATGACGATATCAAGGGGCCGATCCCTTTTGTAGGGACCAAATTCAGTAATTGTCCATTTTTCGGAAATAATTTAACGTTTTTCATCACGAAAACGCCATTTTTTCGAAAAAAAAAGACGTTGTCGTTGAGCTTTGATTAACATGTAGACATGAGACGTCGCCGACGCTTATGCTAAACTATTTTGTAACGTCGTTTTGCCAGTAACACGTTATTACACAGTATTTTCCTGAAGCGTTTCTTGTGTATCGCTTGTAGATTTTGCTTTGCTTATTAGGTTTTAATTCCTATATGAGAAATCGGATAAGACAGAGTTCTTTTTTTTCTATAAGCAATCGGCTTTAATCATTTTTGTTATAGATTGCTGAAAAACGCACAGCGCACAATCTTATACAAGTCATGTAACGTAAGACGTTGAAAAATAAACCGTTTTTGAAAAATGTGTCCACACAGTTAAATCTTAATATTTTGAATATTTTTAAACGTATCACTATGAAACTTTTCCTATAGATAGTACGAAAAAAATTATAACAGATAAAGTGAGATAATTTATGTCCACAAATTCTCTTTCAAAATTTTGTTGTATATGACTTATGTATTTTTTAGCGCATTAACGAAAACTTGAAAAAATATTTTCCTTTTTAAATTCTACAACATTCATGTATTATTGATAGAGGTATTGGGATAGCTTTACCATTTTTCACGCCGATTTTGAAACTTTAAAATTTTTGAAATTCAAATAAATCTTTATCAATTTTTTTCACTGCCGGCAGTTTTCGTTCACTTACTTATATGATGTCACTTCTGGCGCAAATCTAAAGATTCTGCACATTTTTCATGGACTATTTAACGCATTTTAGGAGTCTTGAGGGAATCTACCAAGGACTCACACATAATTTGTTACGTTTTACATACATTATTTAAGAGTTTTGGAGACAAAGAAATTGATTAAACGGAATTTTGATTTTCCTAATTTCAACTAACAAATATACTTTAAAAGTATACTTTCTTGTGCTTCATTGTGTATAAAGAACATAGAAATTGACAAAAAGGATAGGAAAAAATAGGAGACGGAACTTTACGGCAGACGTGCGATTCCAAACGTTAAGCATCACCGTGCGCGACGTCATACTCAACTCAAACTCAACTCAAATTCTTTAATCCAGGCATGTCGGCACTTAATGTGCCTATGGCCAAATAATCATGTACATAATAATATTATACACATACATGGTACAACAACAAGCGAAAACAAACATAGAGTTTAGCACTTATCCAAATAGTATGGAAACAACTAAGTATATTTATATAAAGAAGAAAACTTAAAAAAAAAATTCTATTCATTTTAAACGCACAAATATATATTGTGGTTTTTTTTCATATAACTTTTAAACTTCACTATTCAAAATTTGTTCTCTTGTGTTCATAGATTCTAATATGAAGCGAGATAAATTGTATTGAACTTTCTTTTTCTTAGAAGACATTAGTCGTACAAAAGAGGATAAACTAGGGAAATTGATGTTAAGATATTTAGCTCTAATTTCATGTAACTTTGAACAGGTTAGAATAAAATGGTATTCTGATTCAATTTGATTTTGTTCACACATTTTACATGTTCTTTCTGATAAAATTATTTCATAATACCTTCCCCTTTCAATGGCTAATTTATGATCCGATATCCTTATTTTTGTTAGCATTATCCTTTGTTTATCATTTTTTATATTCAGTAAATAAGATTCCAATTCGAAGTTCTTCTTGAATAATTTGTAATATTTTAACTTTGATGAATTAGATATATCGGATATCCATTTCTGAATGAATTGATCTCTAATTCTTCTTTGGATTGTAGGAAAATAGTTAATATTTGATTCCGTGTCTGTCCAAATATAATGCAATCCGAGATTGTCCAAACATGACTTAGTTTTATAAACCCAACTTGTTGGCGAATTAGACATTTTTCTTAGACTTTCTGAATAAGTTTCTTTTAATCTAATATTGTGCGTTTTACGAATTTTAAGCCAATACTTCAATGATCTTTCTCTGGCTAATAATGATAGAGGATATCTTCCTAGTTCTCCTAGTACTGCGTCATTACAACTTTTCTTTCGTACACCAAGAATTATTTTGCAAAATTTCAGATGAAGTGAATCTACTTGTTTATTTTCATATATTCCCCAAACCTCTGACCCGTATAAGATGATTGGGGCTACAATTTTGTCAAAAAGCGAAAGTTTCGTCTTAATGTCCATTGGTACTCTTTTGAAGATTGCTAAAAGACCGTACATAGACTTAATAGCTTGTTCATGCAGTTTTTTAATGGCAAAGTTAAAATTGCCAGTCCTGTAAAAATTTACTCCCAGGTAACATAAATTATCGACTTGCTAGAGCTTTTCACCCTTAATGAGCCATTCGAAATTATTAACACTTTTACGTTTTTCAAATATACAGATTTTTGTTTTATTGATATTAATTTTCAGACTCCATCTATCAGAATAAGTTGAAATATCGTTTAATAATGATTGTAGACTTTCTTTATTCGTAGTAAAAACTGCAATGTCATCGGCGAATAAAAGCATGTAGAAACTTAGCATAGACAAATCATTTATCGTTAGGTTATCAAAATCGATATTGTCATTTATGTCGTTTATGAATAATAAAAATAGTAATGGTGTGAGTGGTTCACCCTGCTTCAAACCAAGGCCTATATTGTAGAAATTCGAGACATCTTGCTCGGAAAGTACTTTGATACAAGCTGAAACGTTGTGATAAATGCTTTTTAAATTTTTTACAAATTTATTACTTATACCATTTGAAATCAACTTTAACCAAAGAGCATCTCTTTGAATGGTGTCAAAGCATTTTTCATAGTCAATGAATGCGCAAAATAATTTATTATTGTTATGCAAAACCTTTTGGATTATGTTATGCAGCATGAAAATACAATCGACTGTACTGCAGTTGTCTCTAAATCCGAATTGAGAATTGTCAAAAATATTTTCCTCCTCACACCAAGTATTCAAACGGTTTCGTAGACATAGCGAGAATATTTTGGCAATCGTGTTCACTAACGTTATTCCTCTATAATTACCGGGATCAGATTTACAACCCTTTTTGTGTATTGGGACTAATACACCTTCACATATGTGAAAAATATAATCAAAGATGTTTTTCGCGAGAATTTGTCCAGTGATCTATGCTGACACTTAGATATGTTGCTGCCACACCATTCCGCTGAAGATCTTTAGAAAAAAAAAGACAAAAGGGCCATAGTGGCACTAAATCGCTCACCTGAGTTAATGGTCTTAAGATCTGACCTCTTAACCTAGTTTGTAACCACACTTGACCAAAATTCAAAAAAGACTGAGATTTTATAAATACTATCAAACTGACTCATTCTCATGATGATTGGGCAAAAATTTTGGCATCTAGAGTGTCTACAAGGTTTTTCCAAGATTTGACCCCGTGACCTCATTTTTGACCCCACTTGACCAAATTTCAAAGTTGACCTAGATTTCATTTAGACATTGATTCCGACCATTTTCAATTTGATTGGACAAAAAATATGGCTTCAAGAGACTCTACAAGGTTTATTCGATAATTGACCCCATTACCCGTATTTGTGCCCCCACTTTACCAAAATTCAATCCAGACTGAAATTTTATTAAGTCAATCATTTTGACCATTTTTCATGTGCATTGAGCAACCAATATAGCTTCTTGGGTGTCTACAAGGCTTTCGAAGATTTGACCCCGTGACCTCATTTTTGACCCTACTTGACCAAAATTTGAACTTGGCCTAGAATTTATCGAGAAAATGATTCTAGCCAATTTTCGGGATGATTGAGCAAAAATGGCTTCTAGAGTGTCTACTAGATTTTTTAAAAAATTTCACCCAGTGACCTCATTTTTGACCCCACTTGACCCAAATTTGAACTTGACCTTATTTCATCGAGAAACTGATTCTGACCAATTATCAGGATGATTGAGCAAAAAAATGGCTACTAGAGTTTCTACAAGGTTTTTCCCAAATCGACCCCGTGACCTCATTTTTGACCCCACTTGAAACAAATTCAAACTCGTCCGAAATTTTATCAAGACAATTATTCTGACAAAATTTCAAGTTGATCTGGCAAAAATGTGGCCTATAGAGTGTATACAATGTAAATTTTGACGCCGGACGACGGACGATGGACAACGGACGATGGACATCATGCGACCGCAAAAGCTTACCTTGAGCATTAGTCATATGTCTTCGAGTTAGATTTTTTGTAAACTTTGATTCTACGAAAGTTCGACTCAGATCAAGGCATATTTCAACGTCGCGTCACGTCACAAATTAAAGCTATTTTTACACTAATTAAAAGCTAAGTGATTTTTCATTTTCGTAAATCGCATTATGATTTAATATTTTCTAGAGTTTATACTCCACGATAAACTTCAATTCCGAGGTGGTAGAATAGCCTATTGCACGAGGAGTGTTGTGAAATCAGCATAGTAACGATGGTTTTGATACGACGTCGAATGCGGACGAAAAATGTCGGTACAACTTCACAAAATCCAATTTAAAGAAAAATCATACCCGTTGATAAATCATTTTTATTTGTTTAATGTGAAGCAGACTTATTTCGCAACGATAAAATAAAAAATCAGAAAAAAAGGTCACCGGACAAAATTGTATGAAATTCCTATTTCATTGCAAACATGAGTGCCGTTGACACGAGATACGCCGTCAAAAGTAGTACCATTAAAGTGAAAGTCCCTTTTATCGTGATGGTGCAAATCAAGAAAATCAATCCCTAAATGGAGAGTTGTTTCCTTTCAACTCAAATGATGTGCCATTTGTGACATAGAATAGTTCACTAAACCAGGACAATACGCAAATGGCTATGTGAAAGTTATACACATGGCCATATGATAATATATGATATGATAATGGTTTCGTGAAAATCCATAATCACATTCAAAGAGAAATTGATTTCATAACATTTTTTTATATAAGCCTTTCTCTGTGACACAAGAGAATATGAACAAAACCTGACTATATGTGCAAATTCAGTTGACTAGGAACATTCTGACGATATGGACGTAGAGATAAACGAACAATTTGATATGAAGGCTGTAATTTTTCTCTGGCATGGCACAAAACCCAGACAACATGCGCAAGTTAATGCGACAAGGAACATTATGATATAGTAATTTCCCTTAAATCAGTCCATAGATGAGGGAGGAGTTGCTCCCAAAAAGAATTTGAAATATATGCCCCTTTCCCCATGACATGGATAAATTTCAACAAACCACAACAATATGTGCAAGGTCAGGTGACAAGGACTTTTATTTGAAAGTCTCATTGAATTGATTCAAAAAAGGACGTCAAATCTTTAAAAAACGAATTAGATAGCGTTTCAGGCCAATTAATTTCTTTGAATATGCACAAAAAAGGATGTCTTGGAACTCCGTTGAATAATTGTTTGGAAAAGAAAGTGGTTCAAGTACAGGTCAACCGTTGATCGCATTTTAAAAAAATCTTACACGGGAAGGTACGATATCCCGATTATTATAGATTCCAATAATTTGCGAAATCTCTCGACGCTAATAAGCGTGCACAAATTTTCCAGTCCGACAATCGAAATTTTACGCACTACAAAGATCGCGCATTTTGATTTAAATGGTCACGTTAAAAAAATCTCTTCTTTTATATGTAGTTCAAGATCAAGAACAACCGACGGAAGCAAATCTTACGGACAAAGAGAAAACTATTGGCAAGTACAGCTCATGACTCTTCAGTCTCTATGAAGTACCATAATACCGATATAAATAGAGGATATTGAATGAGTGGTCATTGAATACTAAATTTATTAAACGAGTCATCTATAAACAGATAAAAACGAGGCTGTGCCGAGTTTTTATCTATTTTAGATGACGAGTTTAATAAATTCTGTATTTTATGAGCACAAATTTTATATTCTGTTTATAATATGACCCGAATTTTAGCGAAAAACCGTCAAAATTCTTGAAATTCAACGTTTCAATTTTCCGCAAACTTATAACGCCGTTTAAAAATGACGCCACAATAAAATGATTATGACGTCATTTTCGCGGTTACAAAATAGCGTTGCTATTCGCCCTGAGCTCATTTGCATAGTTATTCCACTAGTGTAATAACACTCGTGTAATATCAAAAATATTCATCGGGGTTATTTCACTCCGGCGACGTAGGTCATATTATAAACAGCGTTATTTTATAAGTAGCGATTTTATCATAAGAATAAAAACTTTTCCCTCTCTTTTGGAAGTTAATTATTCACGTTTTGTCGTATAAGAACTCTACACAGTCACAGGACCAACTAAATTAACTATTCCTTACTTGTACCACTCGAATCAAACATCTTCGAACAACTTTTCACAGAAAAATAAAAAAAACTTATTTAAAGAAAACGAATAAAGAAGAAGTACAGCACAGCAAATAGAAGAGTCTGCGTATGCTCTACATCTCTTCATCTTAACTCTCTTCGCATATGTTAAAGCATTGCAAATGAATATCTTGAATATGATTATAATGGCACAACTCACTATGACAAAAAAAAAGGAATTGAATGCAAGAGAAATTATTTACGAAACTGTAATTATAGTAGCTGAATCTTCTCAGACACATGAACCATCGTGTCAACATTCGGAAGATGTAGCAATAATCGGAGCGGGGATAGCAGGTTCGTACGCAGCATGGAGACTCCGGCGAGCTAATATATCTGTTACATTGTACGAGTACTCAAACAGGATTGGTGGACGATGTTACACTGTCCACTTCCCTGACATACCTGATATCAACGTTGAATTAGGCGCCATGCGATTCTATCCGACATGTAAGAGTAAAACACCTTGAAATAATTTTCTTGATGAAATACTGCAATTGGTTTTAGCTTAGCAGTTGTCATTAATGATCTTTATAACTTCAAATAAGATGAGTCACGATTGTGTTTGATATTCTAAATATGTGTATATCTTGATATATAAATGTGTCTAATTTAACGAATAGTGTTAAAATTTGTCCAATTAATCCAAATTATAACAAAGAAAACATAAAAAGCATAAACATGTAGACACATACTCTTTTATCTTACACTACCAAAATAGACTAGTTTAATTTTAAAACGCTAAAAGGAAAGATTAATGACCATTATTCATGTTGAAACACTTCAAAGAAATGATTAAATATCGACGTTTCGTTATACTATGTCGGATGTCCAGACGCCGCAGATGTCCACCTTCAGAGCTTAGAGCATTTCGATTTTTCTTCTCATAAATGTTATTTATTGAACAAATTACTTACAGCCCATGTGATGTTGAATAAGGCAATTACTGAACTAGGACTTGAGATAATGGACTTCTTACCCGAGAACGATCGGACCTTGTACCATCTACGTGACAAACAGCTGACCAACCAGCAGCTTGCAGAAAACCCGCCCTACAACCCGAAATCTGAGCATATAAAGTCAACAGGCCAACTACGATGGTATCGCAGAAACTTTTAATATTCATCATGCTAGGCGTGTTTGGTTTTTACTTATTTTTTTTTAAAAAATAAAAATATGTTGTGAAAAGAATGTGGGTACCCACTTATGATATTGTAATATCTGATGTGCACTCATAGATAGACATTTTCTCCCAAAGCATAGAAAAGTACATAACTTAAAGTTAGATTTCATTTTTATGCTAGTAGTTAACTTGTCCGTTATTGTTGACAGAAATTAACAGTTTAACACTTTACTAAAAGAGATATTTGCAAAACATGTCAACAGTGAACAACATTGTGAAATTGACATTCATCTCGATCGATACCATTCCAAAACACTCGCTCAGCGCTCCATTCATTTATTCCAAACACCCACTCAATCCGCTCAAAAGGCTCCAAAATGACGAAAACGTCAACGTCAATTAAATAAATACAGCTTGAAAAAAATCGCCATTTCATTGACATAATTGAAAGAGTAAGCGTTTAAAAGGCTCTTGAAGAAATAGGAAGCTATAACAGAACTTGTTTGCATATTTATTAAAGGGATGTAATAAATATCTTGAACAAAACTTGCTATCTTGGATTACTTCCCATTACATTCGCTCGCTCAACACCCTTATTCAATTTCATACCAAAATCATTCCAATTTCATTCATCTTGGCAATTTCACGATGCTGTTAACTGTAAATTGAAAAAAAGTTACAACTAAGTTGGTCTTACAATTGCGAATGCAATTTATAAAAATTATAACACCCTTCAAGTGGGAAATATCGAGTGTTGAATTGCGAATAAATGTACACGCCAATTTAATTATAAATAAACAATAACCAAGATAGCACAACAAAAGGAATTTAAGATAAAACTACTCCAGATCAGAAATTATTAATCGCTGCGATAGAGGTCCATGGAATGTCGCCTTAAGGTAGTGCCCCCGTAATAGTTCTGAATCATTTCGGAAGTAGTCTACTTTTACAGTTCTAACCGAAGTTTCGTTATGAAAATCATAATGAAACCTCGGTTAACACTGTTAAAGTTTATTACTTCCGAAATGCTGCTGAACTATATTAGTTTCTGACTAATGTTTAAAGAATGTAATGTTCACTTTGACACTGAGCATAAAAGATGTAATTGATTTCAAAAATTCTACAGGTATTTAAGGTATTTAAAGATAATAACATTGTATAATTAAGGTGAATGATTTTGAAATGATTAAGGAATGAAATTGAATGAGCGGGAGGAGCTAGTTTTTGGTGAAATTAAAGGGAGATAATCCGAAATCGCCAATTTTGTTCCTGATTAACAAAATTAGCAAAAAATATTTTTCTTTAATAAAATATGAATATATGTTATATGAATAGTTTCTATGTCTTAATGGACGCATAACACGCCTACAAAATTCAATCATGTCAGTGAAATCATGGACTCTTTCTACCGATTTTTATTTTGAATGTTGTTGTTGATCTAATTTTTTTAGTTAAATTGGAGCGTTTTTGGGTAGTTTGAGTGAGTTTATTGAATGAATGAATGGAGCACTTATCGGGCGTTTTAGAATGTTTTTGGTCGCAATGACAGTCAATTTTTACGATGTTTTTAACTGGAGTTCTACGAAATCATTATATCGTACACAGGAGTTCTTGTAGACAGACGTATTACGGCGTCATGTAATGAATCCCTATATTGAGTCGATTTCGCAATGTTGATAGATGGGATTTAATGTCTGAACTCAAATAAATCTGCAGATTCTTTTTAGCTTTTTAAGGTAAGATTTGATTTGATAATGCTTACAAATTTGTTTGTGAAAATATGAATGATTTGTGAATTTACAAAATTCCGGAAGGTTTTCTTCTTTTTAAATTTTCAGGGAAATATTTAAAAACTTTACCAATGTCAACTCTTCTAAAAATGGATACACGGACCCAGCGCTAATTTTGAAATATGAAAC
The DNA here is from genome assembly GCA_948146395.1 of Fragum whitleyi. Classification (NCBI taxonomy): domain Eukaryota; kingdom Metazoa; phylum Mollusca; class Bivalvia; order Cardiida; family Cardiidae; genus Fragum; species Fragum whitleyi. Next base: position 28,060,169 of record OX411558.1, read on the forward strand.
GCCAGACGGTGTCCCATTATACCAACAAAGGTATGAATAGAATTTCTGTATAGTGATACAGCTCTAAAAAAAGAGAGAAAAAAACGGCTTTATATGTAATTCAAATAAAGATCTATGTACAGATGCCAATGGATGGTCAAGCGAAAAATTGCGGTTAGTTTTACTCATCTGATATATGTCACCTATATTTGCTTGTTTTTTCTAAGGAAAGCAGTTGACATCTGTAGAACTTGATTTAATATTTAAATTAGGCGTCATTACACCCCCTCCTTAAAAGTAGAGGGAGTACATTGGTTTCACCCTGTCTGTCTGTTTTTTTGGTTTTGTTTCCGGGCTGGAATAAAAAAACTTTGCACAACTGTTGCCCTTGTCTCATTGGTTTTGGTCACGGAATTCAAAGGTCAGGTCACAACTGAACTTTGTCGGAAAACGGCTTACGGATCTGCGACATAGCTTCGTTGAAAGGGGTGGGTGGGTGGGTAGAGGGGGGGGGGGGAGTAGGACTTACGACGGATGTAGTTTATTACTTGGGTACACCTACACCTAACCATAACATTCCGTCCAAGGAATCGAAGTCATCCTCATTCGGTATTGTCTGGGAAGACATATCTTCATTTTCCTAGTTGATAGACATACAGAGTCTTTATAATTGTTATTTTTATAATTGTAGTTACAGGTCCATCCTCCATCAAATATTGCATATGTATTAAATTACAATACCGTTAATACTGATATGAACTTGTGACACACTTCCAACATTTTGACATGTGCGTGAACTGCATGCATAAAGCTACATAGATAGCCCAAACGGTACAATTAGAAGATTATCTAAATGACTAAAGATACGTTGTGACATTGTCTATTTGTCTGATGCATTGTAAAGACTTTGGTCAGACTGTGAAATTGCACAGTTTAAAATTGTTGGAAATGTCACGCACAGACCATATATCTTATTTTCAGTGTTAGATCGTTTTTCGGCAAATACCTGTATCCGGAACTAGAAGCCTTTATGGAAGATAGATGGGGCTTCAGCTCCAGCTTTCATGGTGCCTCGGCTGCACAGGTTATTCCTACTCGTGACCCTTCCATTCCATCGACTCCAAGAGGAAGGGTTAAAACAGTTAGAGAAGGGTTTCAAGCTATACCAGAAACTATGGTGGAGCAGTTTTTGAAAGCTAGCAACAGGTAGTTATATCAATTAACATTTTTTTCAAAATCATAGGGCTACTTTTAACCGTTAAGGTCTAAGATGACCTAATATTCTCTTTAACCTTTCATTATAGTCTTCACTTTTAAACTTCCCCTGATATTTAAATGTGAAAGACTTATAACCTAGAACAATATAACACACCAGCTTTTTGTGACAAAGAGAGGTCGTGAAGCCAAAAGCGCGTCACAGAATACTTATTGCGCTCCAGAAAGGCTAACGGCACCTTAAAAGCCAAGTCGCGTGACCTTTTAAAAGTCAAAAACCATTGAAAACTAGAAATAATACGTCGTAAAAATCTGATATATTCTTGCCATAATCGCTGTATATTGATACATTTTCTAAATAAAGCTTTAAACAATTTTTCAGGTGAACGCGTTTTTCAAGTTTACATACAAAAATGAAGCTTAACATACTTATGGGTGTTTGCCATTTTTATTATCATATAGTTATGGGCTATCTTAAGAGAATTTACAGACGCAAGATTTTGCGTAGATGCACCTCACCCGTGCTAGCGCGTAAGTCTCTTCCGGGATTACTTGTGTTGAGCTACCCGTAGTACATTTCAAGTACTTTTTCTTACCCAGTCACACATACTTTTTTATCGCTGACACCAAAAAACAAACCTTTTCGCACGGATATGCAACGACTTTTGGAAAAAGACAGAAACAATACTGTGGGTATGCGTTGGGCTAGTATGCCTGAAACACGTCGCCCTTCAATTTGGCTACTCTAGGCAGGCAAATTACAATTTAACAACTCTGTTTAAAACTGCCGAGCCAAATTAGCTCAATTGGTAACGCGTCTGGTAGCTGAAAAACAAACAAAGGGTTATCGGCTCAGACGCTGGTCAGACACGATAGAGAAACGACTTCATGAGCGTAAACGATACTAAAAACAACTTCCAAACTTTTTCTTTCTTTTTGTGATTTTATAAATCGACCTCCATATCTTTTGATCACCAATAAAACCTTAATTGTGCAGACATCCGGTATTAATCCATCCATAAACCGACGAACATTTTTTCAAGTTTCATGTAATTTATACCTGTGCATTGTATATTGTTTTAAACGACATAGCCTCCCCCCCCCCCTTGAAAAATAAGTCGTGAAAGTTGATTTTATGGCTAGGTATATAACATGCAGTAGACTCCGCTAGATACTTTTAAACAATCAATCTCTCCGAATAATACTTTTTCTTCCTTAATCCAGCGCAGAAGCATCCGTTACAAATTGAATTATACTTTATTGCTGAAAATTTTCGATTTAATTTATTGTACTTGTTGCGAGTAAAAGTATTCATCAGATTCAACAGGACAATTCGATTGCATAAGTTGTGATGATGAACGTTACACATCAGTTCATACCGTGCATCATTAAACGCCTCAGAAATTCATCATCGACGCCCATTGTGAGGACTCTCGTCGTCAAGTCGTCTGAAACATATAAGAACATTAACAAACACTCTTACAATTGTGATTTAAGAGCAAGATATGTTAAAAATTGATATTTCTTGTTGTTTTTGTAGAAATAACTTAAAGCTTAACCATCATCTGCTATCAATCAGAAAACTCGAAAATGGAAATTATAAGATGAGCTTTCGGCCAACAGAAACAATTCGAGGTGTTACAAAAGATAGGGTAAGCCTTTACGTTTCACGAGATGATCAATGTCTGGATTTTCGAAACAAATACTCTGATTGCGATGTCACTTCAAATGACCCGCAAGACCGACATGTTGAATATTAGTTCATGTAATAACCACGCGACATTCTCACTACCCCTATCGATTTACCTGCTTTTAAAAATTCTTGATTAAAATGACCACATATGGGGAAATAATATTTCTAACATCGTCTCCGCAATTTTTACTATTCAATGATGTTGTTGTCCTTACTTGTCGTACAAACGATTCACCAAGTGTTATGATTCTATGGCAACGAGATTGAATAATTTATCATACTGGAAAGAAAGTTCTTGCATTTTCATTGGTTAATGCTGACCTGAAAAACATTGATATCTACGGCCGCTCCCTTGTACATTTTAACGTTCCCCAAAGGCGCCTCGCCGTGAACATAGACAAAAAATCGAAACGGTAATAGCAGTCATGATTCTCTCGCTTCGCTGATAACACGACCCGAGTATACACATAAGGCTACAGTTAAAAATATGTCAGTTAATAATGTGCAAATAAAAAAAAAATGATATAGATGTCAATAAATCACTTAACATTTTACTAATCTGTCCATTTAAAGTACAAACTTTTTAGCAAGCTCAGCCAAGAACCGCTTTCACAAATTCGCGGAATGTATTATTGTGACAACTATGCAACTCTATATTGATGGCTCAGTGCGACACAGCTGTAAATGCCTATAAACATATAGGCAGTTACAACTGTTTCGCGCTGAGCCATTGATATGACGTCACTTTGTACATGGTTACTTCACTTTGTACATGCTTACTTTTCATAGGGGTGCATTAAGGGATATTGGTGGTTTAAAAAAATTCGGTTTATACCAAGGCCTTAAATAGGCCAAAGACAAACGACGATTTATTGCCGGCAGTAAAAAGTGATGTCAATCCTCGTCTACGGCTCGGGTGAAATCATTTTTTCCAGCCGGGAATAAATCGTCACATACCCCGGCAAGAAACCGTATAACTAACAATGTCTATGTGCGACATACTCGTGCCTTGGTCGAAATAACTTCTTTCAAGCACGTACTTTAATGTAAATGGGATCAAGATCAAAATTGAGGAGCAAGAACGGTGTGCTTTTGAAAATGTTTTGAATAATCCAATTGCGGATATCTCTTTGTTTATGATGAATTTGAATCATTCTTCCTTATTTTGCTATATTATACATCACATAAAATATCGATTATAGGTGGCAGACAGTGTACAGCAGTGTGCAAAACATGTCTTATTGGCTATACCAAGACTTGCATTACAGAACTTAGGTTGGAGCGGTCTGAAAGACCCTATTACGGACGATTATATCAAGGTATTTATTTCTATCCTTAATATTTGATTTTCTTAGGTACATTATGCAATTAATGTTGAAAACATCGTTGCAAGGTATGCTTTACTTTCTCATTGCTGATTCGTTTATAATTGTGCTATTGCTTGTTCGAAGAAGAAGTGCTCCTTCATATTAGATGAAACAATTAGATCATGTACTTATCATGCACTTATTTCACAAGATTATTTTGTTTTCTTTTTTGCATTTTTACAGAATGCTCTTTTCGAAGCCAAAGCTGGCAAAATGTACCTTGCCTACGACGACCCCTGGTGGCAGAACGTTCTAAATTATGCGCCTATCGTGTATTCGAACACACCTCTTCGAGTAACCTACAATTTTGGTGTGTCGAATTCCACTAGAAAGGCTGTTTTAAATCCAGTTTACAACGATGTCTGTAAGTTTGTCTCGTAGAACAACAAGACGATGATGGTCCTATATCGCTCACCTTCGTATCTTTATCTTGATTAATGATTATCAAATTTTGAAGCAAAAGCATAATTGTACTTTTATGTATTGTGGCCTCGAGAGTGTAAAAAAATTGTAACTAAGGCCCCTTTTCCTATGATATCATGTGAATCCTTGCCATTTTCAATAGGTTTCATTCTTTTGACATGACAAATATATTCTCAGAAAATTTCATGAAGATTGGTCCATCTCTGTGCCCTCTAGAGTATAAACACTTAAACTGTTGACGTCTGATGACGGACGACGCACGACGGACATTCAATGATCACAAAAGCTCACCTTGAGCACGATGTGCTCAGGTGAGCTAAAGAAGTCTGCTTTGTTTCGATATACCATCGACCGTTTAAGTTCCGAAATCTTTCTGAAATATACTTTTCGGGTCAGAATTAGAATTGCTTGATATAAGCTGCTTTACGTCTTTGTTCGCAATTATGAATTATTCGTAATTGCACGGACGCTTTCGGTATAATTTCTCTAATAGATATATTTTGCAAATGCCGCACTGTATTCAGTTTTGTTTCTCTACTCCTGTTAAACAATGAGAGTTCTTTTACCAAGTATGTATATAAATCTTTTTCCTAGACACCTTATAGTCCTTGTTATTTTTTTAGATACCCAAGTATGGAGAAATACTATTCAACAGGGAAACCCCGTACATGGCATTCCTGGTGATATATCGATTCAAATCAGTGATGTAACTGAAGATATGACGAGGAAGTTTTTGGCCCAAATATATGGTATTTCAGAATCCGATGTACCAAAACCGAAATATTCCGTAAGTAGGTCATATGAATAAACGAATAGAGCCTTACCTCTATCACTTGTAATATGAGCTTGAAAATCAAGAGAGTTGTCTCATTTTACCGTTAAAAACATCGTGAAATTAACACTCATTCCGATCAAAAATATTCTAAATCATTCATACAGCGCTCCATTCATTCATGCCTTACACTTACTCAAATCGACCAAAACCGCTTCGAAATCATTAGAAATCATTTCGAAATCGTTCAAGGCGATCGGCATTTAATTCGTATCGATCAAATAGTTCTAACATTTTATTGGCTGTTGTGGATTTGAAAGTGTCTAATTACTCCACGAAGACATACAAACAGAAAACTACGTATATTTTATTAAATGGAGGTAATGAGTATCTCTAATTTTGTTCATCTTGAACAAAATTGGCGGCAGTGAAATACCTCCCTTTCATTTCACTCAAAACCCGCTCCACACACTCATTCAATTCAATTTCGGAATCATTCCAAAATCATTCATCTTAACAATTTCATGATGTTCTTTAATGTGGTATGATCAAATAACAAGACTACAACGTAGGGGCGAGTTATTGGTAAAATGAAAAACGTTTTTTTTTAGAAATTTCTTACAGAGTGTTAAATATTTTGTCACCTATTCAACATATGCTCTCTTTGCCTATTTCACAATCCTGGATAAGCGAGGTTTGTAAACACAGGCGACACTGTTAGAGACATGTTAATTATTTTAATCCAATGTACGAGTGTCTGCGATCTAGCCATGCATGTGAAATTAAACAGAGTTCAGGTTTTTTCGAATATCTAAATTCTAATTCTTCAAGTTATCAAAACCTAAAAAAGGTTCTTTCGAACATTTGTACAAGTGACCAATCAAACAAGCAGGTTAAACTATGATCGTAAATAATTATATCGAAAACTGGTGCAGTTAGTGACTTCGTGAAACTAACATCCATCTTAATAAAAACCATTCTAAACCGCTCACTCAGCGCTTCAAACATTCACATAAGCAGTTCAAAAATGCTCCAAAATCACTTTAAAAGATAAGATCAACATTTAATTCAACATAAATATTGCTGGGAAAAATCGTAATTTCACTGACGCATTTGAAATTGTAGGGGTCTGGTTTGTTCTTGAAAAAGGGAAGCTATTTCTAGAACTTGTGCGTGTATACATATTTAATTAAAGGGAGGTAATAGATATCGCTTATTCTGTTCATCATACACAAAATTAGTGACATTGGATCACCTCCTTTTAATTTTACTTAAAGCTCATTTATCGCACCCATTCAATTTCATTCCGAAAAGAATTCAAAATCATTTACCTTGTCAATTTCCCGATGTTATGAACTGTCCAGTAGGTTGCATCATTTTTAATGAGCCTGTGCGTGAGATTTCCAACAATTTCTAATATATATGCAAAGCAAAAGCTCTGACCAGCCTATGCATCCGCACAGTCTGGCAAGAGTTTTCACAATGCGTTTATTAGATAGAATATGTCTCAAAACAGCTAAAGAAAATCGAGTTACTATATATTTACAGTATGTGGCTGTGAACGCTACTCATCGTTTGCCCCTCATGAACATTTCAAATAGTTGGAAATGTCACGCACAGGCTTTAATGTCTTTTTTAGGTCATGCGTATATGGGATGACTATCCTTTCGGAGCCTCATGGTACCGCTTCCGACCGGGTTATCTATGGGACGAGGTTGCTGATCATATGATGAAACCATCAGAAAATGATAATGTTTACATAATTAGTAATACGTATTCTCGTTTTGATAAACAGGGTTGGACTGAAGGTGCTTTGGAAATCGTGGATTCGGTGCTTAAGAAATACTTTCCATACTTATAGAATTTGTGAATATATTCATTGGAAATTTTATAATAGTTGGTGAAAAAGATAATGTTACATCTCTTTAAGAACATCAAGCATATAGATAGACGAAAACAACGAGCAAACATCTACATAACTGATCAGTGCCTTTATTTGCTGTACTCCGAATTCAGAATGTTTTAGGCGTATACATGAATCAGTCTGTCTGTTAGTGTGACCGCCTGTGTACAAAATACAACCTACTTTCTATCACACAATGCTCACTCAGGTCTTTATTCAATCCTAATGAATCTCTATGTAGGTATTAGTCATCGGCAATTTAACGATTTCCATGATGCACTTTCAAAAATCTTAACCGCCTCGATTATTTCTAGTTTTATCTCCCTTTAACATGTATAACTTATTTTGTAATGCGACCTCATCCTCGACATTTAGCATCAATATTCGTAAAAGTTACTCATATAAATGATGACATACTGACTTTAAAAGAATCCTCTTGATTCGAGAATTATTTCCCTTTAAACTCAAAATTGTTTTATCTATGTGTTCATTACTATACAGTGAAATTGACCTGGTGAATAATTTTGGAATGATTTTTGAACGAAATTGATTGAGTGTTATGAATGGGTTTTGAGTGAAATTAAAGGGAGGTAATCCAATATCGCAAATTTTGTTCAGGATGAACAAAATACTCCCTATTGAAAGCTTCCTTTTTTCAAGTACCAATCAGACGCTTACATTTTCAATTTTGTCAGTGAAATCGCGATTTTTTTTTCTGGCTACAGTTATTTTGAGTGTAGTCAGAGGTCTTATCCTTTTAGACCATTTTGAGCGTTTTCGAATGACTAGAGTAAGTGTATCGAATTAATGATTACAGTGCTGAGCGAATGAATTTCAATGGTTTTGATTGAAATGATTCTCAATTTAATGATGCTTTAACTTTACAAATAATTGTATTTTAATTGCTCCGCATTAAGTCTTGCTTTAATACTAATTAAACTTGATATAAACATGGATCATATACTGAAATTTTGAAAGACAATATTCACAGATACCATTGATTCAGGGTTAATGATCCCATGAACTTACATAACATTCCTGCCTTCCACACTATATGGCTATAGCTGACTCTCATCTGATACAGTTAGTTACAAAATGAAATTGACATCAACTTTGATAGATATCATTCTTAATCGCTCGTATAGGCTCCATTTAAATCCTTTCAACTAAACAATGAAAGACATTGAAAAATGCACCTGAATTGTCGCCGTCATAGCGCAGTTGGTAGCGCGTCGGACCGTCAATCTGGAGTTCGCGGGATCAATCCTCGACGGTGGCACTCATTCTTTCCGACTATTTGTCTCTCATCAATCGGTTGATAATCGTAGACCTATGTGAGATAGCGGCTGGAGGCTAGGAAAGAATGTGGTGGTTGTACTTGTGATAGAAATACCAGGAACCCATTGTTAGGTGCTCCAGCCGCCGCGATATAACTGAAATAATGTTGAACGCGGCGTTAAACTCCATTCAATCAATTAAACACCTGATTTGCTCAAATTGAGCAACATTTGACAATTACATTCAAATTGAGCAAATCATTCCTTTAAGTGTTTAACAATGGTCTTGAAGCGTCAAAATATTGCTTGAAGACACATAGCGAATGGTTGATTTAATTTTGCGACATTGGCGATATTGTATTACTTCCCTTTAATTTCTTGAAAAAGACACTCACCCTAATCTTTTTCTTCATTCCAAACCCCTTGTCATTTTTGAAATGTAAATTAATTGTTGTTCAGTTACGCCTCGAGTTTCTTTTTAAAGAGAGCACACTGTACTGTATGTGTTTCAGATGTTCATGGACTGAGGCTGTGTCTCAAAGACTTGGAGTAGTAAGAAAATATAAACCCTGTCATCTTATTGTACTTTTTTTCATCTACTCACACTTCGAATACAATGGGAGTTCACAGGGGTTATTATAATTGCGACAAAAGACATGCACTATGCGCCAAAGGGCATACATCGCAAATTTCTAGTCTCATGCTTAAGCCAGCTATCGTTAGTAATTCCAATGTCCCGACAGGCTGTATTGTAATTTAATCAAATGATTAAATGAGACTTACCTTAGTAAGGTGAAATTTGGTCATGATTTCATCCCCTCTCAGGCCCCACAGATTATTCGCGGCACCTGACAGCCATGGGATCTCATATCGAGGCAAACCACGGTCATGGGAGGTCATGCTCTTAGAGTTCCCTTACTACATACATTATTATAAATGACCTTTTGGTTTAATGCTAGTGTTGTGTTCTATTCATGTAATCGCTGATAGGGACAGGAATAAACACTTGTTATAAGTGAGAGTGATTTATGGTACGATTAAGGGACCAGGGGCCAGTTTCATCAAAACATTTAGGACGTATTTTTGTTTTACTGATGACTATCCATCCAGTAATAACAACAATCACTTGACATAGGTATTCATAGATTGATGATACATGATTTTTGAACTAAATATGTGGTAAGTCATAGGTAAGACAAAAATACGTCCTAAATGTTTTCATGAAACTGGCCCCAGGAAGAACCCGCTCTAAGAGTTCTTTAAATACTGACATTACTATGTTTAAAGGTTTTGTTTACTGAGAATAATGTTCGGTTGGATTTATGAAATTGCCAACATTTACAGTCAATAAAACGACAGTTATCAGTAAAAGAGATTTAGTGACAAATGGATTAATTGGAATAAGAAGTAAGACCGCCAGATCAGGTAGGATCTATTTAGTTCCTCATTCAAGCAGATATCTGTATCAATATCACACAGCCAACGTAACATAAATGTTGGAATAATGAGAAGGATAACACTTCTCACCAACGTTGACGTAGGGTCATTAAGAGGATACCACTTTCGACCAACATATAGTAAAGATCTCTTGAAACATACCGCTGGAATAATGAGAAGGATAACACTTTTCACTAACGTTAACGTAGGGTCATTAAGAGGATACCACTTTCGACTCATATATAGTAAAGATCTCGAAACATACCGTTGGAATAATGAGATGGATACCACTTCTCACCAACGATGACGTAGGGTTATTGAGAGGATACCACTTTCAACCCACCTAGAAATTTAAGCTTTCTCAAACAAAATATACTTGCCCTTCATTTGTTGCTTAAATAAATTATTCTTACTTTCGATTTTTGCGCTTGCTTGTCAAAAATGCTTTGTTGTGGAAATAATTTAATGAGCAAGTTCGAGTAAGTGTCAGTGACATAGAGGATAATCGTTTGTTTCTGAGTGTAAGATCGATTTATATTCAACAACAAAAGCTATATTTTCCCGAGTGGTGGAGCCAAGATTGAAAATACAGCTATTCTTGTTCACGAAATGAAATATAAATCGATCTTACTCGAAAAACTAACGATTAATCTATTTCTTTATTGCAAAAATGAGACAAAATGTGAAAATTCTAGGACATGTTTTCGTAAAGCGCGTTTTTTTTTGCACGTGATTGCTATGCAACGTTCGTTGTGACGTCACTTATTCCGCCCACATAGATATGAGAAAATGAACAAAATCAGGGTATAAGTTTTCGATTATTTCACTGCTTTTGTGTCGAGATTATCAAGTGATAATCTACCGTTATTTCTTGATAAGTTATACATGCACATTTAAAACTCAGATAAGCACATCGTGCTCAAGGTGATCTTTTGTGATCATTGAAAGTACGTCGCCAACCGTCCTTCGTGCGTCCTCCGACGTCAGCAATTTAAGTGTTTTTACTGTAGAGGCTACAAATATGGTCCAATCTTCAAGAAATTTGGGCAGAATATTTGCCAGGTCACGAAGATGAATTCTTTTGAAAATGGGAAGGAACCGTACCAAATCGCCAAACACGGGGCTTTAATGACAAATTTCTTGTTAACACTCTAGAGGCCGCAAATAATGTCCAATTTTTTATGAAACTTGATATCAGATATATGTATAAGCTTACAAGGATGAACCCTATTGAAAATAGGAAGGATCCATGTCATGAGAAAAGTGGCCTTAACGACAGTTTTTTTGTTTACACTTAAGAGGCCACACACTTATTCCAATCTTCAAATAACTTAATCAGAATATTTGTTAGGTCACTAAGTTGAACCCTACTGTAAAAGGGAAGTTTCACGGGAATAGAAGCCTTAATGGCATTTTCTTGTAACCCCGGTCGCAAATTTGGTCCAATCTTCATGAAACTTGGTCAGTATTTTAATCAGGTCACTAGGTTTAACCCTAGTGAAAATGGGAAGGATTAACATTATATCACGGGAAGAGGGACAATTGTGACACTTTTTTTATTTTTCACTCTAGAGATCACAAATCATAAAAGTATAATTATGACTTTTGCTTGAAAATTTGATAATTGTTATTTGAAGCAAGGATACGAAGGTGAGCTATACAGTACCATCACGGTCCTCTTGTTTCCCTAGAATAGTCGTGTTTTCTCCGAAAAGGATCGAGTCAACGAAGGGAAAACGGTTCTGTATCTGTATCTGTAATGTTACGGCGCAGGACCACTTCTGGTATGATGCGTCGGTCAAATATGTTTTCGGTGTCCGGCGTTGTTCAATAACTCGCCAGTCTTCTTCGCAAATTCCGTCCAATGTTCGTTTTAAAATGCTCTGAAATAGTTGAACACGCCCCATTGATTAATCCAAATCGATCAAGTCAACCTATCAATCTAAGAGGGTTTTGAATATTCTGATTATTCCATGAAGACACACAAAATTGTCTGTAATTTACTGAAGGCAGGTAATAATAAAAGGACTGAAAGTCTTGAATGCGACTTTTGCTATGCAAAATTTCTTGAGAAATTCTAATTTCGTTCATCTTAAAATATATTAACAATACCTTACAACCATTCTTTAATTTCAACAAAAGCTCGCTTATTTAACTTCATATACACAGCCTCCCGAAATCGTTTACCTTGTCAATTCAATTTCACGCAACTCGTAACCGTTATGGAAAATTACTACTAGCCTCTATAAACTTCGCGGTCGGACCAGGGTCATTTCTTTACATGACATCCGGATGATAAGTCAAATTAACCGCTGAACTAAAGTTAAGGGACTTTCTTGAAAGTACACTGCAACAATTTATATTTTTGCAAGAACTGAGTTTAATAATTTGACACTCTTGGGCCCTTCAATCAAAATTGCCAACAATGCAGTTTTGAATTTAGACGAATCGCCGAAAGTACCCCCCTTCCCTTTCGTAAAATTGCGAAAAAACTATTGGTTTTGGTAAGCCCAGGGCAGGGTGTGTAAATCATCTTCTGAAAAGCATTTAATGTTCCATAGACACATTGAGTTAGTAGGGTTCCGTGACACCTATTTTCTGCAAAGATGGCAGAGCTGATTCACACAAGCTGGCACCAAAGGATATCCAAAGGGTCAATTTCGAAAACAAGTCAGTTGATCTGGCCGAAAGATTCATCTTTACCTTTATTGAGCTTATTTTTAGGCTCTTATTGAGAAATTAAGTGTGAATTTGAGTCCAAAAATGTCGCCGATTGATGTGATCTTCATTTACAGTTGACCTCGGATGCAGGCCCTATTATGGCTGGAAACGAGCCTCAGTCACGCAACATATGATGATGATGAGGGCGCTGCTCATACTGTCTATCAATGACACATGGGTGTTGTATTGGTAAGGTAGAGCCTGGAGCTGACTGTAGAGAAGGACCCTTCGAAATAAATATCTAGACAGCCTGACGAGGATCGCTTATCAGGTGAACCGGTAGTTTGAAATTTTTCATATTGCCGCTTACTAACAGAGTGGCTAATTGTTAGTCGCCTCGACATTTTTTGACAAACATGTTGAAGCCCTCTGAGAGCCATCTGAGAGCCTAGACTACATCAAATGTTACCAGTTTAATCATTTGAAGCATGTCGAACAGAAGCCTAAAACGGCGCCGCAAAGACCCCTTTAGTTCACCATCTTGTCGATATGTTTTCAGTTTAATCATCGAATGCTCCTGCGAAATGCTAAAAATCGCCAACAGTGCTGATTCTACAGCTAAATCAGAAAAAAAAAAATTCAACGGATACTCTCTGGCTATATCATCTTTAAAAGGGCCCTAGGAGCACTGAAGTTGTATTCCGTTCTTTGAAAAACAGTGCCTGTCTATTGCAGCAGTTGGTAAAGCATCGGACAAACACAATTCGCACTATTAATTTGCTTTCGTGGTTTGGCATAAACTTTTGACTAAAGATATGAAAATCAGAGACCGGTCCTTAACATCACTTCGACAGTATATATTCGATAAATATGACGCGTCAAACGAAAGGAAACTCTTAGGAAATCAATGAATTATATATGTGAATGATCGATTGTATCCAGCAGATGTCAACCTGGTAGCGCTTTGCAAAACATTACAAGGGAAGATAGATCGATCATTCTATAGAGAACATAAGTCAAGTATGAAAGCAGTCGACCCTAGACTGCACCGGCAGTCCGTGCAGTCAGCTTTGGCTCCACACTTTACGCACTAATGTGTGTGAATCTGGCACTTCAATCGTCAATCGACATTCAGGTCTACATTGAATGTAGAGCTGAAGAGACCACACCATCTCTACATTCGCAGAACAAAATGAAGACCTAAGAAAGTCTCTTTGAGCACTTCAATCGACATTCAGGTCTACATTCAAACTTTTTCAATGTAGAGCTATTCAATCGACATTCAGGTCTACATTCAAATTTTCCAATGTAGAGCTGCGCAATCGACATTAGGTCCACATTCAATTTTTTCAATGTAGAGCTACACAATCGACATTCATGTCTACATTCAAACTTTTTTAAATGTAGAGCTATTCAATCGATATTCAGGTCTACATTCAAATTTTTTCAATGTAGAGCTATTCCATCGACATTCAGGTCTTTATATAAATTTTTCAATGAAGGGCTATTCCATCGACATTCAGGTCTACATTCAAACTTTTTCAATGTAGAGCTATTCAATCGACATTCAGGTCTACATTCAAATTTTTTCAATGAAAAGCTATTCCATCGACATTCAGGTCTACATTCAAACTTTTTTAAATGTAGAGCTGTTCAATCGATATTCAGGTCTACATTCAAACTTTTTCAATGGAAGGCTATTCGATCGTCATTCAGTTCTACATTCAAACTTTATCAATGTTGGACTATACAATAGATATTCAGGTCTGCATTCAATTTTCTCAATGTAGAGCTACGCAATCGACATTCGGGTCTACTTTAAAACTTTTTCAATGTAGAGCTTTTCAATCGACAATCAGGTCTACATTCAAACTTTTGCAATGTAAAGCTATTCCATCGACATTCAGATCTACATTCATCTTTTACAATGTAGAGCTACGCAATCGACATTCGGGTCTATTTTCAAACTTTTTCAATGTAGAGCTATTCAATCGATATTCAGGTCTACATTCAAACTTTTTAAATGTAGAGCTATTCCATCGACATTCAGGTCTACATTCAAACTGTTTCAATGTAGAGCTTTTCAATCGACATTCAGCTCTACATTCAAGGTTTCTTAAATATAGAGCTATTCCATCGATATTCAGGTCTACATTCAAACTTTTTTTAAATGTAGAGCTATTCAATCGATATTCAGGTCTACATTCAAACTTTTTCAATGTAGAGCGACGCAATCGTCATTCAGGTCTACATTCATTTTTTTTTCAATGTAGAGCTATTCAATCGACATTCAGGTCTACATTCAAACTTTTTTAAATGTAGAGCTATTCAATCGATATTCTGGTCTCCATTCAAACTTTTTCAATGTAGAGCTATTCGATCGTCGTTCAGGTCTACATTCAAACTTTATCAATGTTGAACTATACAATCGATATTCAGATCTGCATTCAATTTTCTCAATGTAGAGCTACTCAATCGACATTCAGGTCTACATTCAAACTTTTTCAATGTAGAGCTATTCAATCGACATTCAGGTCTACATTCAATTTTTTTAAATGTAGAGCTATTCAATCGATATTCAGGTCTACATTGATTTTTTTTCAGTGAAGAGCTACGCAATCGACATTCAGGTCTGCATTCAAACTTTTTCAATGTAGAGCTATTCCATCGACATTCAGGTCTACATTCAATTTTCTCAATGAAATGAAATGTAGATCTGAATGTCGATGGAATAGCTCTTCATTGAAAAAGTTTGAATGTAGACCTGAATATCGATTGAATAGCTCTACATTTAAAAAAGTTTGAGTGTAGATCTGAATGTCGTTTGTGTAGTTCTACAATTGAAAATTTTTGAATGTAGACCTGAATGTCGATTGCGTAGCTTTACATTCGAAAATTTGAATGAAGACATGAATGTCGATTGAATAGCACTACATTGAAAAAGTTTGAATGTAAACCTGAATGTCGATTGCGTTGCTCGACATTGAAAAAAATGAATATAGACCTGATTGTCGATGGAATAACTCTACATTGAAAAAGTTTGAATGTAGACCTGAATGTCGATTGTGTAGCTCTACATTGAGAAAATAAAATGTAGACCTGAATGTCGATTGCGTAGCTCTACATTGGAAAATTTGAATGTAGACCTGAATGTCGATTGAATAGCTCTACATTTAAAAAGTTTGTATGTAGACCTGAATGTCGATTGTGTAGCTCTACTTTGAGAAAATTGAATGTAGACCTGAATGTCGATTGCGAAGCTCTACATTGGAAAATCAAAATGTAGACCTGAATGTCGATTGAATAGCTATACATTGAAAAAGTTTGAATGTAGACCTGAATGTCGATGGAATAGCCCTATATTTAAAAATTTAAATGTAGACTTGAATGTCGATTGAATAGCTATACATTGAAAAAGTTTGAATGTAGACGTAAATATCGATTTAATAGCTCTACATTTATAAAAGTTTGAATATAGACCTGAATGTCGATTGTGTAGCTCTACATTTAGAAAAGTTTGAATGTAGACCTGAATGTCGATTGTGTAGCTCTACATTGAGAAAATTGAATGTAGACCTGAATATCGATTGCGTAGCTCTACATCGGAAAATTTGAATGTAGACCTGAATGTCGATTGAAAAGCTCTACATTGATAAAGTTTGAATGTAGACATGAATGTCGATTGTGTAGTTCTACATTGAGAAAGTTGAATGTATACCTGAATGTCGAGTGCGAAGCTCTACATTGGAAAATTAACATGTAACCTTAATGTCGATTGAATAGCTTTACATTGAAAAAGTTTGAATGTAGACCTGAATGTCGATTGAGTTGCCCTACATTGAAAAATTTGAATGTAGATCCGAATGTCGATGGAATAGCTCTACATTGAAAAAAAATCAATGTAGACCTGAATGTCGATTGAATAGCTCTACATTGAAAAAGTTTGAATGTAGACCTGAATGTAGATGGAATAGCCCTACATTGGAAAATTTAAATGTAGATCTGAATGTCGATGGAATAGCTCTTCATTGAAAAAGTTTGAATGTAGACCTGAATATCGATTGAATAGCTCTACATTTAAAAAAGTTTGAATGTATACCTGAATGTCGATTGTGTTGCTCTACATTGAGAAAATTGAATGTAGACCTGAATGTCGATTGCGTAGCTCGACATTGAAAAAGTTTGAATGTAGACCTGAATGTCGATGGAAGTGCTCAAAGAGACCTTCTTAGGTCTACATTATGTTCTGCGAATGTAGAGATGGTGTGGTCTCTTCAGCTCTACATTCAATGTAGACCTGAATGTCGATTGACGATTAAAGTGCCAGCTTCACACACATTACGCACTACCTAGATGCGTTGGCTTTGTCTGACGTGTCACATGTACAGTAATAAACATCGTGAAATTTACGTGATGAATAGTTTTGTAGTGAATAGGGAACGGAATTGAAAGAGAGTGTGGAGCCAGTTTGAATGAAATTTAATGGAAGTAATAAAATATCGATAATTTTGTCCAAATAGGTTAAAATTATCGGTATTTCATTACACCCTTATATAATCTACATGTACATACTTCTCTGCTTTTGCGTCTTCCCGGTCGAATTAAATCGTAAAAAATGTATTGGATCCGATTAAAAGCGACCGTCTTGAACGATTTCAAAATGTTTTTGAACGATTTTGGAGCATTTTTGAATTATGGGAGTGAGTGTTTGGAATGAATAAATCAAAATTTATTGTAAATGGATCGATGTTAAATGCGATTCTTTTGAAAATTGCCGAATCGAAAATAAAGAAAAGTATTCTGCACTTGATATCTCTCTTTATGTTTCCTGAATTACCACTTGTTGCCATAGAAACTGCTGTTCATTAGATTCAAGTGTGTTTATATAAGTATAAACAAAGATATATGAAGTTGTTCAAGTGGGTAAGTTTGTACACGTATGATATGTATATTTTTCGGAAAACAGTCTTCATTTCCAGAGTAACAGTTAAGGACCTTGTAAAATTGAATAGATGAATGATTTTTAAATGATTTTAGAATAAAAATGATTGGGTGTGTTGAGCTAGTTGTGAGTGAAATTCAAAGGAGGTCATCCGATATCGCTAATTATTTCCAGTTTAAACAAAATAAGCGATATTTTTTACCTAACTCTCTTTAAAAAATATGCTAACAGGTTCTATAAATGGTTTTATCTGTCTTCACGA
Source organism: Fragum whitleyi (assembly GCA_948146395.1). Taxonomy (NCBI): domain Eukaryota; kingdom Metazoa; phylum Mollusca; class Bivalvia; order Cardiida; family Cardiidae; genus Fragum; species Fragum whitleyi. Next base: position 28,078,100 of record OX411558.1, read on the forward strand.
ACCGATCCGACGCTTACAAAATTCAATTGATTAAGTGAACTCGTAGATTTTATTTACCGATTTTTATTTTTAATTAAGATCTAGAAGTGAATTTGGAGGTATGAGTGAATTTTTGGAATAATTGAAGGAGCAACGAATGGGCGATTAAGAATGGTTTTGATCGGAATAACAGTCAATTTCACGAGGTAGCTTACTATAAAACGAGCTTTAAAAGGTTCTATTAAATACCACTCAACTTTTCCTATAGATGAAAAAATTAAGATATTGTACTTTTCAAGAACAACACATGGTCTAATAAGAAAAATCAAATGCTTATTTTGAAACCAAAATGAATATATATATATATATAAATGAATAACAATTTAAATTAGCTTTCAAGATTCAGCATATTTCTGTATCCAATCGGTGTGTATCGTAAACTTTTGTCACTTATGAGAAGATGGGGGTCCTAAATGATGGCATTGTAATACTGTTGTAATATATACCAGTAATAAACGGCTAGGTGATCCAGCTGCCACGATTTGACTGACTTAAAGATGTGGCGTTAAACCAAATCTTCAAACATCAAACTAGCAACAAATACTAAACAAGAGGGCCAGGACTGATCCAGTAGATTTCACCCAAGTAACTTTCTAACAGTTTCATTCACATATGCCTAGTTGTTAAAGAGGAGATATTATTCCACGAATATAAAGTCATAATAGAACCTGTCATCACATTTATTACTAATGAGATTCAAAATAAGCTCCGCCCTGCAACCCCCATATTAATGGGACAATCAAAAGTTTGCAAACCATTTTATGAAGAGGGTCAACATAGAGGAAATTATGATAAAGTTTAATTGAATTAGGCCCGGTATTTCAGGAGGAGATGCAGTTTAAAAAAATAGGGCCCAAATCAAGCCCCTCCCTGACACATCAATTTGTATGGGCCAATCAAAATTACACGAACAATCTTGAAAAGGGTGACCAAAGGGCCATTCTGTTAAGTTTCACTGAAATTGAGCCAGTGGTTCAGGAAGAGATGTTGTTCAAAGATCTTGGGCCCGTATTTATCACCGCCCAGCCACGTCTATAATTATAAGTCAACCAAAAGTTCGCGGCTGACTTTCATTGAAATTTGTCAAGTTGTTCAGGAGGAGATGTCGTGCTTAGATTTCGGGCTCAAAATGATCCCCGCCCTGCCAAGCCCATATTTATTAGTCAATCAAAATTTCGCGAACAATTTTTGAAAAAGGGTCACCCAAGGAATATTCTGGTAAGGTTGCATTGAAATCGGCCGAGTGGTACAGGAAGAGATGTCGTTCAAAGATATCCATCCCAAATTAAGCCCCGCCACGCCCTTTTTAATAGGCCAATCAAAATGTAGCGAACAATTTTTGAAAAAGGGTTACGGAAGAAACATTTTGGTAAAGTCTCATTGAAATCAGCCCAATGGTTCGGGGGGAGATGTCGTTCAAAGATTTCTAAGTGAAAACTTATTGGCCAATCAGAATTTCGCGAACAATTTTTGAAAGGGTTACCTAAGGAACATTCTGGCAAAGTTTTATAGAAATCAGCCTAGAGGTTCAGGAGAAGAGGACACTTTTAAAATTGTTGACGACGCACGACGGACCCCTTGTGATCCTAAGGCACGTCCTGCTCAGCTTAGCTAAAATCAACGAAATAAATGAGATAAGATTTTTTCTCGAATAAAAAAAATCCTTACGCGTAAAAAAAAGGTATGACAGTATAATACCATTACAAAGAGTACGTGTAATCGGTTTGAATGAAAATAGGACAAAATTGTACATGACAGCACTTGGGTAATGAGTATTAGGTATGAATATTATTTAAATCAATTAACCCTTCCACAACTGAATTTCATTTTTGTTTCAACTAATAATCTCTTTTTTATCCCTTCTTTATATTTTCATTTACGCAGTCTTGCTCGGAGTTTTCACACAATTATAAAATAGAAAGTAAATAGTGTGTTAACATTAGACTGTAAACCTTGACACCTTGTTTATACTGTGTGCGAAAGAACAGCCGAATGGTTCAGATGAACCAAACATATTTTCGATATCAAGTAGTTGCTGTATAAAAATGGATGAGAAAAACGGCTTCCAGATCGGCATATTTTTGGTTTGTTGTATCGCTGCAATACTATCAGGAGCAACACTGTATCTTGTAGCAGGTAACATTTTTTTTATTTCTTAGATGATAAAGTTTTCATTTGGCCAACGGAGGCCAAACGGCTCGACCAAAACCGCCGTAACAATAGAAACATGTGGTCCACGTTCCATGTGGTGTCCCTGCGATAACTGTACGGTTTAACGGGTGTCGTACATGTAGATCTTGCATTTTTTCGTTGCCTTTACGCAGATGTACACATTTTCCACAATCGCATAAACTCGCGTTGTAAATAGAACCCAACAAATTCCTTTGTCGCCGCACGAGCATAATAATGTTTTGCTTTTGAATCTTAATCGCATCACCCAACTAAAACTACGGAGAAGGGTTCCGGTAGATCTCGTCAACTGATCTTAGGGTAGTAAAGCGGGCACTACACTACTTCTTGTAAATGGCAGGCTTTATAACAATTGTGCACACAGCTCAAACGTTTTTCGACACATGCGCAAACGGAAATTTTTTATAGTAAATAATGTGTTCGTTGTCAAAATATCATCTAAAAAATGCAAACTGCGATATCTTATTGATTCGATTGTGATTTACCTTAACGACATGTTTAAGGATATGAACTCCGTACGACCTTGAATATTTTAACTATGTTGTTTTGAAACAAATATCGAGGTCTTGTTACCATTTTAGCGTTATTTGTGGAAGCGCTGCTGTTGGGTTCTGCGCTACAAATCTTACCCTTATATCACGTGTATTAATAGGGCTTTAAAAAGACACAATTTAAGCAGGATTTTTTGTTAGAGTTATACCCCTTGTTGACTTAGGGGTTTTTTTTGTATCACCAAGGACCAGCAACAGAGCGTTGGCACCCGCATGCGGTCCTCATGTTGAATTCATTTTTTTTACCAGAAATAGTAAATTTGCAATGTAAATGCAAAGGCCAACAAGGTTATTTGAATTTAAATGAGGCGTACCCAGCTCTTAGATACCCATATGATAAGCGAACAGTTTTACATAAACCTTGGACCCCGCTTTTTGGCGTGGTTTAGCAGTCCAAGTATGGCGCGCGAACGGGGTCAAAAGTCAGAATACCGCTATACCCACAAAATAATGGAGGTATACCCATAAAAATGAGGGTATACTTACATATTTTTATCGGTTTACCGATAAATATGGAGGTACACCTACAAATTGTGGGTAAACCGCCATAATATTACCGGTATACCTACAATATTTAGCGGTACACCGGTATTATTGTGGGATTACCTATAATAATGAGGGTATACCTGTAATTTTTCCGTCAACCAATCAGAGAAGGCGTTTTATCCAGCATTTTCTATCACAGTCACGGGCATTTTTCGTAAGTATTTCGGAATGAAAAATGTCAAATTTATTAAAGAATATTGTAAATATTTTATAATTGAGTTAGTAGAATATAATAAAATAATAATATATTAATAATAATATAATAATTGAGTGTTTTTCTTACCCTTTTCACATGTTTTTATTTCATTGGTGTTTCCGTGACGTCACACGCACTTGTTAGGTTATCCGATTTTTTAACTTAATAAATAGACGACTTTTTCGAGATTATTTGACTGTCAATAAAATGATTTTTTTTGAAAACAAACAATATGTGAAATATGAGTAAACAGCAAAAGAAAGATCCATTAAGTAAAGAATGGCTATGAATAACATCAAGTATCCGATTTTTTTTTAATGAGCCATTCAGTATCCACTAATTTCACTTCTCTTTAAATCAACGATCACTATGAAATAAACTGAACATATTTATTTATCCTAAAGGGGCAATATGTGTGAAACAAAGAAATAAGCATTGATTGGACAATAAAAGTCTGACCAATTTCCTGTGTATACCTGTCATCGAGTTTTATGACACCTCGATATTTAAATAGCTAACCTTAAACATTGGTGTAGAAAGGAAAAAAAAACAACATTTAATATCAACAGGCCTGTTAGATAACTCAACAGATCATAGATTGATTCAGAATGATTGATCGATAGATAATTCTTTTTATTAAACGGTGTTTGAAGACTTTGAGATTACTACAACAAATTATTTTTGATTAGAGCGAAATTCAACGTAATAAAAAATGCCAGAAATAGATATGCCAAATGAAAAAATGTCAGATATATGTGTGCAAAATCATGTTTCACTAGATCGATAATCAAAATGCTATTTATGAAATTCAGTTTAATTGTGTCCATTGCATTTTTTATTTGCTTGAACATTGGTTTCATTCCCCGATGAGAACAACTTTTAGTACGCAGTAATTGTCTATATGCCCGTTAAGCTATGACTCCATGCAACTGCATATCTTTAGTAAAATATTTTATTTGATCATTAAATATCATCAAGTAATAAGATTTGAAAAGAATATTTCTTTGAATTCATTGAGGTATGGAGAGATTTTTTTAATCTATTGGGGTATTGCACCAAAACTACAACCACTTTCGCATGAATCCGTTTCGCTAGATAATACATTATGATTTTGTTTTTAGTTTCATACCCCAATATTTCATACCCCAATATATTAGAAAAAAAAACCCCATGATTTTTTATGTTAGATACATGCCCCTTTTGGATTTGTTTAGTTTGATAATTATTACGGAAAGATAGAGTGTGCACTATGAATAAAAAGGGAAATGGAATAAGTCTAAAATCAATACCATAATAAGAAAAATAAATCAATAAAATTATCACAAAAAAGGATAAATCAATTAGTAAAAGGGGAAATTCAAAAGCAATCAGTAATGAAACATACACCAAATATTTGACTAAAAGTTAAGTGTATAAATTCTAATAGAAACTGTCACCTTTTCTCACATACTTTTGTATATGTCATAATAACTGAATCTCGAAAGTGAACTTCTCATGTGGACAATGAGTAAATTAAGGGGGAAAAATGATTATGAAAATAAAATGTCATATATAATTTTATTTCCTCTCATAACAGTTATTTTGCCAAAAGTTATATTGAAAAATATAGTGGCCATATCTTTCGTGGCCAAAACGTCATGACCAAAGCGCCCTAGCCAAAATAGTCCCAGCAAATCGTCCATGGGAAAAACGCAGGTATAATCATTTATTGAACCATGAAATACATTATCTTATATGATATGTACCAGTCTCTTAATTTTTTTAATTTTTCTAAGAAACGCATGTAAATCTAGCACACACTCATTATAAAATGAAATTACGGAGATTTTTTTGTTTGAAATATTTCGAAAATGTATCAAAATTTCCCTTCATTGTATAATGCCGGATTCATCATTTATACAAATGAAAAAAATATTGATAATGAATAGGTGCATTGAAAAATATTAAGAAAAGGTTTGTTTATTAATTCATATAATATAAGGCACGAGTTAAACTGGCTGTCTGCAACACATTTTAATTCTCAAATATGGCGTTGAAGATAGAACAACATGTAATTCTAGCGTTGTATACGTTTACATACATGTATAATTAACTTTTTATCTGAACCCGATTAAATTTCCCAAGTGTGAGAATAAAGAATATACAAACTAACTTCCTATATGGGTGTAAAATCATGTTAAAAGCCAGAATGTCACAATAAAGAAACAGTCAATCAAGAAATACGGACAGACGGACGGACATACGAACGGATAAATATATGGAACAAAACACCGAAATTTAAGTAAGAAAACCCACTAGATGTCGTGCAGTTGTTAACACCACCGTTCCCCCCACAAAACCTTTCGCCTAGTTTACATTTGCCACGGTCGCCGTACGATATCGCAGCTTGCGATTTCTTGTATGATATTTTTGACATCGTAAGATTTTATTTTTCTACGGCGTAAGTGTTTACAAAACCGCGCGGTGTCCGCACGGATTTTCATAAAACTATTACAAGAATAATTGAGGTGCCAATATGGCGATCTCAAGGTAATCGTGCGATCATCGCACGGAGTCCATGCGGTTTGTCAATTATTTACACTGTAAATCATGCGGTCGCCGTACGATCATTGTACGGTACCCGCGCGGGAATCGTACAATGATCCGTTTAAGACTTAAAGACAAAACATCACACGGTGGCCGTGTGATTTTCGTGCTACGGTCGTGCGATGCCTCTACGGCGTGTCTATAAGCTACGGTCTCCGCGCGGTCTTGCAATTAAAAAAAAAAAAAAAAAAAAACAACTTGTATAACTATTTTTTATACAAAATTGCAAGTGTCCATGGCATCCGTAAAACCGTGCCATGATCGCACGGACACCGTAAGCCTCTGCACGTGCACCGCACGATTTTATAAGGATTGGGCGAGTTACAGGCGCCGTACGGGCTCCGTAAGCCAAATATAAACTAAATTTAATTCCCATCTCTACAGTGGTTAGAGGTACTTAGTCCTGTATGTTACACAAAGAAGAGTTCTTGCACACCTTGTTCCTATTCAAAACTTAGAAGTGATCATGACCTATGTACAAGATATATGCACAAAAGACTATTAAGATCTTGCTTGTTAGATAAATGGGTTCATCATACATTTACTGAGCAAGTCCGTGGACTATCAACTAAACATTATTTTATTGAAACTTTAATGCCCAAAATCAGCGATAAGCGTGGGATACGAAAGCACTCGCTAACTAAACCAAACGGTTTACGTTTTCGGAAGTTGGACGGTGTGCTCTATCTGGGGCGCTCGTGTTATCCTGCGAGCGATCTGGCGAGTTGACAATCTTAGCAAACTAAGTTGGCTGGGATGAATTAAATCCTGTCGATTATAAGAAAAATGTAGAGCCTTTTCTCTATATCTGGATACAAACCATCTTGAAAATTAGCTCTTGGTCCAGACATTTTTGCTGACTAGCTACTTATCATATTCGGAAAACGAGGGCCTTCAATATCTTCAACGCAGAATTATATTGCCCACTTACCGTATGGAATTGAATGAGTGGAAAGATAGAGTTTTCAATGTAATTAAAGGGGGGGGGGAAGGGGTTAATACAACACCGCTAATTTCGGCAATCTTTACGAAATTATTATTATTTTAGGACAAAAACTTACGAACTTGTCTGTGTCTCTTCACTGGACCATTCAGCTTTAAAATCAACACCATCCCAAAAAATCATGGAATGATTTGATCGATTTGAATGCAATTTTGATCGTTTTGAATGATTCGAAGTGTGTTTGAATGATTTGGGAGCGTTTTCGAGTGATTGGAAAGAGTCTTTGGAATGTGTGAATCGCCACTAAATGAGGATTGAGTGCCAATTTCACGATGTTATAAACTGTAACTAACTAACATCTAACATGCCTAACTAGTACTTTTTTTTTGTTGCTATACCCTGTAGTAAAGGAGTGGGCGAGGGTACACTAACTGACAGACTGTCTGTCTGTATATGTACACACCGTAGTATCGTTCATTTCTTTTGTATGCCGTAAAAATGTTCCTGCGTTTTGTGATATGTTAAATTTTTAATACAGTCCCTTTCCCTTCTTTATATACTCAAAAGCAAAAGAAACCAGGCATTGTGTTTAGGGTCTTTTTGCAGGCATGTATTATTTATATAATATGACCTGGCACTCATTAACTTCCATCTGTGTTCGAGTATTTCCACCGTATAATATCGTTTAAAATACCGTTGTATTCATATTATAATACATAGACTAAAGAAGTCGCTGTAGAACGTTGGTTACAGACGCCTTCCCGAAATGCAATAAGATGTCGGTTCGAGTTCAATACCCAACATGGAAACATGTTGTTTGATTGTTTGCACCGACCAAAACCTGTATTGGTTTTATTCCTCAATGAAAACAACATTTAGTATTTAGTAAGCATGCACGAAAAAGTGGTTCCGATAGAAATTTCATTTGCTTCATAACATTGAATTATAAGATATGAAAAGAATCAAGTATTTGGCATTTATAACTTTATCACACTTAAACAAGAATTAGATTAACCCATTCAAACCTGGTATAGGTTTTTAATCTCATACCGTTATAAATTGAAACAAGAGGACCATGATGGTCCAATATTGCTCACCTTAATATCTTTGTCAAAATTAATAATTATAATAATCAAATTTTCCACCATAAGTCGCAATTGTACCTATATGACTTGTGGTCTCTAGAGTGTTAACAAGAATATTGTCACCAAGGCCCCTTTTCCCATGATATGGCACATATCCTTCCAATTTTCAATATGGTTCATCCTTGTGATCTGACAAACATTCTGACCAAGTTGCAAGAAGATTGGACCACATTTATGGCCTCTAGAGTGTAAACAAGAAAATTGTCATTTAGGCCCCTTTTCCCGAGATATGGCACAGATCTTTCTTGTAACCTGACCAATATTCTGACCAAGTTTCATGAAGATTGGAATATATTTGTGGCCCTAGCGAGTAAACAAAAAAATTGTCATTGAGGCCCCTTTTCCCGTGATATAACATTGATCCTTCCTATTATAAAAATGGTTCATCCTTGTAACCTGAAAATTATTCTGACCAAGGCTCATTAACATTGGACCACATTTGTGGCCTCTAGAGTGTTAACAAGAAAATTGCCATTATTACTCCTTTCAAGTCCAGTGATTAGGGCCGCCGTCATAGCGCAGTTGGTAACGCGTCGAACTGTCAATCTAGAGGTCCCGGGTTCGATCCCCGACGGCGGCACTCATTCTTTCTGACTAGTTTCTCTCACCGATGGGTTAGTAATCGTAGACCTATGCGAGATAGCGGCTGGAGGCTAGGAAAGAATGTGATGGTTGCACTGGTGAGAGAAATACCAGGAAACCATTGTTAAGTGCTCCAGCCGCCGCGATATAACTGAAATAATGTTGAAAGCGGCGCTTAACTCCATTCAATCAATCAACCTTTTCCAGTGATATAACACGGATCCTTTCCATTTTCAAAAGGGTTCACCCTTGTGACCTGACAAACATTCTGGCCAAGTTGAATATTGGACTATATTTGTGGCCTCTAGAGTGTAAACAAGAAAATTATCATTAAGGCCCCTTCTCCTGTAATAGGGCATGGATCCTTCCCATGAATGGAGCGTACTTTGCATTGAATAAATTTTGAACCAAATTAAAATCTGACATATTTCTGTGCAGAATACCGATAGCCTAATGCAACACTGTTGTATATAAAGTAAATGGTACCTAGTGATACAGCGTTGCCCTAAAAAGAAATAGAAATATAACTGGCTATGATCCGGCTTGAACTTATGACCCCACGAGAGTCAAAAGGAATATCTAATGAGTGCCAGGTCATTGTAGATCTTCAAAAACAGGTCTTTGACATCAATTTAAAATCGATTTTCTCTTCTGTAAAATAAATACTTCGATTGAAGTTGACTGTTTTGTAAACAGTGATTGTATTTCAAGAAATCCACGCATATTGTGATGAAATACTCGATCGCGTTTCTGCATAACGACGTCAACAACGCAAAGCAAAATCTGTTCTTCTCACACAGCACGTGTAATTTCAAATTCAATGGAAAGTACTGAAAGTTCTTCATTATGCCGTAAATGAAATGCCACTCCTAAATCGTCTTTGGAATCAAACGTCTTTGCACAGATTTAAAATGAAATATGGTTAAATGTACGAAGGAACGACGCCATTATGCTAAAGGTCGCTTTAAGGCAGGATTCATTAGACAAGCCGTTGTAAATGACTTTGCTGTTTCGGGACACACTATCTCCAACCTTTAGCACCACTTTCAAGCGACTCACTGCTTAATTTTAAGAGCTAGATAAGTCTGGCGCGTAAAAACAACGTTCGTCCAGCACGGCAAATATCGCAAAGACGGTTGATTTTTTCACTGTTACCACAACCTCAAAGAACTAAGTCTCTTGACGGCGTAAAATCTCCGAATTAAAAATTGTAGAGCAAGATTCAAGAGGCCTGCGACACTTTCGACGTAACAGTCTTAATCGACGTCACCATTTCAATTCTTTGATCAATAAACGTTTACTCTGATTTCATTTGGTGGAAAGAAGGCGGAGCTTCACCTTTTTTGACTTACATAGAATATAGTAACAAATTTTTTGTCTTAATTAAAATATGTATTCAATGTTAAAGAACTTTTTTAAGAGTATATATGACCTAAACCTAAACAATTTTGTTCCAAAGTTTAGATAATTTAACAATTTACAAGATGGGGTGGTTCGTTTTGAAACCAAAGATTGTATAGATATGTGATATTTATAAAACTGCGTAAGGGGTCAAGATAAAAAAAATAATCTGGTTTCCAACGAACTGAATTGAGGTTTTAGACAATTCAAAGGATGGATATGAAACAATTTCATTAATATCGGGTATGTCTTCCATGTTGACGTATTACCAGTACAATACAACGTCTCATTGAGTTGACGTAGCGCTGTACGACCAACGGAGGAATGCGGTTCCATTCGACCCGCAAAACCTGCCCCATCTCCTGCAAAATGTTAACATTATGCCTGGCCCTTACTTTTCGACCAAGCAGATCCCAAAAATGCTGGGTAGGGTCAAGGTCTTTGGAAACGGCTGGCCACGGGAAGTTTCAACGCCATTTGTATTAAAATATTGGCGCGTGATGCGAGCCGTATTCGTGCGAGCATTATCTTGCATAAATGTGACATGGGCGTGCCGATGGATGAATACAGCAGGTACAGGTCTTAACATCTGATCAATGTACTCAGCAGCATTGAGATTGCCGTGCACAATTACCAGGTCGGTTTTCAAGTTCCTCATTATCCCACCCCACTCCATGACGCTGTCCTAATCGAACCTGTGTCTTTCAACAATACAGGCGTTAGCGAATCCTCCACCTCTTCTCCTATACACCCGCACTCTGCTGCCATCATGGTTACTGAGGTTGAACCTGGACTCGTCGGAAAAGAGAGTTTTACTTCCACTGACGCCTTCGCCGACGGAGGTGCTGACTGTGTCCAGTAAAGACGAGCAGCGCGATGACGTTGTGTGGGACTATACTTCCAACGTAAGGTCGCCTGGCTCGTATAGGCCTACGGAGGTGACGAAGTCGTCTGACAACGGTGTCCCTGCTTACACCGTAGCCTAGCTGTTGCAGCAGCCGTCTGGAACTGATGTCCAGCGTGCGTCAATTCAAAATGACGGTCTAATCTGGTTTCAGTTAATCGAGGCCTGCCACTTCGAGGCCGATCTGCAACTGTGCCTGTTTGCCGGAACCTTCAATGCATATTATTGATAGTGATTCTGTTGCAATTAAAGGCACGGACAACATCGGCAACAGTGGTACCTCCACAGAGCATCAACATCGCTTAAATTCCTTATTTTCAGATAGCCATGGCATAGCAAGTTTTTATTTTTCTTAATAGGCCGCCGTCATAGCGCAGTTGGTAGCGCGTCGGACTGTCAACCTAGAGGTTCCATCCACGAATGTGGCACTCATCCTGTCTGTTTGTTTATACGATGGGGGCTCGTCGGGATTCGGCCATTGAGCCATTTATGTCGGCATGGTACCGACTTTGTTAGTACACGAAGAATGCTGCTAAGATATGCTTATGCTCATCAATTTATGATGGCTCTAAATGGTGAGTGTGTTATTGGAGACCACTCTCACCACTGTCCTGCATAGCTATTTTGGTTTAAATACAATGTCTGACACCTGCGTCAAGGAAGATCTTCTTTGGCTCAGTGGAAAGCGCATTGAACTCGCAAACCATTTATTTCAATATTACTCACGCGTGGGTTCGACACCCACCCACGTCGGTTATTTTCAGCTACAGTAAAAAACATCGTGAAATTGACGCTCATTCTGATCAAAATCATTCTAAATAATTCACTCAGCGCTCCGTTCATTCATTCCAAACACTCACTCAATTAGATCAAAAACGCTTCAAAATTATTAGAAAACATTTCGAAATTGTTCAAGACGATCGATATTTAATTCAAATCGATCAAATTATTCTACGATTTTATTGGCTAGAGTCGATTTTTTTAGAATCTGGTTTGTCCACGAAGACACACAAACAGAAAAGTACGTGTATTTTATTAAAAAGGAGGTAATTAATATCGCTAATTTTGTTCATCCTGAACAACATTAGCCATATTGGATTACCCTCCGTTAATTTCACTCAAAACTAGCTTAAATAAGATTCAAATCAATTCCAAAATCATTCAACATTCAATTATCTTGTTAATTTCACGATGTTCTTAAGTTGCGGACAGTTTGTTTATAATATTACTTACAAGAGTGGTTGTGCAGAGACAAATCTGCAACAAAGGGTATATCTCTGGACGAGGTAGTAAGAACGTCAAATAAGACCTCACTATTAACTCGTCTTGCATACCACTACGCTGTTGTATCGAGCGTAGTAATCTATACCTGGGGAATTAGTTTTTTTTGGCGGACTCACCGTTTTATAGTGAGCATACTGTTCGACATTTTTCCTTTGAAACGATTTCGAAATGTGGCATAAGATCCCTATGGGTAAATGGAACCATTGGTTCTCTCGCCTAAAAAAGCCTTGCTAAAAGGATTCAAAAATTGGAGTGCATGACTTCAAATGTTACCTTGCCTCTTTATAAACCAGGCCTTCAGCGCTTTTAGCGCTTTGATTTTAACAAAGGGAGTTAACATTAAGATCCCCTTTTCTTGCCGCAGTTTAAAATTACCAGACCGCATCAATATGCCCATGGTCATGTTTTAAGCAACTTCCATGCATATATGAAGCGGTGTGAACAAGAATTCTGAAATTTAACTTTTAATTATAGGCATCTTTTTCTCGTGTTGCTCATTCAATCAGAAATATTTTAAAGTACAGCAATCATTGTGATGATACAATTATTCTGTGCAAGTTTGAAGGCAATCCGATGAAAACTGCAGGCTCTTGAATGCTATAGAGGATTTTATTATTTTTAACGCCCATGATGCTTCATAGATTGGACCCTTTTTCGAAAGGAACCATCCTCGTTATAGTTGTTATGGTACGATCATACTGAGCAAGTTTGAAATAATCGGGTGAAAAAAAAAACGGACTTTAACGTTTACTTTAAACTTTGACGAGAATAGTCTAAATTTTCAATTGGCCCCTTTTCCTCCGACGCTTGAGAGATCAGGCTCATTTTGGAAAGGATCCATCATTGTATTGGTACAATCGTTCTGAACAAGTTTGAAGTCAATCGGATGAAAACTGTGGACTCAAAGAGTGTTAACGAAGATTTTCTTGATGCTTGACGGACCTTGCCTATCTTCGCAAGGAACCATTCTTACTCTTGTACATTCTTTCTGAGTAAGTTTGAAGACAATCGGATGGAAACTGTGGACTTTAGAGCGTTTACGAGGATTTTTTAACTAAATTCTCATTAGGCCCCTTTTCCCGCGAGCCTTGACGGATCGGCCCCATTTTCGAAAGGAACGATCCTTGTTATGGCATAATCATTCTGAGCAACTTTGAAGAAAGTCGAACTTAAGTGCGTTGATTAAATTTTCATTATGCTCCCTTTCCCATGACGTTTGACAGAACTGACCCATTTTCGAAATTAACAACCCTTGTGATTATCCAAACACTCTGACCAAACAATCGGACAATGGTCTCTAGAGCGTTAACAAGCAAAAGTTAACAGACGGACGGACGGTCGCCGGACGGAAAACCAGTATCACAATAGCTCTTCTGTTCTGACATTCGGTCAGTAGAGCTAAGACCTGAAATCAATTTGGAAAGGTCATAATTTGAATTTCCAGAAGGCTATTCTTTAACGCCTTACGAGGCCCGACCTATTCGGGTATCTTGGTCATATGAAAAAAAGATCTCTCATACACATCAGGATATCGACCCGAGTTGAACCAATTTCGAACTTGTCTGGGATAACATCATTACAATCATAATGATCACATTCAGTTTATCGGAAAAAGTGAATACAAGGTAAATGTTGACGACAAATGTCGCACGACGGACATCAACCTAACCACAATAGCTCACATTGCGCACTTCGTGTACAGTTGAGCCAAAAGGACAGAAATAAGAATTCCGTTATGCTAAGGGCTTGCATGTCTGTAAATCACGCCGACATTATGTTTGGTTCTTTTGAGCTGACAATTCACATATCAAAATTGTAGTACAAAACTGCCGAGCCCGTCTAACTCAATCGGTAATGCTAAAGAAACATAAAAATCGGCGATGGCGACACGTCGGCGCTATTTATCGTCGGCCGATGAGTGAAAAATAGTTACATTTACAAAAAGAAATACAACAGTTGCACGTTAAAACTTAACCAAGTATTTCTAAGTCCGCTAATGGTTAAAACTTGAACTTCACTGATTTAATATCAGAGTAATGAATCTTTGTCTAGATGTTATGGTCACAGAAGCATGTGTAAAGTTTCAAACCAATAGCTTCAGTAGAATTGACACACTTGCACCTAAACCCTTAACCAAAGCATTACGCAAACACAGACACTGACGTCGAAGCCCGGATGACAGGGATAGCCCCCCCCCCCCCAACTACTCTACGAATAGTCGAGCTACCAAGAGGCCCTGTATCGTTCCACTGGCTGTAACATCTCTAGATTTGAAAGAGATATTTCAAGTATAAAACGTTTTCAGAAAATGGTCACTTACATAATATTCAGGCCATGTTTTAATGAAATGGGCCAATGGTTTGAGAGGAGATTTAAAATTGAAAATTAGCCCCGCCTTGCAACACCCATATTTGAGAGTCAATTAAAATTTCTTGATCGACTAAGATACATTCATTCAAAGTTTTCTTGAAATCGACACAGTAGATTGGGAGTACAAGTTTAAAGATTTCAAAATAAGCCCCAACATGCCACGCTCATATTTGGGATGATGGGTCTGGGGGGTCAATCAAAATTTCTGAAACAACTTTGGAAGAGGGTCACCCAATAAACATTTCTACCAAATTTCAATGAAAGCATGCCAAATCAGGCTCGCTGGCCTTTGGCCAGCGGAGTGAAAAACTCTTATGGTGGAGAATATTTGTATCAAGTTATTTCAAAATTCATCTGTTAAGAGTAATAGTTCAGACAAAATTGCTCAGACCGACAGACATGAGGACGGACGACTAACCGACGCATTTAAGCACAAACACCAAAACCTTGTGACAACTATGTCACTACTATCAGACTTGACAAAAATCGTTGACAACAGTCGGCAAACATTCTAGAATTTTAGGAAAACCACGAATCTCACTCATTTTAAGGTTGATTTAGCAAATAATATGGCATCATGAGTGTCTACAAGTTTTTTGTTTTCATAAAATTTGACCTTGTAACCAAATGTTTACTCACCCAATTTCAAAAGCAACTGAGATTTCACCGAGACAATCAATCAGACCAATTTTAGGGTTGATTGAGCTAAAAATATGGCCTTTATGGTGTCTAAATTTTTTTGATGAGATAAGGCCTTGTGGCTAAGTATTTGACACTACTTGGCCCAATTTCAAAATTGACCAAAATTTCAAGTAGATAATTTACCTGACCAATTTTCAGGTTGATTGAGCAAAACAAACGGCCTGTAGAGTGTTTCAAGATTTTGTTTTAAAGATTTGACCTAGTGACATAGTTTTTGACCTCACTTGACCCAATTTTGAACTTGACTGAGATTTCTTCAAGAAAATCAATCTGACAAGTTCTCATGTTGATTGAGCAAAAGGATATGGTTTTAGAGTGTCTTAAAAGGTTAATTTTGACGATGCACAAAGGACAACACACAACATACATCACACAACCACACAAGCTCACCTTGAGCACTTTCTGCTCAGGCGAGCTTAAAACAATTAAACATAAATTGTCAAAATGAATCTGGTATGATTCTAGACAAAACAAGCACGGTTTAATAATTTAATTTATCACATGTTAAGAGTTTCTAATCTGTCAACTGAAACCACCTTATCGCAGTACTTTGCAACTTTCTTGCAACTTTCTCTTTTGGAAAATGGAATTTCGTAACATTCACAACTTATGGTCTTTTAAATTTCTTTCTCGTCAGCATGGGCATTTAGATCTTTTATAATTTATTGATATATATGTTCTCTGTTAATGAACTGTCCATCAGTGTTTATGCTTTTGGGAATTGGTCTATCTGTTTCTGTGGTCAATGAGTCTGTGACACACTTCACAGCGACTTTAAACTTTGTCATGCATTATCTTTATCAATAGCATCATCTTGATACACGAATACTTTTTGAGTGGAATCTCTTATGCTTATAAATCTTGCACTACGTGTCTGTATCCTGAAAAGAGATAACAAAACGACCATAATAGTCCTATATTGCTCACCAATATCTCCCTGACTGCTCCTTAATCAAATTTAAATGCTTTGGAGATCGTTTAATGATCAATAAATTTTTCAAAGAAATAAAGTTATTCTATTCCTATGATCAATGCATAAGTTTCTAGCCTTTTCTAAACATGTTTCAAGAAGGGATTCTTTTGATTTAGACAAACATACTGAAATACTGAGAAAATAACCCCAAGAGAGGATAAAGAAAATAAAGGCTTTTTTTCCTGTATTCTGTCATAGGACACTACAATTTTAGCTCAGATGAGCACGAAGTGCTCAAGTTGAGCTATTGTGATCATACAATGTCTGGCGTCAGTCATCCATAACTTCTTTAAACATCTTCTCCCCCTAAACCAGTGGGCCAATATTCATGAAACTTGGCAGGGATGTTGCTTGGGTCAAGGTCTACAAAGGTTGTTCAAATCAATGAAATCCACCCTGAACTTTCTCTTTACCCTTAACAAAAGGATGAAAATAGGAAAATCTTCAAAAATCTTCTCTGAAACAAGAAGATAGACAGCTTTCTTTTTTTGTATGTAGCATCATCTGGTGGACCTCTACCAAGTTTGTGCATGTCAAGGCCCTAGGGTCATATTTCGGCTTTGCCAGGGCGCAACCCTTTTTACATTAAACAAGTGCATGTCGTATTGCGATGCAATACAGGAGTCCCCCACCGGATAACGATAAATCCTTTCTTATAATATATCTCCTACTTACTAGATCCATAACTGTATACAAAATTTGAAGTTGCTAGCACATAAGGTTTTGAACAAAATGTCCCAAACAAAAATATAAGCGTAAAAACAACCAATGGCAAAAACTCCAAAAGTGGGCGAAAAAGAATGATTCTTGTACATACCACTTGTCCTCAATGAGACCTATAAGTGTACCAAATTTGAAGTTGCTAGCACTGATGGCTCAGGAGATAAGGTCCGGACAAAAATGTCAGGATAAAAAACAACAACGGACAATAACTTAAAAAGTGGATGTGGCAGAGTAACAGTTTTGTGCATTACACTTCTTCTCAATGAGATTTACCAGTGTACAAAGTTTGAAGTTGCTAGGGCTTATGGTTTAGGAGAAAAGTACGGGACAAAAATGTAAGGATAGAAACAACAAGGGGCAATAACTCAAAAAGTGGACATGGCAGAGTGACAGTTCTTGTACATGACACTTGTCCTCAATGAGATCTATAAGTGTAGCAAGTTTGAAGTTTCTAGCACATATGGTTTAGAAGATATGTTCCAGACAAAAATGTAAAGGTAAAAACAACAAAGGGCAATAACTCAAAAAGTGGGTGTGGCAGAGTAACAGGTCTTGTACATGACACTTCTCCTCAATGAGATCTATACGTGTACAAAGTTTAAAGTTGCTAGCACTTATAGTTTAGGAGATATGATCCGGACAAGAATGTAAGACTAAAAACAAGAGGGCCATACCTGAATGAACTGTCTAATTTTTTTCAACATTCTTCTGCCTCTGTACAACTTGATAATACCTTTTTTACGATGTTCAGATTGACTTACAATTGACTTACAATGATTTTCTATTATATGACTCTGTGACCTAGTTTTTGACCCCAGTTGACCCAATCTCATACTCATCAAAAATTGCATCAATTTCATGTTGATTGAACAAAAAAATGTGGCCTCTAGAGTGCATACAAGGTTTTTCTAAGATTTGACCCATGACATAGTTTTTAACCCCTGTCGACCAAATTAAACTCATCAAGAATTGCATCAAGATCATCATTCTGACCAAAATTACGGTTGATTGGGCAAAAAATGTGGCCTCTAGAGTGCATACAAGGTTTTTCTATGATATGACAATGTGACCTAGTTTTTGACCCCAATTGACCCAATTTCGAACACGTCCCAGATTACATCAAGACAATCATTCTGACCAAAATTCGGTTGATCGGGAAAAATGTTGCCTCTAGAGTGCATACAAGGTTTTTCTAAGATTTGACCCTGTGACCTAGTTTTTGACCCTAGTTGACCAAATTTCGAACTTATCAGAGATTTTATCAAGACAATCATTCCGAGCAAAATTCAGGTTTATTGGGCAAAATATGTGGCCTCTAGAGTGCATATAAGGTTTTTCTATTATTTGACCCTGTGACCTAGTTTTTGACCCCAGTTGACCAAATTTCGAATTCATTCATGATTTTACCAAGTCCATCATTCTGACCAATTTTCAGCTTGATTGGGCAGTAAGGGTGGCCTATAGAGTGCATACAAGGTTTTTCTATGATTTGACCCCGTGACCTAGTTTTTGACCCCTGTTTACCCAATTTTGAACTTGTCCGAGATTTCATCAAGACATTCATTCTGACCAAATTTCAGGTTGATTGGGCAAAAAATGTTGCCTCTAGAGTGCATACAAGGTTTTTCTAAGATTTGACCCTGTGACCTTATTTTTTATCCCAGTTGACCCAATTTCGGAAAGCATTGAGATTTACCAAGACATTCATTCTGACCAAATTCAGGTTGATTGGGCAAAAATTGTGGCCTCTAGAGTGCATACAAGATTTTTCTATAATTTGACCTGGTGACCTAGTTTTTGACCCCAGTTGACCCAATTTGAAACTCGTCCGAGATTTCATCAAGACAATCATTCTGAACAAAATTCAGGTTGATTGGGCAAAAAAATGTGGCTTCTAGGGTGCATACAAGGTTTTACTATGATTTGACCCCATAGCCTAGCTTTTGACCCTAGTTGACCCAATTTTGAACTTGTCCGAGATTTTATCAAGATCATCATTCTGACCAAAATTTGGGTTGATTGGGCAAAAAATGTGGCCTCTAGAGAACATACAAGGTTTTCTATGATTTGACCCTGTGACCTAGTTTTTGATCCCAGTTGACCCAATTTGGAACTCGTCCGAGATTTGATCAAGACAATCATTATGACCAAATTTTAAGTCTAGCAGGCAAAAAATGTGGCCTGTAGAGTGCATTCATGGCAAATGTTGACGACGGACGACGGACATCCACCTAACCACAAAAGCTCACCTTGAGCACTTCGTGCTCAGGTGAGCTAACAACAAAGGGCAAAAACTCAGATTGGGCCATATTTGTGGCCTCTAGAGTGTAAACACTTAGATTGTTGACGCCGGACGACGGACGATGCACGACAGACATTCAATGATCACAAAAGCTCACCTTGAGCATGATGTGTTCAGGTGAGCTAAAAAGCAAAAATATTCAGAAATCTTCTTCTCTGGAACCAGATGGCAGACAGCTTTCATATTTGATATGTAGCATCATCTAGTGGGCCTCTAGCAAGTTTGTTCATATTAAGACCCTGGGGTCATATTGGAGCTGCGCCAGGGGCATTCCTTTTAGCTCTTCAGAGCATGAAGGGTAACAAGAGCACCGCAAGCCGGTGCCAATGCTTAGCTGTTTATTATTTTCTAGGCAAATGCAAATATATGAACTTGGTACCTACAGAAAGGTCTTGTCCCAAGCAATGATCATGGCAGGTAAAATTTGAAGGCTCTTTGACTTACCATTCAAAAGCTATGACCAAGGTTTTATTTTTTTAAGAAATTTTACCTTGAAAAATGACCTTGACTTTGACTGATGACCTTGAACTTAGCACCTACATAAAGGTCTTGTCCCAAGCATTAATCATGTAAAATATGAAGGTTCTCTCGCTAACCATTCAAAAGCTATGACCAAGAGTTTGTTCATATCAAGACCCTGGGGTCACATTTGGGCTTTGCCCAGGCGCACCCCTTTTAGCTCATCTGAGCACAATGGATGAAAATAGGAAAATCTTCTTCTCTGAAACCTGAAGATAGACAGCTTTCATATTCAGTATGTAGCATCCTCTAGTGGACCTCTACCAAGTTTGTTCATATCAAGACTCTGGGGTCACATTTAGGCTCCATCCGCATGCATCCCTTTTTACATAGAATCAAAGAGCAAAAAGGCACAACCTACTTGCTCTTTGCTGAAGGTATTGATCTTATGTAGAAATTATCTCCTTTTTGACATCTGCCTATTTAATTGATATGATGTCCCAGGGGTCAAAGAGATTCAGGTGAGTAATCTAGGACCATCATGGTCCTCTTGTTCAAAAGAAATTATCCTTTTGACTAGAAATACATTCTCATCAGAATTGTGGCTCCTACAGTGTAAGCATGAAACTTGTCAGTTAGACCCCATTTTCCATTTGTAATAGCATACCGTTATCTCACGCTTTTTAGATTTTAGTTCATTACAACCCTACTCCTGGCTATACAGCTTTTTCCCGCATTTCGAATATCGCAGTTGGACTATACCCAATTTTACACTGAGAGTGGCTATAAACAGTCTTACCTATGAAAACACCAAAATCATTGTGAAAGACAAATAAATGTCAATTCACATAGTCTTTTTAATTGCCATATTGAAATTTTAGCTTGCAAAAGATGACAGTCTACATTGTCAATGACATCAAAGAAAAACCTTATCTCACACTTTTTAGATTTCAGTTCAGTACAACCCTACTCCTGGCTATACCACATTTCCCGTGTTTTCAAATACCCTGGTTGGACTATACCCAATTTTACACTGACATTTCAAAGAAAAACCTTATCAGTTAAAAAATGTAAATACCATTTTTTCAAAGCCTCATCCCAAAACTTTCTAGAGCTATGCTCAATGTTTAAGTGCCTACATTCATTTCAATTTTTTAGATGAACTTTCCTTGAGTTCAGGATGACAAAATGCTGCATACACTTTGCAAATTATACCCTGCTTTGCATGTGCACTAGCTTGCATGCAAACTGGAGTATAATCTTCAAACAGTTTGTGCTGTTTTATCCAACCTTAACACAGGGATGGACTTAATATTGACCATAAGCAGGATATTATTTGAAAATGTTATGTTTTCAGTGTTTTAATAGATAATTTACTGACTTACTTAGTATGACTTTGACAATATGCCATCACTTGTCAATGAGATCTATAATTTTGTGGAAAAAACATTGGCTGAAGTAATTTGAAAATGATAAGTTTTCTCATGTTTGACCTTAAAAGATGTTCTTGATCTTGTCAGATAACCTTGATCTTAGTACCTAAGATAATTTATATCAATTCAGTGAGATCTATCATCACACCAATTTTGATAATTGCACCAGGAAAAGATTCAAAGTATATATAGTCAATATTAAGTTTTATGGTTGAGGTTTGCAGATAGAGCAAAAGATAGACACAAAGAAAGAAAGATAGACATACAGAGAAACAGAAACTGATAAAACAATAAGCCAGAGATTTCAAAGATATAGGATGCAAAAATATTCCTGATTCTAGAATGGGCATTCTACCTTCCCATAAGATAATTTTCTTTAATGTATATCAGGTTGACCTCTGCTATATATAACCTCTTTTTCAAATGTTTTTAAGCAGTCCCCTGATAGTTCCTTTTCATGTGGTTGGTCATATCTGAAAGGAATTGTCATTGATAACTTTGGTAAGGCTTTCATTCAGAACAAGCCTAAATAATTCCTGTTAATTTCCCTCAAAAAAAGGTCCTAAAATCTTTCTCTTGATAGAAATTTAGTATACTAGACAAATGTAACTTATAAATTTAAGGGTTATACTAAGCACCCTACATTGAAGAAGAATGAAGTATAATGCTGATTTGTGATTGAGGATGTCATTTCAAAAACTAGTTGATTTTTTCCTTAATTTTAGTGAATACATGTTTATGAAGCTCTATCTTTTTTATGTGTGGATTAGCTTTTCTGTTCCACAATATTAAATAAGATGCCCTGATACAGACAACACACAGGACTGTCTGAAACTAGAGAAATATTATCAAGGCTGCCATGACAAAATAAGAACAAAAATAAGTACAGGATGTGCTCAGTTTAAACACTAATGCATGAATGAGACTGAAAGGACATTTTTTGTTTGTTATTTTGACTTTGACCCAGGACCCTGAGGGATCAACACTAACTTCTATGGGTCAAGCGTCAATCAGACTCCCAACTTATTTTCATAAAGTAGTCCAATCTCAAAGTAAGGAGTCTGAATTTAATATTTGGAGAACATAATGGAAAAGAAAAAAATGCTTGTCACACTAGCAATTTCTTCTTTGCCTCTTCCTTGCCACAAGTTTCTTCCCCAAAGAAATTCTTTTTCTTTAAAAAACATACTAGTTCCAAGCAATTGTTATCTGAAACAATTTTTGGAATAATTTTTAAGATCTTTTGTTTCTAAAAATACTTTTATATGACCCTTGGAGTCCATCTGGGTCTTTGCTTGCAAAATGAAGGAGTCCCAACAGGTAAACAAGGGGTTTCGGACCTCTAAACTCCTAGACTAATGTCGAACCCTATAGCCTTGACCTATAAACTTGACATTAAATGAAGTGTATTGATGAGAACATTGTATGTCAAATAGTGTTGAAGATACAGCAACATGTTTACTTCTCAGTTTATGTTTTCTAGGACAGAAAGACACACAGAAACCAGTAAATAAATATGCACCTGATCTATTGAAGCAGGGATAATGATACTTGTATCAATTCTCCCTTCTTTTGTATTAACTCCCATGATTGGGTGACCAAGGCTTTTACCCAGTGAACAAGTTTCTGAAGGCTATAACTGATGTTATTTTCTATACATATATACAGCATAAACTTATTCTGTTGATTGGTTAATTTTCAATGGTTTAACACCAATTCATCATTATTGCAGTTATATTGCTGCAGCAATTGTGGACCTACCCATATTTTCCTATCATTTCTGACACCAGTACAACCACATCATTTAGTCCAAAACACCAGCTGGTCATCCAACTTTGGTGTATTGTCGCTAAATGGAGTTCTCAACATACTGTCGTTCTTGATAGTTTATTATTGAATTAGAAGTTTTGACCTCCACACCCCGGATTTCAACATACATATAAAAGTATCTACTGCATTTCTCCAGATCCAATCAGTATTTTTTCTAAATTAAAAAACTGCAATGAATGAATGATAATAATATGCATTTCAAAAAACTAATAGCAAGTGTTCTTTTTATGCACAGGGGAAGAGAGCAGGGCCCTTAACTTCAGGGAAATGATTATGTTGAATGACTTTCTATGAGAAAAAAAAACTGGTGTATTTTACTTGACTACTGAAAATCTTTGAAAAAACTTTATATACACAAAGAAAATAGATTTACAAAGCAGTTTGCAAGCTGATAGTTAGAGCTCTGTAATTGTAAACAAGAATACTTTAATTCATGAGATAGTCTTGTTAAGATTGTAAAATTGACTTATCAGGGGTAGATGCAGTTTTAGGAGAAATATTCTCAGATGGGAGGGGGCAATATTTGGCCCCCACCATCTAAGTTAAAAGACCAAGATGCCTGTATTGTTCCACTGGCTGTAACTTAGTTTGTTTGTTTTTGGCTTTATGTTGATTTCAACATTCTTTCAGTTATATCTAATGGTGGCTAAAGCAATTTCTGGATTTTCTCACACTAGTACTACCGTTACATACTTTCCTAGCCTCAAGCTGCTATCTTATGGCGCGCGAACGGGGTCAAAAGTCAAACTACCGCTATACCTACAAAATAATAGAGGTATACCCATAAAAATGAGGGTATACTTACATTTTTTTATCGGTATACCGATAAAAATGGAGCTACACCTACAAATTGTGGGTAAACCGCCATATTATTACCGGTATACCTACAATATTTTGCGGTACACCGGTATTATTATGGGTTTACCGTTATTAATGAGGGTATACCTATAATTTTTCCGTCAACCAATCAGAGAAGGCGTTTTATCCAGCATTGTCTATCACAGTCACGGGCATTTTTCGTAAGTATTTCGGAATGGAAATGTAAAATTTATCAAAGAATAATGTATATGTTTTATATTTGAGTTAGTAGAATATAATAATATAATAATTGAATGTTTTTCCTACCTTTTTCACAATTTGTATTTCATTAGTGTTTCCATGACGTCACACGCACTTGTTAAGTTATCCGATTTTTAACTTAGTAAAATTAGTGTATGAGTAGGCGACTTTTTCGTGATTATTCTGGTGTCAATAAAATGTAGGCCTATATATTTGAAAGATTCGTGATTATAACAACAATAACAAAATATAAAATATAAATAAACAGCAAAAGAAAAATCAATTATGTAAAGCTATGAATGACATCGTATCGTATTTTGAAATGAGCCATTTATCCATTTATTTCACATCCTTTAAATCAACGATAACTTCTAAATTAACTGAACATTGTAATTTTATCCTAAAGGGACGAACATGTGTGTGAAACAAAGAAATTAACATTGATTGGACAATAAAAGTCTGACCAATTTCCTGTGTATACCTGTCATCGACTTTTATGACACTTGATATATTTCAATATCTAACCTTATACATTACTGTAGAAATAATTAGAAAAAAAATCTATCTATTTAAAAATAACAAAAAATATATTTCATTGATTTATGAAGGCACGTCGGCAAAATAAATTAATTTGAAAAAGAAAAAAGTTTTAAATATGAATAGATTTTAGATTGATTCAGAATGACTGATCGATGGATAATTCTTTTTATCAAACGGTATTTGATGACTTTTAGAGTACTACAACAATTTGTTTTTGGTTAGTGCGAAATTCAATGTAGAAAAAGATGCCAGAAAGAAATATGTCAAAGGTTAAAAAATCAAATGTATGTGTGCGAAATCATGTTTCACTAGACCGATAATCAAAATGTCATTTAATTAGATTTAAATTGTGTCCAACAAGGCCCTTGCATTTTTTATTTGCTTGAATATTGGTTTCATACACAGAACAATTTTCAGTACGCAGTACTTGTCTATGCGCCGTAACGCTATGAAACTCCTTAACTTTAAGTAAAAATTTTATTTGATCAATTAATATCATTAAGAATTAAGATATGAAGAGAATGTTTTTTTTTTAATTCATTGAGGTATTGAGAGTTTTTTTTATATTATTGAGGTATGGCACCAAAAGAACTATCACTTTACGTATGAATCCGCTTCGCGAGTTCATACAATATTATTTTGTTTTTAGTTTCATAACCCAATAAATTAAAAAAAATATCATGATTTTTCTCTATGTTAGATACATGCCTTTTTTATGCTCGTCTAGTTCGATAATGATTGCGAAAAGATTGATTATTGACTATGAAAATAAAAAAGGAAATGGAATGTCTAAAATCAATAACTTAATAAGAATAAAAAAAATAAGTAAATAAAAAAATATACTTAACACAAAAAGGATAAGTTTGTTTATATCAAGACCCTAGGATCATATTTGGGCTCCACCCGGGCGCAACCCTTTTTTACATAGAATCAAAGAGTAAAAAGGCATATCTGTCTTGCTCTTTGCTGAAAACCTTCCATGGTATTGATCTTAGGCAATTATCTTCTTTTTGACATCTGCCTATCTAATTAATGTGATGTACCAGGGGTCAAAGAGACTCAGTAGAGCGATCTAGGACCATCTTGGTCCTCTTGTTAAACAAGATTTTTATTCAGTCTGACAAGGGTTTAAACCAGCAGAGAGCAACCGTCAAAGCGCTGTGGAAGCACATAGGAATATCATTAAAAAGGTCACAGGTTTGATTCCCAACGTCAGCACTCATCCTTTGCAACTACATGAATTTTGTCTTTCACCAATGGGTAATGGATAATTATAGACCTGTGAGATAGTATGGCGCGCAAACGGGGTCAAAAGTCAGAATACCGCTATACCTACAAAATAATAGAGGTATACCCCTAATATTATATCGGTATACCGATAAAAATGAGGGTAAACCTATAAAATGAGGGTAAACCCATAAAAAAATGGGAGTATACCGATAAAAGATGGAGGTTTACCGATAATTTATAGGTTCACCCTCATCATTTTTGACCCCTTTCATGGAAATCTCATTATCCAATCAGAATGCTCGTTACATCCCGACTTTTCGGTACTTTCCGTACTTTTCTGCGGCGCTGGTTTGTTTACACTGGAGACCGACAACCGGTTTTTAACTCCGAAAAATCAATTAAACTGGCATTTAAACAGCGATTTCAGTAACTTACGGTAAGAATTAAATTTTAAAAGTTTATTTTCGATAACACTTTGTTAAACGATGCAAGGAGAATTAGTATCGATGAAAAAGTGAATTCGTCCCATCGAATTTCGTTCCAATCTAGACAGTGACATAAAATCAGACACACCTACTGTTGAGCAACAGAGATATCTATTATATGATAGAATTAAAGAAACAAGGTATATAGTGCTGTTCCTATGAACGAATACGCAGAACCTGGCAAGCTCAGCCAGTAACGCATTTGGCTATCTTTTAACAGCATGGGGCTGTGAGTTTGATCTAATGAAGTGTAGTGATCGACAGTGGTTAGACTCATCATCAGGTGCCCGGAAAGCTCAGTTGGTAGAGCGCCGTGCTAGTGTTCCGAGGGTCATATGTTCGAGTCTCATGTAGGGCACAACTTTTCTTCCTAAATTTACTTTTAAGGCTCATGCAGCTAATTTTAATGCAACATATGACATAAGTGGATGACACAAGTTCTCAATAGGGTCATATGTCTCCCAACAATATAGGTATGATAATTAGTATCCTAGATTACTCACTTCTCAATAGGGTAAAAGACGGTATGAATTTCTCTTTTGTTTTCCAGCAAAATGATTGAGCATATGCTTTTTAATCCCACTCAAGTTATGGGGTAATCCTGTGTATCGTCTTAAGCTGCACAGTTATATGACATCATGAAACACAAGAAAATGGCCACAAAATCTAAAAGCAAATAACCTGTTTTTTCATGTTCAAAAAATTAATCACTAAATCAATTTTAAACACTAAGTTTGCATATGACTAATACAGAAAAAAAGATTCCTGACTTTTATCAGTGTTTTTCTTTCACAGGTATATCAAAGTTAGGTTCTTTTCTAAACTGCACTTGTTTACCCGACAAAAGTGTGTCTATTAAACACAACAGTGTCTTTAATCATCACCTGATTCTGTTATTTAAGAGACAGTTTCTTCAAGATAAAATGCCATTTACATTGCCAAAATAGTTGAAAAGTTCAGTCGTGTATTGATTTTTTGTGTATATATGCAATATATTATATATTTACATGATTGATGTACTTGTTTAACCAACAGGACTGTATATTATTGTTGAAAATTTTTAGCAATTATAAGAAATAACACATACTCCCTTTGTCGTCCTTGATAAATAACTTTTCCGCAAGATTATACTGACTTCATTTCAATAAAAGGTACCTTATCCAATAATGATATCTATTTTAAGACATGAATGTAAGATGATTAAATTAGAATAGGGAAAATATGGCTGAGGTAGAGACAAAAAGGTAATATTGAAAATTTTATTGTACATGGATAATGAAGGGCTTTTAGCTCCACTAACTGAAGGCCAGCAAGCTAAATTGTCATAGCATTGTGTCCATTGTGTGTCTGTCTGTGCTTGCATTAACTTTTCTTAAAACATATTTTTTTAAAAAAAAGAATTGCCGTTTCATGGACATACATCTTTTACAAACATGTCTTGTTTAAAAATCTCCTACCCACTCATGGTGGTCAATTCCATAAATTATGAAACTTGACATGGATGTTCCCTGAGTGACCATTTACTCCAATTGTTCAAGAACCTTTCATTGACCCCCAAATATGGGCATAGTAAAGCAGGGCTGACATATAATCTTGTTTACCTATGTCTGCTGTCTGTCTATCTGTCTGTTTGTCTGCAAAACTTAACGAAAGAACTTAACATTGCCAATATCTTCAGGCCTATTCAAGATACAAGGCTCATATTTGGCATGATGTAAGATCTCAATGATACTCATCTGCCAATATCAAAGTCAAGTTCATGTGTCAAGGTCAAGTTCATCGGTCAAGGTCAAATAAATCAAAACTTAACCGAAAAACCTAGCATTGCCAATATCATCAAGCTAATTTAAGATACAAGGCTCATATTAGGCATGGTGATAGATCTCAATAATATGCATCTGCTGAAACCAAAGTCAAGGTCATATGACAAGGTCCAGGTCATCTGTCAAAGTCAAATAAGTAAAAACCTTAACAAAAAAACTAACATTAACAAAATCGTCAAGCTTATCTCATATTTGGCATGGTGATAGATCTCAATGATATGCATCTGTTGAAACCAAAGTCAAGGTCATGTGACAAGGTCAAGTTCTCAGATAAGTTTATACTGTATGTATGTATAGAAAATAACACCAGTTAAAGCATACTGAAACTTGTTCACTGGGTCAAGGCCTTGGTCACCCAACCATGGGAGTAAATACAGAATGATTATCTTGATAAATTCTTGGACAAGTTGAAATTGGGTCAAGTCGGGTCAAAAACTGGGTCACAGGGCCAAATCTTAAAAAGAAAATTAATAGACACCCTAGAGGCGATATTTTTAGCCCAAAAATTCTAGGACAATTTCGAAATTTGGCAAGTGTGGTCTAAAACTAGGTCATGGTGTCAAATCTAAGAACAACATTGTGGACACTCTAGAGGCCATATTTTCATACCAATCATGCTGAAAATTGGTCAGAATGATTATCTTAATGAAATCTCGGACAAGTTCGAAATCGTCTAAGGAGGGTCAAAAACTAGGTCACGGGGAAAAAACTTCTTTGAGATTGTCAATTTAGTTGAACGATTAAGGGCCACCATGGCCCTCTTGTTGTTGTTGTTGTTTTTGTTGTTCACTGCCCCCCCCCCCCGTTTTTGACGATATGAAATTAAAAAGCTATACTGGAATTGAATGGGTTAATCGAATTCTTGTTTAACACTGTAATTAGGTTATTAATTTCAAATACTTGATTCTTTTCATATCTTATAATTCAATATCACGAGGCAAATGATATTTCTATTGGGACTACATTTTAAAGCAAGCTTACTAATTAATAAATGTTGTTTTCATTGAGGTATGAAACCAATACAAGTTTTGGTTGGTGCAAGCAACCAAAATTGAATAACATGTATATGAGAATGTAAAATATCAATTGAAACTGACAAAAAACTAATAACAAAAGAGTATTTAAAAAGGTAACTTAAAAAAATAATAAAAAAAATTAAAATACTAAACTCAATCCTTCCACTCATTCAATTCCATACGGTAAATGGGCAATAATTCTAACTACAGCTTTGTTTCAGCTGCTGTAGCGTCATTTTGCTGGCCTATTGATGAACACTGTAAAATAACTTCATTTTCAAATTGACACCTTAAAAAAATATAGATCTGCACGTGCAGTCTACAAGATTTAACCAATCCTGCGTCAAAGATATTAAAAGCGCTAGCTCCTGCGTTAAGGATATTGAAGGCCCTCGCTTTCCGAAAATGATAAGTAACTAGTCAGCAAAAATGCCTCGACCAAGAGATATTTTTCTAAGATGATTATAGAAACGGCCCTACAGTTTTCTCGTAATCGACAGCATTTAATTGATCCCAGCCAGCTGAGTTTGCTATGCGTGTCACCTCGCCAGATCGCTCGCAGAATAACACGAGCTCCCCAGATCGAGCACACCGTTCAACTTCCGCAAACGTAAACCGTTTAGCTAAGTTAGCGAGCGCGTGTATATCCAACGCTTGGGGCATCAAAGTTCGGTTGTCCTAAAGTCCTAAGTGAACCATGGATTAGACCTAAATGAACAATGGACTTGCTCAGTAAATGTATGAAGTATCCATTTGTCCAACACGCAAGTTCTTAATAGTCTTGTGTGCATAAATCTTGTTAATAGGTCATGATCACTTTTTAGTAGGCAATGTAAAGAACGAGGGATCGAGTCCGAAAATTCACGAATATTAAGTTTTGAAGAAGATTAAGGTGTGCCAGTACGTTCCTTTGTGTAACATACAGGGCTATGTTCTTCTAACCGTTGTTGAGACGGGAATTAAGCCTAGTTTACATTTTCCTTACGGAGCCCGTACGGCGAAAGTAAGTCGCCGTATCCTCAAAATCGTTCGGTGCCCTTGCGGCGACTTACCGTGTCCGTGCGATCATCGCACTGTTTTACAGGTGCCGTGGACACTTGCGATTTTGTATAAAAAAAATAGATATACAAGTTTGTTTGTGTTTTTTTAATAAAAAAAGCAGGACGACACGGTGACCATAGCCTGTAGACACGCCGTAGAGGCATCGCACGACCCCCGTACGGAAATCACATAGCCACCGTGCGATGTTTTGCCTATAAGTCTTCGGCGGATCATTGTACGATCCCCGCGCGGGTACCGTACGATGATCGTACGGCGGCCGCACGGTTTACAGTGTAGATTATTGACAAATCGCACGATTACATTGAGAACGCCGTACGGGCACCTCAATGATTCTTGAAATAGTTTTATAAAAATCAGTGCGGACACCGCAAAATTTTGTGAACACATATGCCGTAGAAAATAAAATCGTACGATGTCAAAAATATCATACAGGATTCAAATGGGGTTAAAAAATTATATGTACACGTATGCAGCGCTAGAATTGCATGTTGTTCGATATGTAACGCTCTCTCACCAATTGGTTGATACTCGTAGACCTATGTGAGATAGTAGCTGGGGGCTAGGAAAGGATGTGGTGGTTTTACTGGGGAGAGATATACCAGGAATCCAATGTTAGTGCTCCAGCACTTTTTTCGATATTACTGAAAAAAAAAAAAAAAATGAAAACGGCGTTAAAATCCATTCAATCAACCAATCAATCTATCTTCAACACAATTTTTGAGAATCCAAAGGTGTTGCAGACAGCTAGTTTTACTCGTGCCTTATATTATATGAATAAATAAACAAACCTTTTCTTAATATTTATCAATGCACCTTTTCAATTTCAATATTTTTTCATTTGTATAAATGGTGAATCCGGCATAATATAATGAAGGGAAATTTTGATACATTTTCGAAATATTTCAAACAAAAGAAATTTTATGCAATTTCATGGTATAATGAATGTGTACTAGATTTGCAAGCGTTTCTGAAAAGCCAAAATAAGAAGATACTGGTACATATCATAAGACAATTTATTTTATGGTTCAATTAATGAATGTATCTGCGTTTTACCCATGGACGTTTTTGTAAGGACTTTTTGGCTAGGGCGTTTTGGTCATGACGTTTTGGCCACGAACGATATGGCCACTATATTTTTCAAAGTAGGACCTTTTGGCAAAATATCTATTATGAGAGGAAATAAAATTATATGTGACCATTAATATTCATTAACTTTTTTTTAATTAACTTAATGTCCACAGGAGAAGTTTACTTTTGAGATACAGTTATTATGACATATACAAAAAGTTGTGAGAAAAGGCAACAGTTTCTATTAGTGTTTACACACTTAATTTTTAGCCAAATAGTTGATGTATGATTCAATATGAAGAGCTTTTGATTTCACCTTTTACTAAATAATTTATCCTTTTTGTGTTAAGTATATTTTTTTATTTACTTATTTTTTTTATTCTTATTAAGTTATTGATTTTAGACATTCCATTTCCTTTTTTATTTTCATAGTCAATAATCAATCTTTTCGCAATCATTATCGAACTAGACGAGCATAAAAAAGGCATGTATCTAACATAGAGAAAAATCATGATATTTTTTTTAATTTATTGGGTTATGAAACTAAAAACAAAATAATATTGTATGAACTCGCGAAGCGGATTCATACGTAAAGTGATAGTTCTTTTGGTGCCATACCTCAATAATATAAAAAAAACTCTCAATACCTCAATGAATTAAAAAAAAAAAAAACATTCTCTTCATATCTTAATTCTTAATGATATTAATTGATCAAATAAAATTTTTACTTAAAGTTAAGGAGTTTCATAGCGTTACGGCGCATAGACAAGTACTGCGTACTGAAAATTGTTCTGTGTATGAAACCAATATTCAAGCAAATAAAAAATGCAAGGGCCTTGTTGGACACAATTTAAATCTAATTAAATGACATTTTGATTATCGGTCTAGTGAAACATGATTTCGCACACATACATTTGATTTTTTAACCTTTGACATATTTCTTTCTGGCATCTTTTTCTACATTGAATTTCGCACTAACCAAAAACAAATTGTTGTAGTACTCTAAAAGTCATCAAATACCGTTTGATAAAAAGAATTATCCATCGATCAGTCATTCTGAATCAATCTAAAATCTATTCATATTTAAAACTTTTTTTCTTTTTCAAATTAATTTATTTTGCCGACTTGCCTTCATAAATCAATGAAATATATTTTTTGTTATTTTTAAATAGATAGATTTTTTTTTTAATTATTTCTACAGTAATGTATAAGGTTAGATATTGAAATATATCAAGTGTCATAAAAGTCGATGACAGGTATACACAGGAAATTGGTCAGACTTTTATTGTCCAATCAATGTTAATTTCTTTGTTTCACACACATGTTCGTCCCTTTAGGATAAAATTACAATGTTCAGTTAATTTAGAAGTTATCGTTGATTTAAAGGATGTGAAATAAATGGATAAATGGCTCATTTCAAAATACGATACGATGTCATTCATAGCTTTACATAATTGATTTTTCTTTTGCTGTTTATTTATATTTTATATTTTGTTATTGTTGTTTTAAGGGTTATACTAAGCACCCTACATTGAAGAAGAATGAAGTATAATGCTGATTTGTGATTGAGGATGTCATTTCAAAAACTAGTTGATTTTTTCCTTAATTTTAGTGAATACATGTTTATGAAGCTCTATCTTTTTTATGTGTGGATTAGCTTTTCTGTTCCACAATATTAAATAAGATGCCCTGATACAGACAACACACAGGACTGTCTGAAACTAGAGAAATATTATCAAGGCTGCCATGACAAAATAAGAACAAAAATAAGTACAGGATGTGCTCAGTTTAAACACTAATGCATGAATGAGACTGAAAGGACATTTTTTGTTTGTTATTTTGACTTTGACCCAGGACCCTGAGGGATCAACACTAACTTCTATGGGTCAGGCGTCAATCAGACTCCCAACTTATTTTCATAAAGTAGTCCAATCTCAAAGTAAGGAGTCTGAATTTAATATTTGGAGAACATAATGGAAAAGAAAAAAATGCTTGTCACACTAGCAATTTCTTCTTTGCCTCTTCCTTGCCACAAGTTTCTTCCCCAAAGAAATTCTTTTTCTTTAAAAAACATACTAGTTCCAAGCAATTGTTATCTGAAACAATTTTTGGAATAATTTTTAAGATCTTTTGTTTCTAAAAATACTTTTATATGACCCTTGGAGTCCATCTGGGTCTTTGCTTGCAAAATGAAGGAGTCCCAACAGGTAAACAAGGGGTTTCGGACCTCTAAACTCCTAGACTAATGTCGAACCCTATAGCCTTGACCTATAAACTTGACATTAAATGAAGTGTATTGATGAGAACATTGTCTGTCAAAGATGTTGAAGATACAGCAACATGTTTACTTCTCAGTTTATGTTTTCTAGGACAGAAAGACACACAGAAACCAGTAAATAAATATGCACCTGATCTATTGAAGCAGGGATAATGATACTTGTATCAATTCTCCCTTCTTTTGTATTAACTCCCATGATTGGGTGACCAAGGCTTTTACCCAGTGAACAAGTTTCTGAAGGCTATAACTGATGTTATTTTCTATACATATATACAGCATAAACTTATTCTGTTGATTGGTTAATTTTCAATGGTTTAACACCAATTCATCATTATTGCAGTTATATTGCTGCAGCAATTGTGGACCTACCCATATTTTCCTATCATTTCTGACACCAGTACAACCACATCATTTAGTCCAAAACACCAGCTGGTCATCCAACTTTGGTGTATTGTCGCTAAATGGAGTTCTCAACATACTGTCGTTCTTGATAGTTTATTATTGAATTAGAAGTTTTGACCTCCACACCCCGGATTTCAACATACATATAAAAGTATCTACTGCATTTCTCCAGATCCAATCAGTATTTTTTCTAAATTAAAAAACTGCAATGAATGAATGATAATAATATGCATTTCAAAAAACTAATAGCAAGTGTTCTTTTTATGCACAGGGGAAGAGAGCAGGGCCCTTAACTTCAGGGAAATGATTATGTTGAATGACTTTCTATGAGAAAAAAAACTGGTGTATTTTACTTGACTACTGAAAATCTTTGAAAAAACTTTATATACACAAAGAAAATAGATTTACAAAGCAGTTTGCAAGCTGATAGTTAGAGCTCTGTAATTGTAAACAAGAATACTTTAATTCATGAGATAGTCTTGTTAAGATTGTAAAATTGACTTATCAGGGGTAGATGCAGTTTTAGGAGAAATATTCTCAGATGGGAGGGGGCAATATTTGGCCCCCACCATCTAAGTTAAAAGACCAAGATGCCTGTATTGTTCCACTGGCTGTAACTTAGTTTGTTTGTTTTTGGCTTTATGTTGATTTCAACATTCTTTCAGTTATATCTAATGGTGGCTAAAGCAATTTCTGGATTTTCTCACACTAGTACTACCGTTACATACTTTCCTAGCCTCAAGCTGCTATCTTATGGCGCGCGAACGGGGTCAAAGTCAAACTACCGCTATACCCACAAAATAATAGAGGTATACCCATAAAAATGAGGGTATACTTACATTTTTTTATCGGTATACCGATAAAAATGGAGCTACACCTACAAATTGTGGGTAAACCGCCATATTATTACCGGTATACCTACAATATTTTGCGGTACACCGGTATTATTATGGGTTTACCGTTATTAATGAGGGTATACCTATAATTTTTCCGTCAACCAATCAGAGAAGGCGTTTTATCCAGCATTGTCTATCACAGTCACGGGCATTTTTCGTAAGTATTTCGGAATGGAAATGTAAAATTTATCAAAGAATAATGTATATGTTTTATATTTGAGTTAGTAGAATATAATAATATAATAATTGAATGTTTTTCCTACCTTTTTCACAATTTGTATTTCATTAGTGTTTCCATGACGTCACACGCACTTGTTAAGTTATCCGATTTTTAACTTAGTAAAATTAGTGTATGAGTAGGCGACTTTTTCGTGATTATTCTGGTGTCAATAAAATGTAGGCCTATATATTGGAAAGATTCGTGATTTGACAACAACAATAACAAAATATAAAATATAAATAAACAGCAAAAGAAAAATCAATTATGTAAAGCTATGAATGACATCGTATCGTATTTTGAAATGAGCCATTTATCCATTTATTTCACATCCTTTAAATCAACGATAACTTCTAAATTAACTGAACATTGTAATTTTATCCTAAAGGGACGAACATGTGTGTGAAACAAAGAAATTAACATTGATTGGACAATAAAAGTCTGACCAATTTCCTGTGTATACCTGTCATCGACTTTTATGACACTTGATATATTTCAATATCTAACCTTATACATTACTGTAGAAATAATTAAAAAAAAATCTATCTATTTAAAAATAACAAAAAATATATTTCATTGATTTATGAAGGCAAGTCGGCAAAATAAATTAATTTGAAAAAGAAAAAAGTTTTAAATATGAATAGATTTTAGATTGATTCAGAATGACTGATCGATGGATAATTCTTTTTATCAAACGGTATTTGATGACTTTTAGAGTACTACAACAATTTGTTTTTGGTTAGTGCGAAATTCAATGTAGAAAAAGATGCCAGAAAGAAATATGTCAAAGGTTAAAAAATCAAATGTATGTGTGCGAAATCATGTTTCACTAGACCGATAATCAAAATGTCATTTAATTAGATTTAAATTGTGTCCAACAAGGCCCTTGCATTTTTTATTTGCTTGAATATTGGTTTCATACACAGAACAATTTTCAGTACGCAGTACTTGTCTATGCGCCGTAACGCTATGAAACTCCTTAACTTTAAGTAAAAATTTTATTTGATCAATTAATATCATTAAGAATTAAGATATGAAGAGAATGTTTTTTTTTTTAATTCATTGAGGTATTGAGAGTTTTTTTTTTATATTATTGAGGTATGGCACCAAAAGAACTATCACTTTACGTATGAATCCGCTTCGCGAGTTCATACAATATTATTTTGTTTTTAGTTTCATAACCCAATAAATTAAAAAAAATATCATGATTTTTCTCTATGTTAGATACATGCCTTTTTTATGCTCGTCTAGTTCGATAATGATTGCGAAAAGATTGATTATTGACTATGAAAATAAAAAAGGAAATGGAATGTCTAAAATCAATAACTTAATAAGAATAAAAAAAATAAGTAAATAAAAAAATATACTTAACACAAAAAGGATAAATTATTTAGTAAAAGGTGAAATCAAAAGCTCTTCATATTGAATCATACATCAACTATTTGGCTAAAAATTAAGTGTGTAAACACTAATAGAAACTGTTGCCTTTTCTCACAACTTTTTGTATATGTCATAATAACTGTATCTCAAAAGTAAACTTCTCCTGTGGACATTAAGTTAATTAAAAAAAAAGTTAATGAATATTAATGGTCACATATAATTTTATTTCCTCTCATAATAGATATTTTGCCAAAAGGTCCTACTTTGAAAAATATAGTGGCCATATCGTTCGTGGCCAAAACGTCATGACCAAAACGCCCTAGCCAAAAAGTCCTTACAAAAACGTCCATGGGTAAAACGCAGATACATTCATTAATTGAACCATAAAATAAATTGTCTTATGATATGTACCAGTATCTTCTTATTTTGGCTTTTCAGAAACGCTTGCAAATCTAGTACACATTCATTATACCATGAAATTGCATAAAATTTCTTTTGTTTGAAATATTTCGAAAATGTATCAAAATTTCCCTTCATTATATTATGCCGGATTCACCATTTATACAAATGAAAAAATATTGAAATTGAAAAGGTGCATTGATAAATATTAAGAAAAGGTTTGTTTATTTATTCATATAATATAAGGCACGAGTAAAACTAGCTGTCTGCAACACCTTTGGATTCTCAAAAATTGTGTTGAAGATAGATTGATTGGTTGATTGAATGGATTTTAACGCCGTTTTCATTTTTTTTTCAGTAATATCGAAAAACGTGCTGGAGCACTAACATTGGATTCCTGGTATATCTCTCCCCAGTAAAACCACCACATCCTTTCCTAGCCCCCAGCTACTATCTCACATAGGTCTACGAGTATCAACCAATTGGTGAGAGAGCGTTACATATCGAACAACATGCAATTCTAGCGCTGCATACGTGTACATATAATTTTTTAACCCCATTTGAATCCTGTATGATATTTTTGACATCGTACGATTTTATTTTCTACGGCATATGTGTTCACAAAATTTTGCGGTGTCCGCACTGATTTTTATAAAACTATTTCAAGAATCATTGAGGTGCCCGTACGGCGTTCTCAATGTAATCGTGCGATTTGTCAATAATCTACACTGTAAACCGTGCGGCCGCCGTACGATCATCGTACGGTACCCGCGCGGGGATCGTACAATGATCCGCCGAAGACTTATAGGCAAAACATCGCACGGTGGCTATGTGATTTCCGTACGGGGGTCGTGCGATGCCTCTACGGCGTGTCTACAGGCTATGGTCACCGTGTCGTCCTGCTTTTTTTATTAAAAAAACACAAACAAACTTGTATATCTATTTTTTTTATACAAAATCGCAAGTGTCCACGGCACCTGTAAAACAGTGCGATGATCGCACGGACACGGTAAGTCGCCGCAAGGGCACCGAACGATTTTGAGGATACGGCGACTTACTTTCGCCGTACGGGCTCCGTAAGGAAAATGTTAACTAGGCTTAATTCCCGTCTCAACAACGGTTAGAAGAACATAGCCCTGTATGTTACACAAAGGAACGTACTGGCACACCTTAATCTTCTTCAAAACTTAATATTCGTGGATTTTCGGACTCGATCCCTCGTTCTTTACTTTGCCTATTAAAAAGTGATCATGACCTATTAACAAGATTTATGCACACAAGACTATTAAGATCTTGCGTGTTGGACAAATGGATACTTCATACATTTACTGAGCAAGTCCATTGTTCATTTAGGTCTAATCCATGGTTCACTTAGGACTTTAGGACAACCGAACTTTGATGCCCCAAGCGTTGGATATACACGCGCTCGCTAACTTAGCTAAACGGTTTACGTTTGCGGAAGTTGAACGGTGTGCTCGATCTGGGGAGCTCGTGTTATTCTGCGAGCGATCTGGCGAGGTGACACGCATAGCAAACTCAGCTGGCTGGGATCAATTAAATGCTGTCGATTACTAGAAAACTGTAGGGCCTTTTCTATAATCATCTTAGAAAAATATCTCTTGGTCGAGGCATTTTTGCTGACTAGTTACTTATCATTTTCGGAAAGCGAGGGCCTTCAATATCCTTAACGCAGGAGCTAGCGCTTTTAATATCTTTGACGCAGGATTGGTTAAATCTTGTAGACTGCACGTGCAGATCTATATTTTTTTAAGGTGTCAATTTGAAAATGAAGTTATTTTACAGTGTTCATCAATAGGCCAGCAAAATGACGCTACAGCAGCTGAAACAAAGCTGTAGTTAGAATTATTGCCCATTTACCGTATGGAATTGAATGAGTGGAAGGATTGAGTTTAGTATTTTAATTTTTTTTATTATTTTTTTAAGTTACCTTTTTAAATACTCTTTTGTTATTAGTTTTTTGTCAGTTTCAATTGATATTTTACATTCTCATATACATGTTATTCAATTTTGGTTGCTTGCACCAACCAAAACTTGTATTGTTTTCATACCTCAATGAAAACAACATTTATTAATTAGTAAGCTTGCTTTAAAATGTAGTCCCAATAGAAATATCATTTGCCTCGTGATATTGAATTATAAGATATGAAAAGAATCAAGTATTTGAAATTTATAACCTAATTACAGTGTTAAACAAGAATTCGATTAACCCATTCAATTCCAGTATAGCTTTTTAATTTCATACCGTCAAAAACGGGGGGGGGGGGGCAGTGAACAACAAAAACAACAACAACAACAACAAGAGGGCCATGGTGGCCCTTAATCGTTCAACTAAATTGACAATCTCAAAGAAGTTTTTTCCCCGTGACCTAGTTTTTGACCCTCCTTAGACGATTTCGAACTTGTCCGAGATTTCATTAAGATAATCATTCTGACCAATTTTCAGCATGATTGGTATGAAAATATGGCCTCTAGAGTGTCCACAATGTTGTTCTTAGATTTGACACCATGACCTAGTTTTAGACCACACTTGCCAAATTTCGAAATTGTCCTAGAATTTTTGGGCTAAAAATATCGCCTCTAGGGTGTCTATTAATTTTCTTTTTAAGATTTGGCCCTGTGACCCAGTTTTTGACCCGACTTGACCCAATTTCAACTTGTCCAAGAATTTATCAAGATAATCATTCTGTATTTACTCCCATGGTTGGGTGACCAAGGCCTTTACCCAGTGAACAAGTTTCAGTATGCTTTAACTGGTGTTATTTTCTATACATACATACAGTATAAACTTATCTGAGAACTTGACCTTGTCACATGACCTTGACTTTGGTTTCAACAGATGCATATCATTGAGATCTATCACCATGCCAAATATGAGATAAGCTTGACGATTCTGTTAATGTTAGTTTTTTTGTTAAGGTTTTTACTTATTTGACTTTGACAGATGACCTGGACCTTGTCATATGACCTTGACTTTGGTTTCAGTAGATGCATATTATTGAGATCTATCACAATGCCTAATATGAGCCTTGTATCTTAAATTAGCTTGATGATATTGGCAATGCTAGGTTTTTCGGTTAAGTTTTGATTTATTTGACCTTGACCGATGAACTTGACCTTGACACATGAACTTGACTTTGATATTGGCAGATGAGTATCATTGAGATCTTACATCATGCCAAATATGAGCCTTGTATCTTGAATAGGCCTGAAGATATTGGCAATGTTAAGTTCTTTCGTTAAGTTTTGCAGACAAACAGACAGATAGACAGACAGCAGACATAGGTAAACAAGATTATATGTCAGCCCTGCTTTACTATGCCCATATTTGGGGGTCAATGAAAGGTTCTTGAACAATTGGAGTAAATGGTCACTCAGGGAACATCCATGTCAAGTTTCATAATTTATGGAATTGACCACCATGAGTGGGTAGGAGATTTTTAAAAAAGACATGTTTGTAAAAGATGTATGTCCATGAAACGGCAATTCTTTTTTTAAAAAAAATATGTTTTAAGAAAAGTTAATGCAAGCACAGACAGACACACAATGGACACAATGCTATGAAAATTTAGCTTGCTGGCCTTCAGTTAGTGGAGCTAAAAGCCCTTCATTATCCATGTACAATAAAATTTTCAATATTACCTTTTTGTCTCTACCTCAGCCATATTTTCCCTATTCTAATTTAATCATCTTACATTCATGTCTTAAAATAGATATCATTATTGGATAAGGTACCTTTTATTGAAATGAAGTCAGTATAATCTTGCGGAAAAGTTATTTATCAAGGACGACAAAGGGAGTATGTGTTATTTCTTATAATTGCTAAAAATTTTCAACAATAATATACAGTCCTGTTGGTTAAACAAGTACATCAATCATGTAAATATATAATATATTGCATATATACACAAAAAATCAATACACGACTGAACTTTTCAACTATTTTGGCAATGTAAATGGCATTTTATCTTGAAGAAACTGTCTCTTAAATAACAGAATCAGGTGATGATTAAAGACACTGTTGTGTTTAATAGACACACTTTTGTCGGGTAAACAAGTGCAGTTTAGAAAAGAACCTAACTTTGATATACCTGTGAAAGAAAAACACTGATAAAAGTCAGGAATCTTTTTTTCTGTATTAGTCATATGCAAACTTAGTGTTTAAAATTGATTTAGTGATTAATTTTTTGAACATGAAAAAACAGGTTATTTGCTTTTAGATTTTGTGGCCATTTTCTTGTGTTTCATGATGTCATATAACTGTGCAGCTTAAGACGATACACAGGATTACCCCATAACTTGAGTGGGATTAAAAAGCATATGCTCAATCATTTTGCTGGAAAACAAAAGAGAAATTCATACCGTCTTTTACCCTATTGAGAAGTGAGTAATCTAGGATACTAATTATCATACCTATATTGTTGGGAGACATATGACCCTATTGAGAACTTGTGTCATCCACTTATGTCATATGTTGCATTAAAATTAGCTGCATGAGCCTTAAAAGTAAATTTAGGAAGAAAAGTTGTGCCCTACATGAGACTCGAACATATGACCCTCGGAACACTAGCACGGCGCTCTACCAACTGAGCTTGCCGGGCACCTGATGATGAGTCTAACCACTGTCGATCACTACACTTCATTAGATCAAACTCACAGCCCCATGCTGTTAAAAGATAGCCAAATGCGTTACTGGCTGAGCTTGCCAGGTTCTGCGTATTCGTTCATAGGAACAGCACTATATACCTTGTTTCTTTAATTCTATCATATAATAGATATCTCTGTTGCTCAACAGTAGGTGTGTCTGATTTTATGTCACCGTCTAGATTGGAACGAAATTCGATGGGACGAATTCACTTTTTCATCGATACTAATTCTCCTTGCATCGTTTAACAAAGTGTTATCGAAAATAAACTTTTAAAATTTAATTCTTACCGTAAGTTACTGAAATCGCTGTTTAAATGCCAGTTTAATTGATTTTTCGGAGTTAAAAACCGGTTGTCGGTCTCCAGTGTAAACAAACCAGCGCCGCAGAAAAGTACGGAAAGTACCGAAAAGTCGGGATGTAACGAGCATTCTGATTGGATAATGAGATTTCCATGAAAGGGGTCAAAAATGATGAGGGTGTACCTATAAATTATCGGTAAACCTCCATCTTTTATCGGTATACTCCCATTTTTTTATGGGTTTACCCTCATTTTATAGGTTTACCCTCATTTTTATCGGTATACCGATATAATATTAGGGGTATACCTCTATTATTTTGTAGGTATAGCGGTATTCTGACTTTTGACCCCGTTTGCGCGCCATACTATCTCACAGGTCTATAATTATCCATTACCCATTGGTGAAAGACAAAATTCATGTAGTTGCAAAGGATGAGTGCTGACGTTGGGAATCAAACCTGTGACCTTTTTAATGATATTCCTATGTGCTTCCACAGCGCTTTGACGGTTGCTCTCTGCTGGTTTAAACCCTTGTCAGACTGAATAAAAATCTTGTTTAACAAGAGGACCAAGATGGTCCTAGATCGCTCTACTGAGTCTCTTTGACCCCTGGTACATCACATTAATTAGATAGGCAGATGTCAAAAAGAAGATAATTGCCTAAGATCAATACCATGGAAGGTTTTCAGCAAAGAGCAAGACAGATATGCCTTTTTACTCTTTGATTCTATGTAAAAAAGGGTTGCGCCCGGGTGGAGCCCAAATATGATCCTAGGGTCTTGATATAAACAAACTTGGTAGCGTTCTACTAGATGATGCTACATACCAAATATGGAAGCTGTCTGCCTTCTTG
Source organism: Fragum whitleyi (assembly GCA_948146395.1). NCBI lineage: Eukaryota > Metazoa > Mollusca > Bivalvia > Cardiida > Cardiidae > Fragum > Fragum whitleyi. The sequence goes on from OX411558.1 coordinate 28,120,931, forward strand.
TTTCATAGAAGAAGATTTTTGAAGATTTTCATTCTTTACCCTTCGTGCTCATAAGAGATAAAGGGATGCACCCGTGCAAAGCCCATCATGACCCAAGGGTCTTGATATGAACAAACTTTGTAGAGGCCCACTAGGTGATGCTACATACCAACAAGAGGCCCAAGAGGGCCTGTATCGCTCCACTGGCTTAAAAATCTTAAGATTTGAAAGAAAGATATTAAAAATAGAAGGTAATGAAAGTAACCAGCATTCAGAAGGAATTCCGACTTTTTCTAAGTTGAAACTGACTTATGAAGAGATGAACTTATTTAACTTAAAAGCACAAGGTGAAAAACTATTTAGATATCACTTTCAAACAAGAGGACCAGAATAGCCCTAAACTGCTCACCTGAATTTTATTGATCAAGTGGATCTTATCCAATCAAAATTTCATGAATAATTTTTGAAGAGGGTCATCCAAGGAATATTCTAGCACTGTCTCATTGAAATAGATCCAAAGGCTCATGAGGAGATATCTTTCCAAGATTTCAGACTCAAATAAGCCACGCCTTGCCACGCCTATACTTGGGTGTCAATCTGAATTTCTTGAACAACTTTGGAAGAGAGTCACCCAAGGAACATTCTGTTAAAGTTTCATTGAAATTGGTCCAATGGCTCAGGAGAGGATGTCTTTCAAAGATTTTGGGCTCAAAATAAGCCCATATTTTGGGGTCCATCCAAATTTCTTGAGAAACTTTGGAAAAGGGTCACCACAGGAACATTCTGGAAAATTCACATTGAAATCCACCCAGTGGTTCAGGAGGAGATGTCGTTCAAAGATTTTGGGGTCAAAATAAGCCCCACCCTGCCACCCCCATATTTGGGAGTCAATCCAAATTTCTTGAACAGCTTAAGAAGAGGGTCACCCAAGGAACATTCTGGCCAAGTTTCGTCAAAATCCACCCATTGGTTTAGGAGAAGATGTTTAAAGAAAAGTTTACGCACGCACAGACGCACGCACCGACACACGACGGACACAACGCCATGACAATAGCTCGCTGGCCTTCGGCCAGTGGAGCTAAAAATAAAAGCAGTGTGCCCTCTGGTTTCGATTCAAGAAGATCTTAAAAGATTTTCGCTCTTTGATTCTATGTAAAAAGGGTTGAGCCCTGGTGGAGCCCAAATATGATCCTAGGGTCTTGATATGAACAAACTTGGTAGAGGTCCACAAGATGATACGACATACCAAATATGGAAGCTGTCTGCCGTCTGGTTTCATAGAAGAAGATTTTCATTTTTTTTACCCTTCGTGCTCATAAGATATAAAGGGATGCACCCGTGCAAAGCCCAAATATGACCAAAGGGTCTTGATATGAACAAACTTGGTAGAGGCCCACTAGGTGATGCTACATACCAAATATGAAAGCTGTCTGCCATCTGGTTTCAGAGAAGAAGATTTTTAAAGATTTTCGCTCTTTGATTCTATGTAAAAAGGATTTGGCGCGGGCAAAGCCCAAATATGACCCCAGGGTCTTGATATGAACAAACTTGGTAGAGGTCCACTATATGATGCTAAATTCCAATTATGAAAGCTGTCTGCCTTCTGGTTTCAGAGAAGAAGATTTTTTAAGATTTTCATATTTTCAACCTTTTTGTTAAGGGTAAAGGGAAAGTTAAGGGTGGATTTCATTTATTTGAACTTCTTTGGTAGAGGTTGATCCAAGAAACATCCCTGCCAAGTTTCATCAAGATTGGCCCAATGGTTTAGGAGGAGAAGATGTTTAAAGAAATTGTGGACGACGGACAACGGATGCCTCGCGACTGACGACGGACATTCTACAATCACAATAAGTCACCTTGAGCACTTCGTGCTCAGGTGAGCTAAAAATGCATCAAAGTGTTCAAAGTTACAAGATGCACTAATTGGGAAGAGTTATATTATGAAAATTCATTATTCTGTGTTTCTTTTCAAGTTAAAAATGGAAATCAGGTGATATAGACTAAGATCAGACTGCACATATGTGCAGGCTGATCATGGTCTTTACCTCCTGCCAAAGCAAAAATATTCCCGGTTCAGCTTCCCAAAGGCTTTATAACATCTCCAGATACAAAAAAGATATATTCACAATAATGAAAGACAACTAAAGTAAAGGGTCATACATGGAACATTCAATTGATTGAGATTGATTGCATGGAGTAAAACACCGCTTTCAACATTTTTTCAGGTAAGTTGCAGCGGCTGGAGCACCTAACAATGGTTTCCTAGTATTTCTCTTACCAGTACAACCACCATATCCTTTCCTAGCCTTCAGCTGCTATCTCACATAGGTCTTCAATTATCAACCCATTGGTGAGAGACAAATAGTCTCAAAGATTGAGTGTCGCCATGGGGGATCGAACCCGGGACCTCCAGTTTGAATGGAACATTCAAAGATTCATTGAAATAAGTCGAATTGATTTGGAGGAAATACTTTTTAGGTTTTCAAAGAGAAAATTGGCCCAACACTGCCATGCCCATATTCACCTACCCATCAAAATTTCATGAACATTTAAGTGATGGGTCATCCAAGAAGTATGCAAGTCAAGTTTCATTTAGATTAGTCAAAATTAGTAGGAACAGCATTTTTTTTTAAATATTGACCTTGACAGATTACCTTGACCTTGTCACATTACCTTGACTTTGCTATCAGAAGATGCGTATACATTTGATCTATCACCATGCTAAATATTAGGCTTGTATCTTGAATAGGCTTGAAGATGATGGTATATTAAGTTTTCTTGGTTAAGATTTTAAGTTATTTGACCTGACAGATGACCCTGACCTTGTCACATGACCTTGATTTGGTACCAACAGCAGATGCATATCATTGAGATCTATCATCATGCTAAATATGAGCCTTGTATCTTGAATAAACTTGATGATATTGGCAATGTTAGGTTTTCGGGTTAAGTGTTTTACTTATTTGACCGTGATGGATGAACTTGACCTTGTCACATGACCTTAACTTTGGTTTCAGCCTATGCATATCATTGAGATCTATCACCATGCCAAATATGAGATAAGCTGGACGATTTTGTCAATTTTAGGTTTTTTGGTTAAGTTTTTGACCTATTTGACCTTCTCAGATTACCTTGACCTTGTCACATGACTTTAACTTTGGTTTCAGTAGATGCGTATCATTGAGATCTATCACCATGCCAAATATGAGCCTTGTATCTTAAATTGGCTTGACGATATTGGCAATGTTAGGTTTTTCTTTGAAGTCTTTTACATATTTGACCTTGACAGATGAACTTGGCCTTCACACATGAACTTGACTGTGGTATCTGCAGATGAGTATCACTGAGATCTTACATCATGCCAAATATGAGCCTTGTATAGGCCTGAAGATATTGGCAATGTTAAGTTCTTTGGTTAAGTTTTGAAGGAACATCCATGCCAAGTTTCATTATTCATGGAATTGACCACCATGAGTGGGTAGGAGATTTTTAAATAAGACGTGTTTGTAAAACATGAATGTCCATGAAACGGCTTTTTTTTATAAAAAAAGGCCTTTACATTATTATCTTTACCTTTTCACATGACCCTGACCTCGGTACCAGTAGATGTGTATCATTGAAACCTATAATTATACCAAATATGAGTATCTTGTATCTTGAATAGGCTTGAAGTAATTGGCCATGTTAAGTTTTTTGTTTAAGTTTTGCAGACAGACAGACAAACAGCGGACAGACAGACAGAAGGATAATGGTAAAATATGCCCCCAATCTTTCAATGCAAGGGAATAAAAATTAAAAGAGAAAAAAAGCTATTCATGCCTATATTAAGGGTAAATTTTTGAACAATTTTAGTAAAGGGTCACACAAGGAACATTCAGGCCAAGTTTAGTTAAAATTGGCCCCATTTGGGGGAGGGGAGGGTGGTGTTAAAGAGGTTCCGCAATCAAATATGATTGCTTGTTTAATGCATCGAATATACTTTTAAGATGACAGTGAAATAATTTCGGTTAAAATCCGTTGCCTAGTTATCGAGTTATTAAGCATCAAAGTATTGATTTTTTGATGTGCCTTGTAAAAAAAAAAAAAAAAAAAAAAAATAAAATGTTATCTGGCGGTCTGATTCTCGTGACTGTAGTTACAGCATTCGGTCGACTTCTAACACTTCTTCGATGACTAAAATGGACTCGTTTACAATCTATCCCTCGAAACATGAACACATTTTCTATATCTTAAGTTTTGGATACCCGGATGTATTAAACTTCCTATTACATATGTTCCAATTTATTTGTTATATGTACTTGGATGTAAATAAAAGATTTGTTCTGTTCTGTCCTGTTCTGTACTGGTGAAAAGATATTCAATTAAAAATGACCGATTCTAAAGAACGAACGAACGACTCATGGATTGATGGAGGGATGGATGGATGGATGGATGGATGGATGGATGGATGGATGGATGGGTGGGTGGGTGGATGGATGGATGGATGGATGGATGGATGGATGGATGGATGGATGGATGGATGGATGGATGGATGGATGGATGGATGGATGGATGGATGGATGGATGGATGGATGGATGGATGGATGGATGGATGGATGGATGGATGGATGGGAGGGAGGGAGGGAGGGGGGATATAAGGATTGATGTATGGATGGATGAATGGATGGGTAGATGAATGGATGGGTGGACGGGCTGTCGGGCGGCGAACTAATGAAAGATTAAATGAATCAAACAATGACTTGAAAAGAATAATTGTATTGACGGATGGAAAACTTACTGTATTGACGGATGGACGATTAAATCGAATGACAGACAGATTGATGCTCAAAAAGTCAGTTTTGTGACAATTCAAAAGTACTACCTCATAAGTAGGTCTTGGAGTCAGTGTAACGTCAGTTTTTACATTTAATTAAAGCCTTTGAGTTTTCTTTTTTTGCGACTAACAGCAAACAGTATAACAACGATGTGCAAAATTAAATTTCACGCATTTTTGCTTGTTGATTGGAAATAGCCGTGTCAAAAAGATAGGCATAATCAGTGGCATATGACATTTGTAATTGATTTGTGCATCGTCACGGTCTGATCAAAGAAAATTTGGCACGTGGTATTGACCGTTGCGTAAGAATTGGCTATCTTTATGAACCTTGCAAGTGTGATTAGCGGCTAATGTTTTGGCATAGATATAGATGACGCATCGTTATGGTCAGATCAAAGAAAATTTGGATTGTCAATGGCGCAATGTTTAAAAAAAACAGATGAAAGTAAAAACTTTTAAACACTTGCCTAGCGGCTAATTTGATAATCCGTGTGTTGATAAAGCTTTTGAGAGGATTCGAATAATAAACAGTTATGATCTCAAAAAGTTGTATCATGTGAATTGTTTGCGATCAGTAGCACACCAAACTATTTTCTAATAAATCTGGGTATTTTTTTCATTTTCTATTTATTTTTTTTAAAAAAATAAATAGGAAATAACATTATTTAATGGTGATCGGTAAGATTGATAATTTAAACTGATTAAGTTCAAATAAAAATGTGATTTTCGGTGATCGAATGTAACTCGTAGTTAGCGGAATAAAGGATTAAACCTTAGATTGGAAAAGTACACAGTACACTCGTAAAGGTAAGATATATAATTTTTGTTCATGAGGGACGAAAATGTCGTAAATACAGATTTTTTTCAACCTGATTTTTGAAATTTGGGGCGCTCAATGACCTTGTCTAGTTCCATACGCCTTTTCGGCTTTCATTATTAGATATATATTATTTTTCTAATAAAAAATCAAAATATTGATAAAAGTATTATCATGCTAAGATAAATGATTCAAAATTAAGATGCATTTGTCACATTTGAAGGAAACTTAGAAATGCGTAATCCAATCACTTAGAAATTGAGAATTTGCCCTTTTTTAAGCAACAATCCCATTTTTTATGATCATCATTGATAAATTCCCCGAAGTTCCGTATAGAACAATATGAACCAAAGGTATTGAATTCCTTTTGCTAACTTTCACAAAGTTGACCCGCTGTTGTTGCTGATTATGTTCTTTCGGAATCACGTGGAGAGATTTTCATCGGCTGTTAAGCAACCAAATCCCACACATGATTTTAGTTTCACAATGATTTCAAACTCTTCAACCCCTTACGATTGTGACATATTTATCCTAGATTAATGAACTGAAGATAAAAATATGTTTCTTTTATTAAATTATATGATCCAATACCGATAAATCGATTAAATTAAGTCAAATCATGTACAATGTAAACTGGTCGCTAAAAACGACTCAATTTGTTGACGTCACTTCCGGTTTTACCTCGCGTTTGATAAAATCGCCCAGGTGAGAAAATAGGTTTTTTGTAAATAACAATTGGTGTTTACTTTTTTCGATAAAAACACTTCATTATATGGATATTTCAAGCCTTTATCTTTTTAGAAATATCATTGTTGTGTTGCATTGCAGAATCTCTTTAAATAAATTTTTCACTAACAATTTAAGAAGAGGCTCACCGAAGGAACATTTCTGTCAAGTAACTTTAAAATCCACCCATTGCTTTGTGAGGAAAAGATGCTTTAAGAAAAATTAATGCAAGCACAGACAGGCACATGATAGACACAATGCTATGACAATTTAGCTTCCTGGTCTTTGGTCAGTGGAGCTAAAAACCCTTCATTATCTATGTACAATAAGATTTTCAATATTACCTTTTTAACTCTACCTCAGCCATCTTTTCCTATTCTAATTTAATCATCTAATATTCATGTCTTAAAATAGATGTGAGTCATTATTGGATAAGGTACCTTTTATTGAAATGAAGTCAGTGTAATTTTGCCGAAAAGTTATTTATCAAGGTCAACAGAGGGAGTATGTAATATTTGCTATAATTGCTCAAATTTTTCAACAATAATATACAGTCCTGTTGGTTAATACTTTGCACATAAGAAAGTCAAAAACATCAATCAGGTAAATATATGATATATTGCAAATACACAAAAAATCAATACACAACTGAACTTTTTAACTATTTTGGCAATGTAAAAGACATTTTATCTAGAAGAAACTGTCTCTTAAATTACAGAATCAGGTGCTGATTATAGACGCCGTTGTGTTTACTAGACACACTTTTTGTCAGCTAAACAAGTACAGTTCAGAAAAGATCCTCACTTTAATATACTTGTAAAAGAAAAACACTGATAAAAATCAGTAATCTTTTTTCTGTATAATAATTCAGATTCAAACTTCTTGTTTAAAATTGACGTAATGATTAATTTTTTGAACATGAAAAAACAGGTTATTTGCTTATAGATTTTGTGGCCATTTTCTTATGTTTCATGATGTCATATAGCTGTGCAGCTTTAGATGATACACAGGATTACCCCATGACTTGAGTGGAATTAAAAAACATGTGCTCAATCATTTTGCTGGAAAACAAAAGAGATTTTCAAACCGTAATTTACCCTATTGAGAAGTGAGTGATCTAGGATACTTATTATCATACCTATATTGTTGGGAGACATACGACCCTTTTTAGAACTTGTGTCATCCACTTATGTCAAATGTCGCATTAAAGTTAGCTGCATGAGCCTCAAAAGTAAATTTAGGAGGAAAAGTTGTGCCCTTCATAGGACTCGAACCCCCAACCCCCAGAACACTAACATGCGCTTTACCAACTAAGCTTGCTGGGCACCTGGTCATGAGTCTAACCACTATCAATCACTACACTTCATTGGTTCAAACTCACAGCCCCATGCTGTTAAAAGACAGCCAAATTTGTTTCTGGCCGAGCTTGCCAGGTTCTGCGTATTCGTTCATAGGAACAGCACTCAGTGTTCCAACTGCTTTTTCAATCTGGGGGTAAAAATGGGTATTTTACAGTGTGCATGTACCCCCTCTATATAACACAAAGAAGGCTGGTTGCAAAAATCGGGGGTACAAGCTTCAAATTAGGGGTAAATCATCCCCATTTTGGTGTTTTTTAGGAACACTGAGCACTATATACCTAGTTTCTTTAATTCTATCATATATTATAATATGGGAAAAGTAGCGCAAAGCGCCCTTCCCTTTGGGCGCTTTGCGACTTTTTCCCGCTTCTAGATACCTAGTGTAAAACATTTAAATAATCAAAATAAAATTCATATACCATCAAAGTTTAAATTTGTGTCGTAATGGCAGCCTACATGGAGGATGATAATCTTGCGAGATTTCGCCATTTTGTTTTATTATTTATTTTAATTCATCTACTTTTTTTTCGATTTTATTTCTGTCGACCATTATCAAAATTTAGATTGTAGTGAACGTAGAATTATAAAACTAGGATAAGAATCAGCCTTATATGTAAAAAGTTTCACATTTTTGCTTAGAATCTCTTCTTGATGACATTTTTTTACTCTCCGCAAATGACGTCATTCTTCACTTTGGGGAAATAAGACACTACTTTTTCCCGCTAAAGCAACGTCATCTTGTTGAGTTTTAACGTCAGGGTAAAAAGCAGGATAAGACTTGATAGAGATGAAATTTTTAGCAATATTCCCGGTTAAGACTTGAAAAAAATGAAATCTATAACACAATTCGCAGTTTGATTCTTTGAAAAATTGTAAATACAGCTATTTTAGCTTAAGCTAAGCTGGCCAACATCTTGTTGGAATCAAATTCTTTAGGATTTAGATCTGAAGCAGTTTCTATATTAAGTGCATCCATATTGAAAGTACCCCCCCCCCCCCTAAAATTTTTAAGAGGAAAAAACCAATAAGAATTGTATTGAGTATCTATCACTCATATAAGGTTTATTTCTTCCTATCTTAGCACTTATTTAAATGACTGTGCCTGAGCCTCAGTCTAGAAATAAGTGAGGAAAAGCACTTATAAAAGAGGAAAGGCAAATAGCCATTGATTTGAATAGCTTATTTGGTCTTCTGCAAAATATTTGTCATGTGCATGTTTTGTACAGCACCTGGGGAAGTGAATTTCACATTATAACTGCACTTATTTTTTCCATGGAAAATTTCTTCAGTGTAGAAAATTGATTGAATGGAGTTTAACGCCGCTTTCAACATTATTTCAGTTATATCGCGGTGGCTGGAGCACCTAACAATGGATTCCTGGTATTTCTCTTACCAGTACAACCATCACATTCTTTTCTAGCCTCCAGCTGCTATCTCACATAGGTCTACGATTATCAACCCATTGGTGAGAGACAAATAGTCGGAAAGAATGAGTGCCACCGTTCGGGAATCGAACCCAGAACCTCTAGATTGACAGTCTGACGCGCTACCAACTGCGCTATGACGTGGCTTCAGTGTAGATAAAGGTCAACAAAGTATTCTAGTTTCTTTGTTTTGTTCGCATAACCCCATTCAAGCGAAAAAAAGAAAGAGGGGTGGGAACAGACAGACACATATCCTCTTTTCTCCTAGATTCGTGCATCTCAATAAAAACACCAGTGTGTACATTGATTAAAAGTTAAAATCCAAATAATAACTTGATTTTCTATTGCATACGTATGTTATCTAATGTAAACTAAACAAAAAATAATCATAGTCGTCGAATTTATTTCAAAATTTTACTCTAAAGTGCACTGGGGTGGCCAGTCTAATTCTAATTTTGACTAGAGTTTCTCATTGGATTCGTGCATCTAATTTAGGGAGCTTATTTGGGGTTATTCCAATGAATATGTCCCATCCTTTTTTTCTCTTCACAATCTTTAACATAAAGTTAGTCCGTGTGATAATTTTCAACGCTAAGATTTGCACAAGTTGCAGACACAGACATAATTTTCAAAGATGGAATGAAAAAGTTAGTCGGCCATTTTAGGAAAGTCAGTAATTTCTTTAAATCCGCTAATTAGCTACTTATATGGAAAAGAATACATAATTCTAAGTTTTTTCTTCATTTTTCACTAAAAGTGAAACTTTACACAGTTAGATTTTACAAAAATCCTCATAATATTGGAGATTTTGCATGCACGAATCCAATGAGAAGGCACGAATTGATGAGAAACAGGGATAATATTGAAATTGATGCATCATTCATGCAGGTCGATACAGCAAAAGGTTGGGGTGCAGGAGCTTTATTTTCAAATTCGGTAGCTTAAATTGAGTAAGTGAGTAAATAAAGAATTGTTCTTTCTTCAAATTACTTTCCCCGTCTATAGGTTAAACCTATGATTGTAAAAAATATCTCTGTTGCTAAACAGTAGGTTTGTGTGATTTTATGTCACTGTCTAGATCTATTGGAACGAAATTCGATGGGGCGAATTCAGTTTTTCATTGATACAAATTCTCTTTGCGACGTTTAACAAAGTGTTATCGCGAAAAGGTTTAAAAAAAACTTTAATTCTTACCGTAATTTCTTAAATCGTTGTTTAAATGCCATTTTTATTGATTTTTCGGGGTTAAAAAACCGCTTGGCGGTCTCCAGTGTAAACAAACCAGCGCCGCAGAAAAGTACGGAATTTTATGTCACTGTCTAGATCTATTGGAACGAAATTCGATGGGGCGAATTCAGTTTTTCATTGATACAAATTCTCTTTGCGACGTTTAACAAAGTGTTATCGCGAAAAGGTTTAAAAAAAACTTTAATTCTTACCGTAATTTCTTAAATCGTTGTTTAAATGCCATTTTTATTGATTTTTCGGGGTTAAAAAACCGCTTGGCGGTCTCCAGTGTAAACAAACCAGCGCCGCAGAAAAGTACGGAAAGTAAGTCGGAATGTAACGCGCATTCTGATTGGATAATGAGATTTTCATGAAAGGGGTCAAAAATAATAAGGGTGTACCTATAAATTATCGGTAAACCTCCATTTTTTATCGGTATACTCTCATTTTTTTATGGGTTTACCCTCATTTTATAGGTCTACCCTCATTTTTATCGGTATACCGATATAATATTAGGGGTATACCTCCATTATTTTGTAGGTATAGCGGTATTCTGACTTTTGACCCTGTTCGCGCGCCATATCCAAGGGAAACAACCCTGTATCCTAGAAATCGTCTAGGAAAAAGATAATCCAAATAAAAAAACGAACAATGTGTGTTCTACGTAGCTTTTTTGTGCCCATGCGAGCGAAAAAATAGGTCTAGTATACGTCATCATCTTTTGTGCGACATGAAGTGCTTCGTGTGTTCAACGCCGTGCTTGCATATCACTACGCTGTAATAAAATCAAAGTACTGATAGTACCGAAGGCGAAGGACCTGAATAGACACACGATGTCAATTTTCTTGAATATAACATTGATTATTCACCTTGTCCTTATAATGTTTACCAGATATTTTCTAACTTATCACTGCCAAAATCACTGCTGTGTTAAGGATACATAGCTTTTATATTTGATCTTAACGGATGGTTCTGCTATTAGGGAAAAGAAAAAGATGCTGCTAACTAACACTTTCTCCCGAATATTATCTACCCTTTCTGCTACAAGTTTTATTAATTTGTCGACATATTGTATGTAATCTGCAACCCTTTACAAATTGGACCTGTCTAAACTTTTGTTGTCTTGTAATGGATTTATCTAAATTAGACAAATTTAAATGCCTTGTTCAATCCTTAAACCCTTTAACAGACGACAAAATTTAAGACTGGACCAAATTGGAATAAGTTGCAGACAATAAATCAACATGAGTGTAATTTGATATATATCTAGGGTAGAAATTAAAAAAAAATAATGGGGTAGGAGTAAAGGGGGGGAGTGTATTGTGGGAAAGGCAGAAATTGAACCCACCAATTTCTTTGGATCCCACAGTAAATACAACTTCTTTCTGGAATTCAATTCAATGTAAAAGAAAGAGCCGGCGAGCTTGTGCCCCTAGAAAAACATTATTAGTACGATTGTTAGACAGATTGGTCGAATCGATAAATTGACCGATAAGTAGCAAACCAATCAACCCAATTAAAATTATAAAAACGCGAGTTGCGCCTGTCTGCAAAGTGGTATTGGGCGTAGTAATCTAATCCTTAGGAATTTTTTTGCGGACCCAGCGCTATATAGTGAGAATACCGTAAGAAATTTTTGAGGAGAGTTCGGAATGTGGATTACGATCCCTTTAGGTAAATGGAGCCCATGGTTTCCCTCGCCTAAAAAGCCTTTCTAAAAAGATTCAAACAATGGAGTGCATGTCTTCAAATGTCACCTTGCCTCTTATAAGCCAGGCCTTCAGCGCTTTAAGCGTTTTGATTCTTTAACCAAGATGAGCGTGCAATGGTTTAGTTGCAGATGTAGATCGCTTTATCTAAAACAGTTTGAAAAGCTATTGTCACATTCACGCTGTCATCCGTACAAGCTAATAGTGTAAATAAGGAATAAACATCTACAGTGTTTCTAGGACAATAGCAAAACAATGACAGAATATTTAACAACGTTCGTGAATAGTCAAAACCTATTATTAATACTTGATAAATAATTTTTCAGTTAATACTGTTTTAGATTGTTTCAAGCACGTATTTCTTTCATTGTCTTAACAATAAGTATTTATATGTCAACAAAAATATTTCTTCAATTACACAGCTATGTTGGAGAAAAAATTCGACTTTTGTCTGCAAAATAGGTAAACTTTGCTAAATTGATGATGCGTTTTTGGAAGTCACTTGAAGCTGATTTCGGAATTTATGCAGCGATGGCCAGTGACAATTAAAACACTTTAAGTGTTGCACTAATAAATACAATATATTAATTCGATACACTAGATTGAATAAAGTCAAAGTAAGCTTAATAAAGGTATTTGGTCAGTTGTCGAACGCCTAACAATGTCTTTTACTTTTATGAATAGTTCAGGGACAGAACAAAGCGTCGCCAACAGATTTCACCGGCGAAAGGGAAAGTACAGGTAAGAGCAATCTTTTTTACCGTTGGCTTCTTGAAAATGGAAAGTTAGACCGTTTTAATTTTCAAAATTTTAAATACACGGAAAAATAAAAATATTATATCTATACACTAGCTTTCAGAGGCACAGCCGCCTTCATCAGGTGATTCCTATGAATTGAACCGTTATGCACGACGTCAAGGTAACGTCGACGTCATCAAAATACTACAATGTATAAATATAATATCATTATTAAAAGTAAATATCTCAAGAAGAGAACTTTTTATTCGTTCACCTGAAAAAACATAAAGTCAAGATTTTGTTAGTTGCACAATATCGAAGAGGGACAGGAAATGATGACGCATTCATCACACAGTACAACTTAAAAATAGCGAAACTAAAATAGGCAACATAATTCTGAATTCAATTAAATGTTTAAGTGGTACCAGACAAGGTTGTGGAAGCTCCACCATAATTTTCAATCTCGTTATTAATGATCTCATAGAATATCTACATAATGAAGTACGTCAAGGTATATTCGTCTCTGCAGAAATAGAGGAATTAATTTCTCTATTTTTTGCAGACGACGTTGCAACATTTTCTGATACCGTAAATAAATTGCAGAAACAAATTGATATTATTTGTAATTTTTTTTATTCTGTCTGGATGAACCTTAATCTTGATAAAACAAAAATAATTGTATTTCGTAACGGTGGAATTTAAAAAGCATGTGATAGATGGTTTTATAAAGGGAAGAAAATCGAAACAGTGACTTGCTATTAATATTTAGGGAGCTTTTTCCCCTCCAGACTATGCTGTGCATCTTTAAAACATAACCAAGCATCACAAGCATGAAAGGCATTTTTAGTATATATAGATACAAAAAAGCTTGGTTATTTTAGTTTAAACGAATTATTTAGATTATTCGATTCAATGTTTTCTTCAATCCTTTGTTTCGCCGCAGATATATTGGGTTTTGAATATAGTGAAGTAATAGAAAAAGTTCATGTTGACTTTTGATAAAGGATTTGCTTTCTAAACTAAACCACAGCATTTTTTTTCGCATCGAGTGAATGTTGCCTTTACCCAATTTCAGTAACATACATCACCAGATGTATTAAATTTTGGTTGAAATTAACAGAAATGCCACACATTAGATATCCGGAACAATGCTATTTGCTATTAAGACAATTGGATGAAAAAAATAGGCTATTCTGGGCTTCAAACGTGAAACGCTTACTATATGAAAATGGATTTGCATATGTTTGGATAAACAATGGAGAAGGAGATCAGTCTAAATTTTTGGCTAGTTTCAAACAAAGACTTATTGATTGTTCATTACAATTCATACAAGAGAAAATAAGTGATTCACCAAAAACATTTTATTATCGAGAATACAAAACTTTATTAAACGTTGAAAGATATCTATCAATAGACATTTCCTTTCATTTCAATAGATTCTATCCAATTTTAGATGTTCAGGTCATTGTTAAAATATTTAACAAGGTCGCCATCTAAATCTTGATTATAATTTCAGGTTCTGTAACTTTTGTTTAGAAAATAGTGTTTACATCGTCGAAGATAACTATCACTTTTTATTAGTATGCCCTAAATATGAAAAACCTCGACAACTTTATTTTACTAATGAATGGAAAAAATCGTATCCAACAGAAGGCTTGTTTTATAAGATAGTGTCTGATGAGAAAGTTTATAATATCAAATCACTAATGAAATATCTGTTCGAAGCATTCAAACATAAAAAAATATCCACTGGTAATACAATAATTGAATGAATAATATTTCTGCAACTTTGTCTTACTTCACTGATAATTGTTAATAGTTGTTGTACACTGTTGTATGGGCCGGAGGCCTATAAGCTATGAATAAAATTATGTTATGTTATGTTTTGTTACTGTATTTATGCTATTATGACGAACCAAAACACACACGTTTTAATCAAATGTGTTTTTTTGGTGGACATTCAACCAGTGTTACTAAGTGTGAACAATCAAGTCAGATGTTAAAGCTTTTCATAACAGAAGTGCCAAATTAGGTTCAGTACACATTTTTCAGGACTTCATATCAAGAGGTGCGTTCGTTAGAGAATGATTAATCAAGCCGCTTCGTAAGATTTTCAAGACGTCACAAAGAACGATATTTTCAATGAAACTTTTCGACGTCGTCATCGCTACTTTGTTGAAGATGATGCTAATCAAGTTTCGCTTTCTCTTTAAGGATGTTTGCACACATTTAGTAGTCTTCATGGAAAATATGTAAAAATCAAAACAAGTAATATAGGGCATAGAAACTCATGTTTATGCAACGATCGATAATGAGATTTTAGTCGCCTAACACGGACACCTCACTGTCTGTCACTCAAAGCAAGGCAATAGAACTTACCGCGAACTCGAACTCATACGTTTTAAGATATAAAAATTCAATGGTCAACAAAGACCTTTTAATTGCTTCAATATTTGCGAGATTTAATTACTTCCTTATTAATATAGTTGTTCGGTACTTTGTACGGATGCTTTTTATAAATCATTTACACAGATTACAGTTAACAACATTGTGATATTGACAAGATGAATGATTTTGGCATGATTTGGGAATTGAATTGATTGAGTGTGTGGAGCGATATTTCGGTGAATTAAATGGGTTGTAATCCAATATCGCGAATTTTGTTCAGGATGAACAAAATAAGCGATATTTACTACAATTTACCACCCTTTGATTAAATATGCGAACAAGTTCTATAGATGGCTTCCCATTTCTTCAAGAACCTATTAGACTCTTACAATTTGAATTATGTCAGTGAAATCGCGATTTTTCTCTATCCAAATTTATTTTGAACGACGTTATTGATTCTATATTTTTAATGGGTTTTAGCGTTTTGGAATGGTTTAAGTGAGTGGTTGGAATGAATGAATTAATGGAGCTCTGAGTAGGCGATTTAGAATGGTTTTGATTTAGGTGATTGTTAATTTCGCGATGTAACCAAGTGTAGCACATGTCTTTGAATAATGTTGATGATGAGACATTTTCTTTATAACAGTTTTAACTATCTTTTTAATGTTATTCTTCATGTAAACAAAGAAAGAAAGAAAGTGTTTGTTGTTCAAATAATTAATTTCCGATTTGAAAATAAGTTCTTGACAAAGTCTGATTTATAGATCCACATTCAAAATTATATCTTTCAAATTCTTTTTCTTATGGAAACTGCAAAATTTAAGCACATTTAGTTTCGATTGTGCAACTCTCAGAGACTGTCGACAATAACTAAATTTATCTTAAGGAATTAAACAAACCTTTTTGAATGATTTCGCATTTTACAAATATCATCGGAATCTAACTATGACAACTTTAAGGTGAAACTGAATCGATCCAAAATTTATGATATTTAAGAATTATCATATAAAACAAGTGTTTAGTACTTTCCCACTACCTGCACGTTTTTCGCTTTCTTAAACGTGTTGGTGACTACAAAGATATTTTAGCAAAACATAAAAATGTGATTTATTTAATAAACTCCATAATTTGGATGATTTTTCGCTTATTTGATAATGACAATCTGATAATGAGTTTAACAAAAAATACATAATATACCTCACCAATGTTATTATTTTTAGACAATTTCAAAACACACAATCACGAACATAATATCAACAAAAAATACAAAATATACCTCACCAATGTTATTATGTTAAGACAAGTTCAAAACTTATAATGACGAACATAATATCAATTACATAATACTGTATTTGGAAAAGTCACATATGGCATCAAATATTAACGACACAAACAAACAAAAACAAAATAGATAACAAATTTAAACCATGTGTACATTTACTAGTAAATAGTGTGATAAGAAAAAAATGGTTTGGCAATAAATGGAGCAGATTTATTTCTGGGTATTTTTAATCATCTTTGACGCCCCCTGATTATATGTATTGCTTTAAATAAGGTAGACGTACCATGAACTGTAAACTTATGTTTAACGAAAACAGGTACAAAGAAACTTTCCGAACTTGGGTCGAAACATGTTACATTCATCATTTTATTTTATTCATAGTTTACATGTTCGTCTCCCTCTTTTAACAACTACACGAACCTAAAACTTTTCTTGTTTACTGAATGAAAAGATATACCGATCTCTCTGAAATATTCATCTTTATACACCCTTGGCTATATCACTATTCTAAATGTTTAAAAGAAATGAAGTATCAATAAAATTACTGTGTATTCTTCTACACCCAAGAAGCATATTTTTTAAGATCCTTGTAGAATGATTCTCGCCATATTTTTTTTCGAACATTTATAAAAAGATGAAAATATGAGCGATAGTCATAGTCAAATATTAGAAACAGAGCGGTTCTCGCTTTAGCACGAAAGGAATGTTTTTTTTTTTTTTTTTTTTTTTTTTTTTTAAATTGTTAACAGCAGCTGAGCCAGATCAGATACACGAAAGGGTATGCAAACATACGGACGATGTAGCAATAATAGGGGCCGGGATAGCAGGTTCGTATGCAGCATGGAGACTTCGACGAGCTAATATATCTGTAACATTGTACGAGTACTCAAACAGGATTGGTGGACGATGTCACACTGTCCACTTCCCGGGAATTCCGGATATAAACATAGAATTAGGCGCCATGAGATTTTATCCAACATGTGAGTAATTATCAACTTGTTATTTGTTTAGGCTTAAAGTATAATAGTTCTCGGCTACAAACAATCTTATGTCAACTTCAATTTTCGAAACTTATTCTTTTATTTGTAGAAAAAATAGAAAATAATCATAAGAGTCTTAATATGTTAAAGTCGGGTGTTCTTACTTTAAATTAATATTTTATAAAGGAAATTCATCTATAATCATAAACATATAGCTTATTTTGTAAAAAGCTATAACAAGGAACAGTTACAGAAACAAATACAAGTTTGAACGTTATTTTCGACAATTAATCGTATTCTAGTTCTATAAAACGGAATTGTAAAAATCACTTGATGATCAATTTATAACTAAAATCGCGATCAATATCAGAACTTGCGGTATTTTGATATGGTACGTTTCAAGTACAATTAATGTCTGTCCTGTCTAGAAAAAAGGGACCGTCTAGTTGAAGTGCCAAGTGCCGTTCCTTCAGATTGTACATGACGAATTTAGAATGACTGTCCTAGCTTCCAGTAAAAGTATTCTTTAATTGCAATCTCCGGTTGGCATCAAATAACCTTATTTCAAAATATTTACTTTACGGAATTTTATGATCTTCTTTTTCTGCTTGTCGGTTCGCTTTTAAACATTTAATAACAGACTGTGTTAAGAAACAATATGCATATTCTTGACCTTAAAAAATAATAGGACTTCGATGTGCATTGCTTTGATTAAAAAAAAATATGAAATCTTAAACTCTGAAAAAGATAGCAAGATATGTAGATTAATATGGTTTAATATAAATATTTGCTGGTCTCGAGTGTGTGAATTTATCATGACTTGAGAGAGCCTCCTTATGATAATTTCTCTCAAATTCGACTTAATAACAGATAATTTAATGACACTAACATAATTTTTGCTAACAGCTCATGTGATGTTGAATGAAACAATCCGCGAATTAGGACTCGAGACTATGGTCCATTTGCCCGAGAACGATAAATCCATGTACCATCTTCGTGGTAAACGGCTCACCTACAAAGATCTTATGGAAACCCCTCCCTACAACCTAAAGCCCGAACATAGAAAGTCCACCTGGCAACTTCAATGGTATTACAGATAATGTTTACACTTTTTTGAGAGTTTGTTATTTCGGGCAATCAATGATACTTTTTCAAAACTATTTTTTTTCTTTTCTTTTTTTAAATGCCCATGTAGATTTGAGCATGATATTTCTACTTTAAGAATTAGGCAAAAGTTTTTTTTTGATATAAAATCATATATCTTGAAATATAAAAGGTATACATTTGTTAAAATCCTCAAATATTTTAATTCAATTTTTCAGGGAGATATTTGACAATTTTACCAATGTCAATTCTTCTGTCAAAGGATATATGGATCCACCGCTTATATTAAAATACAAAACGCCGGACGGGGTTCCATTATACCAACAGAGGTAAGCCTTTTTATTCTTTTGATTGCTATAAGTAATACGATATCCATTTTTCATTTATTATGAGTAATGATATAATATTTTATCTAGTAAAGGATAAATTTAAAACAATACCAAAATATTTCTGTGGGGGCATATAATAAATCTATACTAATTATGAGCACAATCAAAAAGTCAAAACTGTGACATTCTCGAGGGATCACAAAATGGCACCTGAAACTTTACTACCCTTAAACAGGACACTCAAGCTTTAAAAGCAGTCTATCGATAATGAAATGAACTGATGGTTACGAATACGCTCCCTTTTGAAATCTTTAGTGATTCTGATGATTAGTCAATCCTAGTCCATCGTTAATGTGAATTGTTTAATCGTAATCTCATTAACTTTTTTCCACTAGCCAAGATAAAATAAACAGAAACAATGTCTTGAAGTTTAATCCAAATATTATAAAGAAAGTCTTGTTTGTTTGAAACACTCTTCTAATTAATTTTTCAGAGTGGTTATAATTGCCGGTGTATCAACCAAACAATTTGGAGGCTTTTTAAAGATAATCCATGTCTAAATCGCCATATGTCGTGTTTTAATGGATAATTAGTGTATTTCCTTTTTAAATGATTTCCATATTACAGAGCTTAATTTTCGCAAGTTCCAATTCTTACGACACTCATATTCTGCTGCGACGACGACATACAACATGTGGCTTTTTTAAAACTAGATTTTTTCATATTTACATCGAGTCTATATCAAAGTGCACTATGCACTAGAACTTATCATTATCTTTTATATCACACAATAATTCAACATTGGTTGTCACACAATATTCTTCGTTACAGTGCCAAGTCATTTTATGGCAAATACCTTTATCCGGAACTTGCAGCCTTTCTAGAAGATATATGGGGTTACAGTGGGAGCTTTCAGGGCGGGTCGGCGTCAAAGGTTGTCCCAATCAGTGATCCTTCCCTTCCACTAGGGCCGGGCAGTAGAGGACTTACGGTTAAAAGGGGCTTTCAGGCTGTACCAGAAACTATGGTGCATCAGTTTCTCGAAGCCAACAGGAGGTAAAATTATGTATCTTCGCAAACCAAGGGTTATAACTCCACTTTGTTCCTAACGTAAGGAACAAAGTTGAGTTAAAATCCTTGGATTGCGAAGATTGAGGTTTCTTATTATATAATGCTGTTTGGCTTCCTGGTTTTGGGCTTATATACTTATTAGGAAAATACAGTGAAACATGTATTAGTGGTATTAAAAGGGTTTGCTGTAGACAGGTTCTGTTTAATCAATGTAAACTTTAGTGTAATTGATTTAGTTTGCAACTGAGTACCGTGTATATGCTTACTTAATACAGAGTGCTTGCTGAATTCAAGTTGGCACTTACATAGGTTTGACTGTAAATTGCAACAAATACCGTCTTCCCAAATACCGTGTTTGAATAAGAGGTGCTATTCAACGATGCTGTTTTGTACGGTTTTTGAAGAAGAAGTAGTTAACTATTCACCTGTTACCAGTTACATTTCTATCGCCTTTCACTTAACCCGCTAGTTAAAGATTTAGTTTCGAAAAAAAACCCAACATTTATTAGTAAGTTCAACCATTCCAGCTCCAAAATCAATCGAACTTTTATTCCTAGAATATCTGGTTCAAAACCGGTCCGCAACCAAAATTCTTTCTGACATTTGTCGCGTAATATCGGATCGATCTTAAACACATATTGATCGAGAAGTTGAAGGCCCGAAAATAATGGCGTGGTATGTAACAATACAAGAATGTTCCTTTGGTGACGCTCTTGTTTTTCGCGAAATCTTAGGACGCATTCTGGTTCGAGAAAGAAGAGAAATTTATGTGTAAGGTGCAGCAGCTGACTCAATATGTCTGAAAAACGGCTTTATACCTCATACAAACTTTCTCGGTTGTATACTTTAATTGTAGTCATAAGTTCAAGCGAAATCATCACCTCAAGGCAATCAGAAAGCTAAAGAATGGGCACTATAAGGTGATCTTTCGACCTACAGAAACTCTTCGGGGTGTGACGAAAGATATGGTAAGTTTCTCAGTTTCCAATAATTCCGATTGATAGACTAATTATCGAAAAAAAACCCAAAATGTAACTTTCAGTCACCGCGAGATGAACTTCCGGCCAACATAAGCTACTCGTCGTGAGACTAAAAGTTAGGTACAGTAAACAATATCGTGAAATTGACAAGTGTACAAAAAGTGGAGCGATTCTAGAATGAATTTCGTCCAAATTGGATTTATTACCTCCCTTTATGAAAATTCTTCGCAATTTCCTGTTTGTGTATCTTGACAGGCTAAACAGACGCTTCGTATTTCACATATCAAGGTACAATTTTCGATAAAATATTGATTGTAATGAAGGATTTTCAAGAGTTTTTAAGGGTTTCGGGTCGTTTTTCGAGTGATTTGAGTGAGTATTTGGTTTGAGTGAAGAGAAGCGCTTAGTGAGCGACTTTGAATGGTTTTGATCGGAATTACAGTCAATCTCACAATGTTCGTACTGTAGGTATTTAAATGAATGATAAAAATACCGATTCTTTGAGTTTTGAAGTAAACGATATGAAACTTCGAATCAAGGTCCCGAAAGAACATTCACAAAGCACGTACATACATGTATGACATCCAAAGAACCAGACCAAGCCTAAGCTCGATTGCAGCTACTGTAATAATCCTGATTAAAAAGAATTGTTAGGAAACCTATATCAAGGTTGAAATATAAAGATAATGTTGACTGGTCCCACTGTCGACTATAAAAACCGGCTATATTGATAGTTGTTAGTTGTACCAGTGTAACCACAATTTTGTTAAGACAGTTTTTACGATATTGTACACGCCCACTGACCAGTTTTCCAAAATTTCATTCTTCCGCAAGCAAGAGCGAGGTTCGAGAAACCGTCATCCCTTATCATTTTCAATGAAAAAATGATCATTGATCACTCACTTGAAATGACTAGTCTATACTTGTTCATACTCGCACATTTGTACGATAATACATGTACCAGTTTTGTATGCTTTTTATATCGTTCATGTATTTAGATATAAATCAACCTTTTTCTAAAAAAAACCCTATCACATACACATATACATAAATAAATTTTAAGTAAACAGTGTTCTGAATAGGCATGCTCTAAATATTCTATGTGTTTAAATGGTAATTTTGAACGCGCCACGCAAGATTTTGCTGTTGTCGTAATCGATGTTCCATTACTTTTATTTGACGATAGTCTATTGTTCTATCTTGTTCCTTTCATTTCGAGACAGGAGATAGTGTTCACCAGTGTGCCAAACAAATCTTGTTGGCGATTCCAAGACTTGCATTAGAGAATTTAGATTGGAATGTGCTGAAAGACCCTGTTACAGAAGATTATATCAAGGTAACCTGCTAAAACGTATCTGTCTTCAATACTTATCGAGTAACAAAGCCTTTATTTGATCAAGGTGATTGAAAAGGTCGAGGTCAACTATCAAGGTCACACATTTTAACATTGCCGTTTGTGAAGCATTAGTATTGGCCTTGTTGTAAGTATTTTAATTTTTCATTTATAGTAGATATTTGATCCAGGCGTGTTATATATGACCAGTTTCAACTCTAACATGTAACTTATGAGGTCTATATCGTGGCACGACACAGCTTTAGCTTTCCAGCTTTAGAACATGTTATTGTATTTCATTATGATATAACCTGGCGCATATAGTTAACAACTTTGTGAAATTGACAAGGTGGGTGATTTTGGAATGATTGTTGAATGAAATTCGATGAGTGTGTGGAGCGAGTTTTGAGTGAAATTCAATTGAGTTAATCCAATATAGCTTATTTTATATAAGATGAAAAAAGAGACATCTATCATCTCCCTTTAAATAATTATTCATATGTTCCATAAAAGCTTCAAATCTCTTTAAGAACCAATCAGACGCTTCAATTTTAAGTAATTCAGTGGAATCGCGTTTTTTATCCGTCATATACAATGTTGTTGATCTTATATGTTTATGTCATTCATTTTAGAGCGTTAGAGCGTTTTTTGATGCATTGTGTGAGTGTTTAGATTGTTTGAATGAATGAATGAATGAATGAATGAATGAAAAAAGCGCTGAGTGAGAGATTTAAAATTGTTTAGATTGATATGAATGTCATTTTTTCGATGCTACTAACTGTAACAGTGACAACAAAATTTATTTTGCTATCGAATGATTATAAATGAGTCTTTAAGTCACACTTCAAATAATTCCATTTGTGCTTGACGAACATTATTAGCATGAAAAACCTGCCAGTTCATCCAAGATAATCTACGATTGCTGACAGAGTTTGTAGATCCTCACCTATCTATTTAGCGCATAGTTATGACTCAGTTCAGCCTGTGCAAATGCACAGGATGATCGAAATTTTATCGTTGCGCATATGTGAATTTCTTGGAAATATCGAACCAGACAGGATAATTGTCATATTTAAACAGTGTGTTTATAATCATTGTTAAATCCTCTTCTTAATTTCGAAATTAGCTTACTATGTCTAAATCCGGATAGTTCAGAGACATTTCGGCGAAACAATCCAATAAAAGTGTTATACATGTACATAATAACCCTTCGATCAAATGTAATTGAACTTACATTTGTTACTCGCCCTAGGGTTTAGTCTTCGCTATATTATATATTTTCTTGCAGAATTCTCTTTACGAAACCAAAGCCGCTAAAATGTTCTTTGCATATGACGACCCTTGGTGGCAAAACGTCCCAAACTTTGCCCCTGTTGTCTATTCTGATACACCTCTGCGAATTACCAACAATTTCGGTGTGTCGAATGCTACTAGAAAGGCAGTACTGAACCCAGTCTACAACGATGTCTGTAAGTGAAGCTCTCGTAAAAAAACTCATCAACAAAATATAAGCAGCATAAGTTTAATGTAATTGAGCTTTAAAACGATACATATAATGTGGGAAGGTAACCTAAGATTTAAATATGGATACACTATTCCGAGCTTTGTAGGGTTAGGATTTCAAGTTAACATTGGTGCTTGTGCTAATGAATAATCATTAATTTAATAAACGTTATAGATATACATATTCCTAATCATCCATGTCGTTTTGTTGATAACAATGAATTCATACACAATAATTATTGTTCCTTTGTAGCATGCTATATTTTTGTATTCTTGATCTTGTATTCGCATTGGGCATTTGATGCATTCCTTATGTACACGTCAAGGTGAAATTTCTGAAATTAACAAATTTCAAGTTTCTTGTAATACTTGCAGATACTGAAGTATGGAGAAACACGTTGCAACAAGGAAAACCCGTACCTGGGATAAATGGTGATGAATCAATGCAAACTACTGAAATAACGGAGAACATGGCGAGAAAGTTTTTAGCACAAATATATGGAATTTCAGAATCCAATGTACCGCAGCCGAACTGTTCCGTAAGCAAAGAATATGAATAATATCGTGGGCTTACTCAAGTGCCTTCAACCGTCATCAGTTACATAATTTCGCTAGCAAATTTTGATTTTGAATGAAACGTGTTTTTCAGCTTCTTATTAAATACCGTTAAAGATCTGTTTAAAAATAAATGAAATTGACTCTCATTCCGATCAAATGCATTCTATGTCGCTCACTCAACACTCCATTCATTCATTCATTCACGACACTCACCCAAACCATTCAAAAACGTTCCAAATCACTAAAAATTCAAGATCAATGATCTAAATTGAAATAAACAATTGCCAAAAAAATACCATGATTCCATTTACTTTTATAGTTATGAAAGCAACTGATTGGTTCTTAAAGACATAAAAAGCTTTTTAAAGAACTTTTATGCATATTCCACCAAATGGAGTTAATAAATATCGTTAATTTTGCTCATCTGAAACATAATTAGGGATATTAGATTAACTTCCTTTAATTTCATTCAGAACTCAGTCCTGTCGCTCAATTAAATCCATTCAAAATTACTCCAATGTCTTTCCTCTTGTCAAATTCATGGTGTTATTTATGGTGTTCCTTTTAACTACAACTGTATCCATTAATATAAAGTGTGTTCTACTGAAACAGATACAAACATTTTTCCAATGCCTTGAAACAATTTCCGAACATATACACGACAGAGAAACAGGATTAGCATCAATTAGAATTGCCAAAATTGTCAAAATTGAGCCGAAGCGTTGAAAGGTCTTTAACGCTGTTACTGGTCGTTTCCTATACAACTGTACGGCAACAATATTTTCTGTAACCAGATGAAGTAACTTTACAATGAAATTTATACGATTTGTATGTTATGTACTACAACATTATCATGATTATATGATTATAATCTTCGTTAATATATTTGTTGGCCGAAGAAAACAGAATGGTCGATTGGTACAGTCTAACTAGGCTTGACATTTTATGTACTATCAAAATGATCCTTTTTCAGATTATGCGCATTTGGGATGACTATCCATTTGGAGCCTCATGGTACCGTTTTCGACCAGGCTATTTATGGGACGAGGTTGCTGATCATATGATGAAGCCGTCCAGGGATGACAATATTTTCATCATCAGTAATACGTTCTCTCGCTTTGATAAACATTCTTGGGTAGAAGGAGCACTTGAAATAGTGGAATCAGTGCTTCAGAAATACTTTCCACAGTTTTACAATTTGTGAAATAATAACTGTTGTGAACTTCATCGTACTTTGATAGGAATGAAGTTTTTGAAACTTGTTCATATATTTCTAGGTCTTCTTACTTTCGAAGAAAAGCAAACTATTTAATTAGTATCTAATAATGAACTGTTTTTATTAAAGTTTAGCATATGTTCAAAATCTTATTATTGTTTAGGGGGGGGGGGGGGGGGGAACCGGTCTATTATTTGCGAATTTGCCGGTCCTTATCTTTTATTAATAAAAAAATCATTGACGACATTTATTTTAAGCAACTCATTTATGGCGAATAAGTGTACAATATTTGTTTGTGTTTTTAGCTCACCTGAGCACGAAGTGCTCAAGGTGAGCTTTTGTGGTCGAGTGATGTCCGTCGTCCGTCGTCCGTCGTGCGTCGTCCGTCGTGCGTCGTGCGTCGTGTGTCGTCAACATTTACCTTGTAGACACTCTAGAGGCCACATTTTTTGCCCAATCAACCTGAAATTTGGTCAGAATGATTGTCTCCATTAAATCTCGGATGAGTTTGTAATTGGGTCAAATGGGGTCAAAAATGAGGTCAAGAGGTCAAATCTTAGAAAAACCTTGTAGACACTCTAGAGGCCACAATTTTTGCCCAATCAACCTGAAATTTGGTCAGAATGATTATCTTCATGAAATCTAGGTCGAGTTCGAAATTGGGTCAAGTGGGGTCAAAAATGAGGTCACGAGGTCAAATCTAAGAAAAACCTTGTAGACACTCTAGGGGCCATGTTTTTCATCAATCAGCCTAAAAAAATGGTCAGAAGGATTATCTTTATGAAATCTTAGTCAAGTTCGAAATTGGGTCAAATGGGGTCAAAAATGAGGTCAAGAGGTCAAATCTTAGAAAAACCTTGTAGACACTCTAGAGGCCACATTTTTTGCTCGATCAACCTGAAATTTGGTCAGAATGATTATCTTCATGAAATCTAGGTCAAGTTCGAAATTGGGTCAAATGGGGTCAAAAATGAGGTCACGAGGTTAAATGTTAGAAAAACCTTGTAGAGACTCTAAAGGCCATGTTTTTTGCTCAATCAACCTGAAAATTGGTCAGAATGAAAATCTTCATAAAATCAAGGTCAAGTTTGAAATTGGGTGAAATGGGGTCATAAATGAGGTCACAAGGTCAAATCTTAGAAAAACCTTGTAGACACTCTAGAGGCCACATTTTTTGCCCGATCAACCTGAAATTTGGTCAGAATAATTGTGTCCATGAAATCTCGGATGAGTCTGTAATTGGGTCAAAGGGGGTCAAAAATGAGGTCACAAGGTCAAAGCTAAGAAAATCCCTGTAGACACTTTTGAGGTCATGTTTTTTGCTCAATTAACCTGAAAATTGGTCAGATTGATTATCTTTATGAAATCTAGGTCAAGTTCGAAATTGGGTCAAATGGAGTCAAAAATGAAGTCAAGAGGTCAAATCTTAGAAAAACCTTGTAGACACTCTAAAGGCCACATTTTTTGCCCGATCAATCTGAAATTTCGATAAGAATAATTGTCTACATGAAATCTCTGTTGAATTTGAAAGTGGGTCAAATGGGGTCAAAAATGAGGTTCCGAGGTCAAATCATAGAAAAACCTTGTAGACACTCTGGAGGCCTGTTTTTAGCTCTATCAACCTGAAAATTGGTCAGAATGATTATCTTCATGAAATCTAGGTCAAGTTCGAAATTGGGTCAAATGGGGTCAAATGAGGTCAAGAGGTCAAATCTTAGAAAAACCTTGTAGACACTCTAAAGGCCATGTTTTTTGCTCAATCAACTTGAAAATTGGTCAGAATGATTATCTTTTTGAAATCTAGGTCAAGTTCAAAATTGGGTGCAATGGGGTCAAAAATGAGGTCAAGAGGTCAAATCTTAGAAAAAACCTTGTAGACACTCTAGAGGCCAGATTTTTTGCCCAATCAACCTGAAATTTGATCAGAATAATTGTCTACATAAAATCTCGGTTGAGTTTGAAATTGGGTCAAATTGGGTCAAAAATGAGGTCACAAGGTCAAATCTTAAAAAAAAACTTGTAGACACTCTAGAAGCCATGTATTTTGCTCAATCAATCTGAAAATTGGTCGGAATGAATATCTTCATGTAAACTAGGTCAAGTTTGAAATTGGGTCAAATGGGGTCAAAATGAGGTCACAAGGTCAAATCTTAGAAAAACCTTGAAGACACTCTAGAGGCCATGTTTTTTGCTCAATCAACCTGAAAATCAATCAGAATGATCATCTTGATAAAATGTAGGTCAAGTTCAAAATTGAGTCAATTGGGGTCAAAAATGAGGTCACAGGGTCAAATCTTAAAAAAACCTTGTAGACACTCTAGAAGCCATTATTTTGCTCAATCAACCTGAAATTTGATTGGAATGAATGTCTTAGTGAAATGTAGGTAAGGTTTGAAATTGGGTCAAATGGGGTCAAAATTGAGGTCATGGGGTCAAATTTTAGAAAAACTTGTAGACTCTGTAGAGGCCATGTTTTATGCTCAATCAACCTGAATGTATTATTTTTTCTTTATTTTCAGATGCTGCCAAGTCAAGACCAATCAATTATTTTTATCATTTATTTTATACTCAAATTCTGTATTCAGCATGAACTGTACCCCAGTAAACCTTTTTGTATGCCTCAGCTCAGTATAAAGGCATCAATATTTGTCATTTCATTTAAAGCAATGGAAGAAATAACAAAAATGATAGTATAATAGACGTCAACCCGTACCAGGTGAGTTTCGAAATTGCTGCAGATTATGTGTGATATATTATAAATCTTATCCTGATAGTAATCATTTATATACTTTTGTATGAATTGATTACTTGAGGTGATGATGATGATGAATTTAAATAAACACACCTGTGCATTGGAAGGGCCTCAGACTGGGTTATATCGCGTTGTTGATGACGCTTCTCTGTATTTATTTCTCAATTTTAAAATTTTGTTTTCTTGTAAATACTTTTTCTTAACTAAGAAATATGAAAAAAGAAATGCAGATGATATTTGATTAATATTGATATTAGTTAATATAATCTTTGATTTATTTTATTCTTTTTTAGAAAGTTAGCTACAATTAATTCATGAACAAAAAACACCTAACATTGTCTAAAAAAAAAGTTTTCTTTTTATTATTCCTGCTTTTCAATTAAAAAAGTTGTTCATTTTTATTTTATTTGAAAGTTTAATAATACTTCTTTGCTCGAGTCTCAGCTGTTTAATCACTCTTATTTGAATATCTTTTTCATTACAGTTTAAAACAAAGAACTATCTACTCATCGCTGTAAACATTGATTAAATTGACAATATATTTTGTGCTGAACAATTATTTCTGATCATTTTTGTGCTATTGTGAAAATACTGAAAATTGTGACCAAAGATAGATGCCAAAACTGCCTTGAAGAGCTTGGTGACTCTGTCAAGTGTCTGCTTGGAATAGTTTATACTGATCTGTGTATTCACTGTGAGGTGGAGGACTATTATTCTTGAAGCAGATCTATTGGATTTTCTTTTTCTCTATCATACTGTAAGTTTACTTGATGAATTCAATTTACATAAGATAGGCTAATTGCAATTTTTTTTCATACATGGATAAGGGCACTTCAATTCTAGCTCAGCTTTTTTCGGAAAAAAAACACGAGGTATTGCTGTAGCCTTATTGTTGTCATGTGATAACTTTGAAATTTTGCGATATTTCTGGTATTACTGAAGTCATTCAATTGAAACTTGGCACTCATGTTCACCAAAAGAGCAGCCTTTGCTACAAAGGTTGATAACTCTTGTTGAGTGTACAAGTACCTTAAGATAGTGCTCTTGTAAGACTTTCATTATATCCAAAACTTGAAAGTAATGATTCATATCATATTTGTCATAATGATAGATCTTAAAGTCATACGTCTTTTGTAAAATTACATGTCAAACGTAGGGAAAAAGTTTGTTTTTATATGGTTATATATTTATTGTTTTGACCTTGAAGATTGTCCAAATTTTCATGCTTCCACGTGGAAAGATTTGTTGCATGTTGTTTTACCATTGTCTGCCTGTCCATCTGTCTGTCTGCAAAGTTAACCAAAATCTTAATATTGCCTATTTCTTCAAGCCTGTTCAAGATACAAGCCTCATATTTGGCATGATGATAGATCTAAATGATACACATCTGCTGGCACCAATGTGAAGGTCATGTGACAAGGTTAAAGTCATTTGTCAAGATCAAGTTTTTTTTAAAAAAGAAAGCTGTTTTGGAGCATTCATGTTTCACAAAAACATCTTGTTTTCTATTTGTGATAGATTAGAATTAGAAACATGAAATATTACAAACAGAAAGATTAAAGGAATTTCTCAGTCTGAACAATGTTTTTTTGGAAATATAAAGAAGAAGAAAAATCCAGGATTTGCAAAAAAAAAGGAATTGTGTTGTAAAGAACAAATATATAAAGGTACCTACTGCAATGGGGCATTTTGTCAAAAATATTGTCATTTTTTTCATTTCAGACTAGCCATGCCGAGACTTAGGAAGAAGTCAGCTTCCCAGCGTGCTGAAGAGAAGCGGGGATATATTCGAGAGAGAAGAGCTGTAGCACCGCTGACAGATAGAGAAAATGTTACATTAGCAAGCCCTGTCAATGTGCAGGCAGTACACCCTGTCCATGTGCAGGGTGTAGCGCAAAGTCCTGTGGGGGTGCAGGCAGCAGTACCAAGTCCTGACGATGTTCAGGCAAGTGAAGATTGCTATGTGACTTTGCAAAATGATGATTGCTTTATGAACTTGAAATGTGATGATTGTGATATGAACTTGCAAAATAAAAGTGCTTATATAGAAAATGATTTGGTAGATATAACAGATGTTGATCAGAGAATAGATGAGAATGTTTCTGTATTAGATTTTGAAAACTGCACAGTTTGTGAAGAAAAATGTGAAGAAGAGTCAATTTTAACTACATATAGTAATATTTGTAATGCAAAGGAAGTCATTTTTGGGTCATTTAATCAAGCAAATACAATATTTAGTCAAGAGTCTCGAGGAAGCCAATGTGTAATGAACTGTGTTTGTGCAGTAATTTATGCAAGCAACATTACTAACACAGCAAGTTTAGATAAAGTTTTAATTGAAGGTGATGGTTTGTACAAAAAAGTAATAAGGAATTTGAAAGCAAATGATATTTTCAAAAATAGACTTCTTAGTTTTGAAGAAATTCCATCTATAGTAGCTCTTTCAAATAAGGAATATAGAGTACAAAAGTCAGATGTGATATCTGGTTTGACAGTTCAACAAAGTGGAGATTTAAGTCTACCTACCTTGCAAGAATCACTTCTGCAAGCCTTTGAGATATCAACTTATAATTTAGTGATGATTGGGGCCATATGCTCTGCTGTTTTAAAAGTTAGTAATAGCTACTACTTTTTTGATTCTCATTCACATGGTAAAGATGGGCTGTCAGATCCAGACGGGACATCTATATTTGTAAAATTTGATAGCATTGAAGACTTGGTTTGTTACATGTATGCATTGTATGAGAGTATGAGAATCGGTCTTGAATCTCAATTTGAAATTCTGCCCATTAATTTATCATTTTACAAACACATGGAAAAAAGCCTTTGCTATGAAAATTCAGTTACAGAAATTAAATGTCCAATATCTAAAGAAAAGTCTGCAAAGGGTGGAAAGGATATGTTAGATAAATTTTGTGAAGACAAGTTGATAGAAGGATATTTTATTGATCAAAGATTAAAAGAATCTTTAAAACAAACAACTAGATGTATAAGCAGAAAAGAATACCTCAGGAAATACAAGAACAATCAAAGGCTTTCCAGTACATTCAGAAAAATGGAATCACAAAGTAAACGAGAGGCAAGGCAGAATTTAGGACGGAAACAAAAGGATAAAGTATGTAATAGACTATCAATGAGAAAAGCTAGATTAAATGATGATTTCAAATTGAAAGAACTGGAAGGAAAAAGAAAAGCAAGACAGAGTATGGAACAAAAACATAAAGAAAAAGTTAGTACTAGACATTCAATGCAGAAATCTAGATTAAGTGATGTTTTCAAATTAAAAGAACTGGAAGGAAAAAGAAAAGCAAGACAGAGTATGGAACAAAAACATAAAGGAAAAGTTAGTACTACACATTCCATGAAGAAAGCTAGATTGAATGATGATTTCAAATTAAAAGAACTGGAAGGTAAAAGGAAAGTAAGACAGAGTATAGAACAAAAACAAAAAGAAAAAGTTAGTACTAGACTATCAAAGAGGAAAGCTAGATTAAGCGATGGTTTCAAATCAAAAGAACTTGAAGGAAAAAGGAAAGCGAGACAGAGTATAGAAAAACAACAAAAAGAAAAAGTTAGTACTAGACAATCAATGAGGAAAGCTAGATTAAGTCATGATTTCAAGTTAAAAGAACTTGAAGGTAAAAGAAAAGCAAGACAGAGTATAGAACAAAAGCAGAAAGACATTATTTGTTCAAAGAAATCCAAGGGTAATGCTAGAGAACATGAAGATTTTAGATTTATGGAATGTGAAACTAAAAGAAAGGCTAGAAGATGTGGTTCTATGAAAGCAAAAGAAATAATCTATCAAAATGCATCAAAAAAGAGAGCAAGATCAGACCCTTACTTCCAAGAAAAAGAACGAGTAAAAAAACAGGAATGGAGATCAATAAAAAGAAATGTTGAGATTGAGAAAATAGCTGATATTGACAGAAAAAATTCCAAAAGGAAAAACCCTGACTTTCGGAACAAGGAAATAGCATCTGCTAAGCGAAGAAGATACGGATCAGATATTGATGTTTGCATTGACAATTTCCATGAAAATGTTGCAACAGGTCCAATATATGTATGCACTTGTTGTCATCAAACCTGGTTTAAGCAAGGCGTGTCAGAAATTTCAGAAAAAGATTTTACCCTAACTGCTCAGTATATAACTGGTCTAAAATCAATTGCTGGAAAAGAATGGATATGCAATACATGCAAAAATAGTATTCTCAAAGGAAAAGTTCCGAAACTGTCTGTTGCAAATGGTATGCTTTGGCCAGAAAAGCCACGAGAGCTTGAACTACATGCTTTAGAGGAACGTTTGATTGCTTTACGCATACCTTTCATGCAAATAAGAGAACTGCCTAGGGGTCGCCAGCTATCTATTAAAGGAAATGTAATTAATGTTCCAGTTGACATACAGCCAGTTGTGAATGTATTACCTAGACCATTCGATGAAAATGTAACTGTCTCTGTAAAATTGAAAAAGAGAATTTCTTTTAAATCTAGTGTTTTCTCAGAAAATGTGCGACCTCTAAAAGTGCTACTTGCTCTCAACTGGTTGATGAATACAAGTGACTTATACAAGGATTCAAATATCAAAATTGATGATGAGTGGATAGAAAAGGCTACATTATCTGCAAATGAGACACTTTATGCATACATAGAGCCACATATTATTAAGGATGACAAAGAATACAATGAATCAGCAAGCAATGGCTTTGATGGCGATAAATCAGGAAAAAATGATGAAGTCTATGACTCAGACGCTGAAGAGATTGTTCAAGAAAATGTTGGTAATATTGATACTATGGTTCAAGACTCTAATGAAGATAACAGGAATTGTACTTTTACTTTTGCACCAGGTGAGGGCCAACAACCTTTAAGTATTTATCAAGATAGAGATTCTGAGTATCTTTGCTTTCCAACAATCTTTTGTGGTAAAAGAAGACTTGAAAATGAACTAAGAAAAGTACCTGTTTATTATAGTGATATTGCGAAATGGGAATTAAGAAGCATAGACAGACGTGCTGCAAATAGTGTTCCAAATATATTTTTCAAATTAAAGAAAATTCAAATGAAGCAGCTAAATGACAAGGTGAATCTTGCTGTCAGAAGATGTCAAACAGATGGTCACAGTATGACTGCTGCAGATGCCAAAAACTCTGATTACCTAGATAATTTTGTTAAAAAAGATAACGGGTATTATATATTCAAACAACTTCGAAATTCTCCTGCTTATCTAGAAATGAAGAAAAAAGATGTTTTTGCTATGATAAGACAACTTGGTCTCCCAACATGGTTCATGTCCCTGTCTTCTGCTGATACAAGATGGACTGACTTATTAAAGATGCTTGCAAACCTTAATGAAAATGTGAACTATAGTGATGAGGACTTAGAAAACCTAACATGGGAACAAAAAATAAATCTGATTCAGAAAGATCCTGTAACATGCTCAAGATATTTTGATCACAGAGTTCAGGAGTTTATTCACACAGTATTAAAAAGTGACCATTATCCTCTTGGAAAAGTTACAGATTATTTTTACAGAGTAGAGTTTCAACAACGAGGTTCTCCTCATATTCATATGCTAGTGTGGATAGAGAATGCACCTAAATTTAATGAAAACACAAATGAAGAAATTGTTGCTTATGTTGACAAATTCTTGCAATGTAGTAACTCAGAAGATGATAATAAACACCTGACTGATCTTCAAGTGCATAAACATTCCAGAACTTGTCAAAAAAAAACAAGATAAGATATGTCGATTTGGTTACCCATTACCTCCTCTTCAAAGAACATTAGTGTTAGATCCTCTTGAAGAAGATAGGGATAAATATCAAAAGAAATACAGTGAGTTACAGAAAAAAATGAATGACAACAAAGATGGGTATGAAATGGCTTTTGAAGAGTTCCTACAATCTGTAGCAAACATGACCGAATCAGAATATTTGAAATGTATCAGAAGTTCACTAGTAGCATCAAAGGTTTTTCTCCAAAGGAAACCTAGTGAAATCAGGGTCAATATGTACAATAGGTATATTCTGAAGGCATGGAAAGCAAACATTGATATCCAGTTTGTGTTAGATCCATATGCCTGTGCTATGTACATTGTTTCATACATCAGCAAATCTCAAAGAGGTATGAGTAACTTACTATATGCTGCAGCAAAAGAAGCTCGAAATGGAAATTTAGACATCAAAAGACAAGTCAGACACATAGGAAATATTTTTTCAAATAGTGTTGAAGTTAGTGCTCAAGAGGCTGTTTATCTTGTTCTTCAAATGCCTTTGACAAAAAGTACTAGAGATGTCACTTTTATCAATACATCTACCCCAAACAAACGCATTCAGCTTTTAAAGTCAAAATCAGCATTAGATGAACTTCCTGAGGGATCTACTGATATCATGTCAGATAATGTATGTAAAAGGTATGCTCGAAGACCAAATGCCTTAAATAGTTGGTGTCTAGCTGACTATGTTTCTCAACTAGATATTTCATATCCAAATGAATCAGAATTTGAAGACTTAGAAGAACAAAATGATGATGAACAAGAAAGTGAAAGTGAGCAGTTCAGTTCAAAGGAAACTATTTTGACACTCCGAAATGGTATTACTATCAGGCGACGTAAAACGAACAAGATTATACGTTATGTAAGGTTCAACATTAAAACAGATGAAGAAAACCATTTCAAAGAAAAGATTTTGTTATTATTGTTACAAGTCTTACAAAGAGCATTATGAAAGTATGAAGCGTACAATAGATCACAAATGCAGCCAGTATGAGCATCATGTTGATGAACTTGACTTAGCAAGAGAGCAAGCTGAAACTGAGTATGATGCATATGATGAAATTGCTCCTGGTACTCAACAAGTAGAAGCTGACACCAGTGAGGAACAGCCAATTGAATCTGAGGAATTTATCTACTTCAATCCAGATAGAGTTAATGAACATAGGGAATATGACATTGGTAAAGAGATAGGATTGTTTGTTTCAACATCCCAGGTGAATGTGAATGATAGTATTTTGTCTGATAATGAATACAGAAAGCTTCTGCAATGCTTGAACTCAAAACAAAAGCAGTTTTACAACCATGTTATTCACTGGATCAAGACAAATGATGCACCATTATATGCATTTCTGTCAGGTAGAGCTGGTGTTGGAAAGAGTGTAGTTATAAGAGCACTTTATCAAACTTTATATAGGATCCTGAATATGAAAGAAGGAGATGACTCTGATTGCATTAGAATTCTTTTATGTGCTTACACTGGTAAAGCAGCATTTAATATTGGAGGGTCAACTATTTCTTCAGCTTTTAAACAGAAGTTTAAACAATCTAATCAAGCTTTAACATGTGATAGCTTGAATACTTTCAGATCTAAGTACCGTAACTTATCAATTGTCATAATTGATGAAATATCAATGGTTAGCAGTACTATGTTGAGTTTCATTGATCAGAGACTACAGGAACTGAGAGGTACAAGAATACCATTTGGTGGTGTCAGTGTAATAGCTGTTGGTGATCTTTACCAGCTAAAACCTGTAAGTGGTGATTGGATATTAAATGATCTGTCCCAAGGAGCATCATGTTTGTCAATTAATTTGTGGAAAGAACATTTTAAAGTTTTTGAACTTACAGAAATTATGAGACAAAAAGATGATAAAGCATTTGCTGAAATGTTAAACAGGCTGAGAGTTGATGCTTTAACAATGGATGACAAAATCAAATTAGAAAAATGTGTTGTTACAAAAGATCAAGAAAATTATCAACTAAATTCTCCCCATCTGTTTGCTGAAAAATATTTCATGCATTTATTCAATGATTTTATAATCAATTCACTTAATACAGCGAAAGTGATTATTCCATGCCATGATTCTGTTACTGCACCTACTTTATCAAGAGAGAAACAGGAACATGCTTTAGCAAGCTTACCAACTGACCCAAATACTACTGCTAGTTTACACCATTCTTTGACTGTTGTTGTTAACATGATATATGATCTGACTGTTAATATAAATACAGAAGACGGTTTAGCAAACGGTGCCTCTTGTACTGTGAAATTTATAGAAAACAAACAAGCTGAAACAAACCGCCCTAGTATCATATGGGTTCATTTTTATGATGAAAATGCTGGAATTGAAACAAGATTAAAGTATAGAAATAGAGGATTTTATAAAAATTACATTGAAGAAAAATGGACACCAATTTTTGATGTAGAGAGGACTTTCATTTATAATAAAAAACATTTCAGAGAATTCAGTTTCCTCTTCAACCTTCAGCTGGACGATCTGTACATA
Organism: Fragum whitleyi; assembly: GCA_948146395.1. NCBI lineage: Eukaryota > Metazoa > Mollusca > Bivalvia > Cardiida > Cardiidae > Fragum > Fragum whitleyi. The sequence continues at coordinate 28,157,504 of OX411558.1, forward strand.
GAGCACAAGGAACTACTTTAGACAGTGTTGTAATAGACTTATCACAGAGAAGAACAAGAAAAGTTCCACATCTACATTATGTTGCAATCAGTAGAGTAAAATCTATGGAAAAGCTTCAAATTCTGAATTTTAATGAAACAGCATATAAAATAGATAGCCAAGTGAAGGTAGAAATGGATAGGTTATTGAAAGAAGCTAGGCTTGATCTATGCTTTACCTCTTTAGAATCAGTAAGTCCACATGAGCACTTCAAAATTGCTTTCAACAACTGCAGATCTCTACATTTACATTATGAAGATATCAAAGCTGATCCAAACTTAATCTCAACTCATATATTTGGCTTAGCAGAGACTAGATTACACAGCCATGACCAGACATCTGATTATATTTTGGATGGGTTTCATTTGATAAGGAATGATCAAGACAATCATTCAAAAAAAAGACCTGCGCATGGCTTATGTGCTTATGTAAAAAATGGTGTGATTGTTAATAAGCATACAAATTACAGCTCTAAAGATATAGAATTCATATTGGTCAGCTTAAAATATGGCTCACTAATCTTTCAGGTAGCTTTTATGTATAACTCTCCAGGTTCAACAAAGCAGCATTTAATGGCTTGCCTTGAACATGAATTGATACCACAGTTAAATAAAACTATTCCGTTGGTTATAATAGGAGATTTAAACATTAACTTCTCAACTGAAAATAAACAAATATGGAAGGAAATTCAAGATAAATTGTCATGTAAAGTTCTAAATAAAACTCCAACAACAGACTACATGACTTTTCTTGATGTAGTGTTGTCTAATACAGATGGCAATGTAGGTGTTGTAGAAACATACTGGTCAGATCACAAGATAGTGTACTTTTATACAAAGAAATGATTGATTACATTAATATCACCCACCATTATTAAGTAAGTAATACCAACCATGCATATTGGTTGGCATTACTTGTGGTTATACATTAGGATGTGGGTGGCCACAAACATATAATATAATTGCTCTTATTAACATGTTTATGCATTTTCATTGATAAATTGAATGTATATTGTTTTACTGGTGTCTATCTGTCTATCCATATGTCTTATCTTTAAAAACTTAACCTGCAAAATAAACTTTTTCCTATAATGTATCATTTGAGTTACATAGGGCTCTTATTGGCATAAATGTTTTCTCATCAATCTATAGAGTTGAAGGTCTTGGCAATCTGACAATGTCAAAGTAATTTATCAATATCAAAATTTGTATATATAAGATGCTGTTTCAGGGGCACTAGTGTTTAAGGAACACAATGTCATACAATGAATATATGTTTGAAAAGTAAATGATACTTTCCCCATTACCAAAATTGAAAACAAATATAAGTCCAAATTCAAACAGGTCACTCTTCCCTAAATTTAGAGTAAATTGATTTTTACTACCAAATTACAAAACTTCACTCTTCTCATGCTGTTCACACATATTCACTCTATACACAAATATTTGGCAGACATTATAGACTTATATCAGTCTGCTCATCATGCAGTCTGATATCAGCCTGCACTACCTGCTGTCTGCAAAATTATGGGGAAACTTGAGCTAAGCTTGTTTGAAAAAAAAAATGAATTCAGTAAAATCATGGTTTATCCAGTTTGTCATAAGAAGTTAAAGAATTATTTTCAGATTTATAAACTTCCAGAAATATTTCATTCAGTAAATGTTAGACTTATTCAAATAACTATTTTTAACCAACAAAAATTAAAACTGGTTGTTTTACCTGAGGAAAAATGCCAAATCAGCAAACATTCAAAGGAATTTGCATTTTCTCCCGAAATGTGATAGTAAATTCATAAGTAATTTTTATAATGTTCATGTATGCATCTTTGTATATTTATCTAATGAAATGATTAGAAAATGGTATTTTTTATCAAGAATGGCTGTAGTCTAGTTCACAAAGAAGAATTGTGTGTGCATCAGTGGTAATGACAACAGATTTGTTTCTAAGTCTTTTGAGGTGTCATTGGGCAAGGATATCAAACCAAGTCAGATCTTCTGATCACATTGTTCATTATGAAATAATCTTTAAATTGGAATCATTTTAAACAAGAATGGCTAGTCTAATACACAAAATAGAGTTATGTGAGCATCAGTGGTAATGGCAACAGATTTGTTTCTAAGTCTTTTGAGGTGTCATTGGGCAAGGATATCGAACTAAGCCGGAGCTGCTGATCTCACTATTTATATTTTATGAAATAATCTATAAATGGGAATCATTTTGAACAAGAATGGCTAGTCTAATACACAAAGAAGAGTTATGTGTGCATCAGTGGTAATGGCAACAGATTTGTTTCTCAGTCTTTTGAGGTGTCATTGGGCAAGGATATCGAACTAAGCCGGAGCTGCTGATCTCACTATTAATATATTATGAAATAATCTATAAATGGGAATCATTTTAAACAAGAATGGCTAGTCTAATGCACAGTTGGAGTCATGTGTGCATCAGTGGTAATGGCAACAGATTTGTATCCAAGTCTTTTGAGGTGTCATTGGGCAAGGATATCAAACTAAGCCGGAGCTGCTGATCACACTATTAATATATTATGAAATAATCTATAAATGGGAATCATTTTAAACAAGAATGGCTAGTCTAATACACAATAGAAGTCATGTGTGCATCAGTGGTAATGGCAACAGATTTGTATCCAAGTCTTTTGAGGTGTCATTGGGCAAGGATATCAAATCAAGTCAGAGCTACTGATCATACAGGTATTATGAAATTAATTTACAGCCTAGCCTAGTATTGTTGAGATATGGGTGTTATACCGTTAATTTCACTATAATAAACATTTAAAACACAGACTGATTGTGAAGAAAAATCTGTTAATTTACAATATATTTTGTTGAAGTAGGACAGGTGTCAATGTGACACTAAAGGATTTTTTTCAATGATTTTAGTTCAAAATTTCAAAGACGTGTTTTTATGATGACTTAACAATCTTATTTTTATCTTGTAAGAAGTGTACAATCGTCATGTGTATAGAAGTGTACCATAGTGGCAACTGTACAATTAGGTATTTAATGGTATTTAGAATTGAATTACCAACTTTTTACCTCTATTGAATATTTGTATTTATATTTCTTAGGAAAGATAGAGATACAAATGAAAGTCAGTTAATCTTCAATGCATGTTTTAGATCAGGTTTTCTATTTTCAATAGCATTATTTCCTACTTTTTTTCTACCATATCACTATTTAATTTTCACTTACTGTAAATTCATTACAAAGGTATTTTTACGAATAACTGTTGTCAATTTTGACCATAATAATTTTATATGTGTCTTAACTTTCAATTAAAATTCTGATAGTAGTATTGAGATTTAATATGGTAGAAAGAAAGTAAAACTGTTTTAGAGAAGAGCACATAAGTCCAATTTATTTGATAAGTTTTTTTTTACCTTAATGTCTGCTTCTTTTATATCATTATGCCCCCCCTTTGAACAAAAGGGAGTATATTGCTTTGCACTTGTTGGTCTGTAGGTCAATCAGTCAATTTGTCTGTAGATCTTTTTTTTGTCCAAAGCATATCTCTAAAAGAATGCAAGCTAGAATCATGACACTTCACAGATAGACTTAATTGAGGAGAAGTGCAGTGCACAAGAACCATGATTATACTTATCATATTTTTTCAGTTATTGCCCTTTGTTGATTGACAAACAATAGGAATATAGGGGGCATAAATGTTTAACAAACATCACTCGCTTTATTAGTATTCAAAATGATATTCCTACAACTTCTTTTTAATGGGCTTTTGTAAATGACCATCTCTGTTTATGTTAAATAATAAAGTGATTGTATATAATATATTGTATCTTTATGATTATATCAGTTGTGATGCTTGGTTATTAAATTGGTTACAGATTATATCAAGACTCGTGTTGTTCCTTCAATTGCCTTTATCCAGGAATGAATTTGTGTACTATACATAAGTACAAATGATGGCCAAAATATATCTTTAGAGCAAATATTAATCATTGCGAAAGAATTTGAGATATTTGTTATCACTGCCACATCATTAAGCACAGCCTTTCTCTGAAAAGTAATAGACAGTAAACTCAGGTGAGCGATTTAGGGCCACTATGGCCCTCTTGTTTTTTCGTTATGTTGTAGTAGCCTCTCTGCTTGAATCGACATTTTTCGGATATTTTTTTCGTGAATAGCTCCTACTTGACATCATATTGTGTAACAAAAATATACACATTATTTACAGTTAACAACATCGTGAAATTGACACTTATTTCGATCAAATTCATTCTTAATTATTTACTCAATTCTCCCATCATTCATTCCAATCACTCACTCAAATCGATCAAAAACGCTCCGAAATAATTATTAAATCATTCAAGACTTTATTCGATTCGATCAAGTTATTCTACGACTTAATTTGCTGGTTTGAATTTTAAAGTGTATGATTGGTCCACGAACAATATCATTCACCTTGTCAATTTCACGATGTTACAAACTGTTTACTGGTTTTAGTCGAAAGGAAACCTTTCAAAATCCAACGGAAAGGATCTCGAGTAGACTACGTGGGTTGATTCGCAGGGGAAATATGATGGTGCAGAATGGTAATTTAATTCTCATTGGAGTATTTGTTTAGGATTTAACGTCGCTTTCAATCGATTTTATTTATATCGCGACAGACAAATATAAATGGAAATGCCCGTTAGTAAAGGAAATCAAAAAAAGGCCGTGAATAAATGAAATATATTTTATTTAATCCAGAGCCAAAGGATAAAGGAGATTTCTTTAATCGGCTGAACTCATTGAATTGACCTGTTTGATAAGCATCGGTCTCCATATAATTTTACAGGAGTAACATTGTTCCAATATATATATATATCTATATATCTGTATATATATATATATATCAGGGGCTTTAAATTCAAATAAGGCCATGAAATACCACAAAAAATATTGAAATTATATATATATTATCGAAATTATGTATGTTGATCGTTTTAAACCTCTTCGGAGCGTTGTAGATCAATTTCAGGGCGCTTTTAAGTGATTATAGTAAGTGGTTTAATATGCATGAAATGGATGGCATATCGAAAGATTTAGAACTATTATTTTGTTAGAGGTGAATGTCAACTTCACTATGATACTAAATGTACGATAAGTCATATTATAATATTCTGTGACAGTTTCATGTAGAAAAAATGTTCAAATGGAGGCAAAGTTGCGTTTATAAGAAGTGCACGCACAGACGGAAGACATAATACCAACTTCGGCGAGTAAGTTACACCGTGAAATTGACTGTCATTCCGATCAAAAGCATTCTTATTCCCGCCCTCAGCGCTCCATATTTTTATTCCAAACACTCGCTCAAACCATCAAAAACGCCACAAAATCACCAAAAATAATAAGATTCACAGCTACATTCTAAATAAAAATCGGAATATAAATTTATGCGATTTCACTAACATAATTGATTTTTTTCCTAAACAAAGTAGCGATATCTGATTACTTCCCTAGGATTTTACTCAAAACTCGCTCCCAACACTCATTTACCTTTATTACAAAACCATTCCAAAGTCATATAACTTGTCAAATTAACAATGTTTTCTTTTCGTCAGCCAATATCCCACAGGAATGAAAGCACAAGAAAGAAAAAAAATCGTCTCAGCCGACCAGCAAAGGTTTCTGTTATTTTTCCTGAAAATGTGTCGAAATTGTTCGGATGTTCTACCAACAATAGCTGATAGATTGTGTTAAAAAAAAACATAAAAGACAAATACAGTTAGTAACATCATGAAAAAGACACTAATTCCGACTAAAACCTAAATCGCTCACTTAGCGCTCCGTACATTCATTCAAAACGCTCAATCGAATCGATCAAAAACGCTCCGAAATCATTCGAAACATAAACTTTCCAAATCGTTCAAGTGATTCATCACTTAAGGAGGTAGAAGCGGAACCGACGTTTGGCAGTGCCGATGCGTTGTCGTAAATTTAATTGGATCGTTTTTGTACTCTAAATTTTAAATCAAATAATATAAATATATTTTTATTTTGATTTGTAGTTCAATCCTTAAATTTTAGTTCTATTTCATAGTTTTTTTTAAATAGATGATCGTTTACGACGAACCAAATCCGGTTTATGATATACATGTAGTCCGCATCACTAAAGCGTTTGGATTTTGAACTCGTGATTTTTAAAACAATAAGAAAGCGTCCATTGAGTGTTATCGATCAAAACATTTTTCTGCCAAACACGAGTTTCCCTTGAAAACAACCGAAGTACAAAATGATAAACTCGTGGCATGTTCCGACGAAATTCAAGTGAACTAAAGCAATGTTCTTGGTGTAATCTCTCGTTTGTAAAATGCCTGTAACGCTAAATTTAACGACGGACTCACTGACCTCGGTGCAGTTTGATTATCTTGTCAGCGATGCAATGTCACATCAAGCACGGGGTACACGGTGGAAAGGAGGGTCGCCGAGCCTGATTAAACCAACTGTCGAATTTTATCACCAGCTCATTGTCTGAACAGGTATTCTTTTGTAATTGATTTAATGACTTTCACCTTTATACCATAAATCGTAACTCAACCAGTTTGCAGTTTGCAAATTTTCTTTTTGATTTCAACATTAATTTTGTGATCATTTTTTTTTTTTTTTTTTTTGGGGGGGGGGGGAAATTGTGTATCTGTCACCAGTGAATTTTACTTTCAAAATGATTTCATGCCCTGCATCAATAAGATCATGGGCATGCATTTTCTTTGGGTGGCCTGTCTGTAGCCAAAAATAGACTGTCTGTCGTGTCAGTATTTTGAAAGTTTTTTTTAACTTGAACACTAATCGAGGGCAAACTTATTTCTGGCCCTTACCGGTACCAATTTTGTTGTTTTTCAGCTGAGCCACATTTAAAAACGAGCCGCCGTCATAGCGCAGTTGGTAGCGCGTCGGACTGTCAAACAAGAGTTCGCGGGTTCCATCCCCGACGGCGGCACTCATTCTTTCCGACTATTTGTCTCTCACCGATGGGTTGATAATCGTAGACCTATGTGAGATAGCGGCTGGAGGCTAGGAAAGAATGTGGTGGTTGTACTGGTGAGAGAAATACCAGGGATCCATTGTTAGGTGCTCCAGCCGCGATATAACTGAAATAATGTTGAAAGCGGCGTTAAACTCCATTCAATCAATCAATCACATTTAAAAACCAGCTCTGTGTTTCCTCTGACAAGATGTTGAAAACGGTTTTCAAATATACATGCCCAGCTTTGCATGTGCAGCTGTGTGTAAAGTGGGTAAAATCTGAAAATGGTTTGCAACATCTTGTCGGTGCGAGAGGATTGGCTACTAATTGTGCTCCGGCTGTAAAAAAAAAACAAATACCCGACCGGACCTGTTCAGACCAAAAATAAGTTGGCGCAAAGTTACCATGCTTTTACAGGGCACTTAGCTCATAGTGAGATCATCGGGACTTGGCATATTATAACCAGAGGTGCGTTTTTTAGATTAAGATTTTTAAGATATCTTAAGATTTTAAATGGAATTATCTCGCGCGATTCAGTTGAAATTCTGCGATGGAGCCTGAGATATCCAGACTAAAAATCTTAAGAAATCTTAAAATTCTTAATCCTAAAAAACGCATCTCAGGTCTCATTATAACAGGAACAGACATAAATCCACTTTTCTTTAGCAGACTATAGGAAAATAAAAAAGTTGTCTTAGTAAAGCATAAATGAGTTGGATAACTCTTGTAATTAAATGCATATCCAGATCAGAAGCAAATATTAATATTTATATACAATACATTTGCTTGTAATAATAAATCTGCTTGTGGAAACTGAGGGTCCCTGATCTGCGTAATGAATAAAAGAAAATAATGTGGCTTTTCTGACCGTATAGACTAAGATCAGCCTACACAGTTGTGCAGTCTGATCTTTGCATATTCTGTCAAGGTTCTGCTTAATATTTGTGGAAAAAATCTTGAGGTAATAAATTTGATGTGTCAAAAAAAAGATAATTTGTTTAAACAATTTTCATATTCATCCTCAAGAGGATGACTACCTGTTGACCCCCTGTACAGAAATCCTGGATCCGCCTCAGCAATCATTGTTTTTTTAAGAGCTCCGCTATTCAATTTAAGATAAAATTATGAATGAGCTAACATATTTCTCCTAATAAACGTTTCCTGGAGCTATTCATAACATGGTCAGGAAGCTTATATTTAGTATGCATTTTCTGTTTTATAAAATCATTAAAATTGGTGTCTTTTAGGCCCTTTTCCCTTAAAATTAATGTGAATTTCCTCTATGATTATTTAGAAGAAATTCATCTCAAATTAGAGAAGAAGCCTCAAAAAAGTTCCTAAAATTTAAGCATTTGAAGTTGGTTTCCTAAGTAAAAATGTAGGGGTGCTACTATTACGGAGGGCGCTATTATGAGAGGAAATAATGGTATAGTATTTTTTTGTTCTAATTATAGGTTAAGAAGTCCATAAAGAGATGAACCTATAGACTAACTATGTTATTAGGTCTGTTTTGATGCATTTGTGAAGCAGTCAATTTTATTGTCACTGGTGATAAGCATGAGAGAATATATATTGTCAACTCTAACCCCTATGTGTGGTAAGTCTTCATTTTATATATAGATCATTTTTACAGTTACACTCATGTAATACTTTTTTAGAATATACAGGGGTGGGGAAATACTAATTTTCTCCACTTGTCCCTGGACAAGTAAGAAAAGATTTTCTACTAGTAGTTTTTTCAGGATCAAAATGATTTGTTTGTTAGAATAGGATCAAAAGGAACTTGTCCACAAAAAAAAAAAAACAAGTAAATTTTGAGAAATGATTATTTCAATAAAGAAAATGCTGGAACTCAGTGTTTTCTTTTTTTTTTTTTTTTTTTTTTTTTTTTTGTTAAAAAAAAAAAACATTTGTTTTCTGGCCTTTGAGGTAAACATTAGGATATTTTGATCACTCAAGATTTTTAGCTCCACTGGCTGAAAGCCACTGGGGCTATTGTCATGGCGTTGTGTCCGTCGTGCGTCCGTCCGTGCGTGCGTGCGTCCGGTCGTAAACTTTTCTTTAAAAATCTTCTCCTCAGAAACTACTGGATGGATTTCAACCAAACTTCACAGGAATGATCCTTGGGTGACCCTCTTTCAAAGTTGTTCAAGAAATTTCGATCCAATGAAAAACATGGATTTAATGGGCGTGGCTTATTTCCAAATATGGTAAAAAGTGAGTTTTTTCAGATTCTAATCAATGGATACCAATTAAATTTTACATGAATAATCCTTGGGTGACCCTTTATCAGTCTACAAAAAATCTTTGTGATCAGATGGAAAATATGCATTTTATGGGCGGAGGTCATTTCTCTATATGTTATATAGTGGAAACTTTGAAAATCATTTTCTCTTAATCTAACTGATGGATATCAACCAAATTTCACTTGAATGATCCTTGAGTAACCCTTTATCAGTCTACAAAAAATCATTGTGATTGGATGAAAAATATGTATTTTATGGGCGGAGGTCATTTCTTTATATGTTATATAGTGGAAACTTTGAAAATCATTTTCTCAGGATGTAACTGATGGATATCAACCAAATTTCACTTGAATGATCCTTGAGTGACCCTTTATCAGTTTACAAAAAATCATTATGATTGGATCAAAAATATGTATTTTATGGGCAGAGGTCATTTCTCTATATGTTATATAGTGGAAACTTTGAAATTCATTTTCTCAGAATTTGATTTTTGGATATCAATTTAATTTCACTGGAATGATACTTGAGTGACCCTTTATCAGTGTACCAAAAATTATTTTGATTGGATGAAAAATATACATTTTATGTGTGGAGGTCAATTCTCAATATGTTAAATAGTGGAAACTATGAAAAACATTTTCTCAGAATGTAAATGATGGATATCAATCAAACATTTTTGGTATGATCTTTGGGTGACCCATTATCATGCAGTCAAAAACTACTTTGATTTGATGAAAAATATGTCTTTTAATAGCAGATGTCATTTCTCTATCTGTTATAATAGTTGAAACTTTCAAAATCATTTTCAACATCAGTAGAACCCCAAATATCTAAAAATCTAGTCAAAACATTTATTTGCTTTTACAAGAATTTCAAGCCTGTGGAGCGACTCAAGCCATTCATGGCTTTCTAGTTTTATTACTATTCCAAGATTTGCCTTGTCATCAATTTTTCTACTGACAAAAAGGGAAGATATTGGATACATTTGTATTTTAGTAATTTGACTGTGACATGCCAAGTTTAAAAACCCCTTGCAACTCTTTTGTAATTTTGAGTACTGTGTTGATGTTTAGTTTAAATCCATTCACTTTACAATTATTGAGAAACAAGTTATAACAACTTGAATTAGTCCCTCTTGTTTCTGCTTCTTGGAAAATTCACCAGTACTTGCACCAAATATGTGGGCAAATGAAAGAACCAAGAACAATATCCTCTTTTGGGTATTGAACTAGGGAGTCTTGGTCAAGAAGCTGAAGCTCTACCTCTCAACCATGGAATTAACATGGATGTTTAGTATTAGAAATCATTGGAAATTCAAGAATTGCTCATATTGAGAAATTCCTCTACTCTGTACAATGTATTCTACCTCCCTACAGTAATAAGGCTAATTTTAGAATAAGTTTGAAACTTGTTGAGTGGGAATGGGTTACCATTATTAAATGTTAAAATATAATTTATGAAAAATAAAGCACTATTTCAGGGTAAAATGTTTGCCAGTTCAATAAAGTTGACCCTTAAATTAGATTTTAAAATTTGGCATTTTGGTTTTATTAGCTCCACTGGCCGAAGGCCAGCGAGCTATTGTCATGGCGGTGTGTCCGTCGTGCGTGCGTCCGTGCGTGCGTCCGTGCGTAAACTTTTTCTTTAAACATCTTCTTCTCCAAAACCTATGGGCGGATTTTGATGAAACTTGGTAGAAATGTTCCTTGGGTGACCCTCTTCTAAAATTGTTAAAGAAATTTTGATTGACCCCCAAATATGGGCGTGGCAGGGCGGGGCTTATTTTGAGCCCAAAATCTTTAAATGACATCTCCTCCTGAACCACTGGGCTGATTTCAACCAAACTTTACCAGAATGTTCCTTGGGAGACCCTTTGCCTAAATTTTTCAAGAAATTTTGATTGACCCCCAAATATGGGCGTGGCAGGGCAGAGCTTATTTTGAGCCCCGAAATCTTTGAATGACATCTCCTCCTGAACCACTGGGCCGAATTCAACCAAACTCTACCAAAATGTTCCTGGGGTAACCCTTTTCAAAAATCGTTCCTGAAATTTTGATTGGCCCCCAAATATGGGCGTGGCAGGGCGGGGCTTATCTGAGCCCGAAATCTTGGAACGACATTTCCTGCTGAACCATTGGGCCGATTTCAAAGAAACTTTACCAGAATGTTCCTTGGGAGACCCTTTCCAAAAGTTGCTCTCAAATTTTGGATTTGCCCATAAATATGGGTGTGGCAGGGTTGGGCTTATTTTGAGCCCGAATTCTTTGAAGGACATCTCCTCCTGAATCACTGGGCTGATTTCAATGAAATTATACCAGAATGTTCCTTCTGTGACCCTTTTCAAAAATTGCAGGTCTTAAGAGAGTTCAAAGTGTTGTTTTCATTCAAAGAAAGATTCATTTAATGCAAGTCTAATGATGTTAAAGCCAGTGGAGCGATACAGGCCCTCTTGGGCCTCTTGTTTTTTATCAAAAGTGGGGTATCTGTGTTAAAATAAACCAGAAAAATTGGTCAAATTTTCACACATTAACCTATTTCTTTAGGGGGTGAACTACTTGCACATTTCTTATATTGCTTTGTCATAGTCATTTAGTTTACAAATGCTAGATAGCTACCAAGCCAATTAATGAACATTTTCTCTTTTTTTGGTGTACATCTATGAAGTTTGTTTATAACAGAATCCTTCTTATGCTGTTCATGACAGTGTCCTATTGTACAGTAAGCTTTGGCAGACTGTATAGACTAAGGTCAGTCTTCACAGATGTGCAGTCTGATCAAAGCATTCTCTATCTACTCTTTCCTTTCTAACTATTAGAAACCCCATGTTTTGTAAATTTGCCCTTTGTTTGAAAATTAAAGTCAGCAGGATTAGGTTTAGATCAGGTTATTGTATACACTTACTGTGGTATTGATTCTTTAGTTTGTGCAAAATTGTTATTCAGAAGATTTTATTTTTCAGACAGAAACAACAAATATAAATCAGCAGCAGCAGTACAAAACTCTGACCTCTATGTATGGTGTTCCATTAAAGAAGATATCAGTGCTTCCCAGAAGATTTATTGCAGATGAATTCCTACTAAAATGTCAGAAATCCTCTTGAATACAGCTAGTAGGACACAGGACATCAGGGGGTCATAATAATTTAAAGTGTAAATGAAATGTTTGCGAAATTATGAGAAACATGCCCATACTGAACATAGTGTCGCTGAACAAATAGACCTACCGTTATTTAGTGACCTTCAAAACTCTTCATTTATGGCTAGTAGAAACTTCTCCAGTAATTGCCTGTGTTAGAGATGCAGTTCTTATCTCATTATTCAAAATACATTTGTATTAAAAGGAAAATTCCAGATTTGTCTTCCTTTTTAGCTTGGCAGTTTTCAACAAAAATATGAAATAAAGTAATTGCCATCACCCTGTCCTTGTCAGTGTAGATGAGGCAAATGTATTTAGGGTGTTACAAACTTTAATATTGGCTACATTATCTCAAAAAATATGTTTAAACATATTCAAATTTAACTTGGCATGTGTATTCACCATTACAAAAGTAATACATAATATCAAGAAAGATCATTATTCATACTATTTCATATGAATTGTGCCCCCCCCCCCCCCCTTATTAGCTCATCTGAGCAAGGAGTGCTCAAGAGGAGCTTTAGAGATCAGTCTGTCATTGTCCGTCTATCTGTCAATCCAACTGTCTGCACAACCATCCACAATTTTAAAAAATCTTCTCCTCATAAACTTTCCACAAGTTTCAACCAAACTTCACAGAAATGATTCTAAGGTTAAGCGCTTTCAAAATATTGTGATTAGTCACTGTCTGTCAGTCCATCCACAATTTACAAAAATCTCAATTAGATTTTAACAAAACTTCACTGAAATGATTGCTGGGTCAAGCACTTTCATTCTAAACACTTCCCAGAATAGGAACCCATGCAGAACTTAGATTGCCATAGCAACAGAGTGGTTTCTTTTTTTATTTTTTAAAAAAAACATAAGTCCTAGAGCTTTTATATTTGTCAATTGGCAATGCTTGTCTGACAAAATACTCAAGGTCATAACTTGAGGTTGGAAATAAGCCCACTTTGTTCCAATTCTGTATTTTAAGTTATTCTGTCATATTGTGGTGATGAGCTTTTTCCTTTGCTTTGATTAACATTTAAAGGGAAATAATGCAAAATGAGTAATTTGAGATTTTCTTCTTCACACCCCTATATTGTTACAATAGATAGAATTATGCAGGGAATGTAATCTAAACACAAAAATGTACTGCCAAAATTTGTCAATTGTCTAACTTTATTAAGTTACCATCAAAAAAAATATTCACTAGAAGCAAAAATCCATGAAAAGTTGGCACTCTTAAACAGAAAATTGTTTATTATTGAATCTGATGTTGCTTGAACCCATATGGATTCAATGGCTTTAAACATCATTAAATTCAGTTAATTTTATGTGATGACAATTTTTATATTTTATCAAAATAATCTGCTTTTTCTATCATGAACTGTTGTACCGAACAACTATATCCATAAGCAACCACTTTTTTGTGGTCACCCATGACAAGGCACGCTGCATGTAAACATGAAAATTGAAAACAACCCTTATAATGCAGAATAAAAATCATTGCAAACTTGTATAAAAGCCAACATGCTGAATGCACTGAATGCACAATTTGTGAGTCAATATAAATTTTGATATCGGAAAATAAAAAAAAACTGGTTCTAGAAGGAAAATCAGGTACAGTAGACTAAGATCAGAAACCAAGGCCTGTGTTGTAGGGTCCCAGATTTTACAAAGAAATGATGCAAAAATATTTGAAAATCTTTTTCTCTAAATTTATTAGGCTTAAAACTTGGCATGACATGTTGTCTCAAGACCCTTTATCCAAAGATTTAAAGTTGAATTATTATAAATTTAAACAAATGCCCTACAAATGATTGAGAATATTTGCCTAAATTTGGATTGGAATCTGTTGATAACAATTGGAAATATGAGCCATGCAAGCTTTTTTTAATATTTGACAATGAAATGTGACATTTACCTCGGAGCTATCTAGAAAATTGCACATCTTCTCAAGGTAGAGAACAATTTTGCCAAAGCATCTTTTGACTTATTGCATAAATATAAGAGCTCTGCCCTAGACAAGCTCAATTTTAATGTTTGACCTTGAGCTGTGACCTTGACCTTGCAGCTATCTAGAAATTTCTAGCAATTTAAAAAAGCCTCACAATATTGGGAACAATTATGCTAAGGTATTTGGAAATCCCGCCATAAATGTAGGAGTTAGAGACTGGACAAATCTAGCTAGAGAAACCAACTCATCTGTAGCCTTTGACTTGTGATAGTTATAACTATGCCCCTACCAGCACATGTAGGCTACTAAAAAGCAACATTTTTAAACAAAACTGCTTTCTAGTAATGATTTATGTTAGTATATTCAATTTGAAATGATTTGGGAATGCATTGAAAAGATTTTTTTTCAACATTTTGTTGTAATGCGATTAAAGTGGGTGGGGTAAGATGAATTAATCACAAATTAGTAAGTGAAAAATATTGTATATAATGTAGAAGTTGGTAATTGGTAAAAAGTAAAAGATTTGTTGCTTATCTTCTTGTTTTATATTTTCAAAAAAATTTTAGAACCTTGATTACTCTATGAATTCAATCATTATGAGAAAATTGCTATGATTTGGTTTTTTCTACAAAATCACTACATTTCAAATGCCTGTAGCAAAAAATAATCCACGGTGACCTTTCAATTTCTTTTCATCAAAAGTTAGCCTACTCCATTTTCTTACCTATGGAAAAATATTGTATGGAACCCTTTCATATGAAGGACACAAACTACATTTTAGTGAACTTAGTTCCATTTCTTACATTTTGATTCTTTCTCTGGAGTTTTAGCAATTGTTAACCTTAGAAATTTGTCATATTTTCATTATTTTATGACAGCTCCAACACAAAATTATGAAATATCATAAGTAGACTACCCTTTTAAGTAAATTCATTAATTTCATTGATCAAACTTGATATTTTCCAAGTATTTTACCTTCTTTTAGAACCCCTCCTCTTTAATTTCGCCATCAGAGACAAGTTTTGTTATGCTACATACATGGGATACTTTATGACGGATTATCTAAAAATAATCCACGGTGACCCCAAGGTTTCTTTATATTTTATGAAGTATTAAAGAGATATCTAACAGGAAACACTAAAAGTTAACTCCTAAGTAGCTTTTGAAAAATTCATGCAAACGCTCCTACCTCCTTAATACACATCCATAAAATTAATCTACGATTTTAGTGTCGATTCTATTGGCTCGTGTGTTTAAAAGTGTCTCATTGGTTCACGAAGACACACACACACAAAGAAAAGTACTTTTTTGTATTTTGGTAATACATGTAAAAGTTGGTACTGTAGACCTACTGTATACCGTTTATTACACAACATATTATTTATCTAAAATGACTTGACACTCATTAACTTCCGCCAGTCTTCGAGTTTTTCCGCAGCGTAAAGTTGTACTCATATTGTATCAGATAGACTAAAGAAGTCGCTGTAGAACATTGTTTACAGACGCCTTCCCGAAATACAATAAGGTGTCGGTCAAGTTCAATGCCCGACATGGAAACAATTTCTAATCCTTGTGTTCATCATCAATTAATATTTTGATTGTTTTTTCAATTATTTCTTTTAAGTTACCTTTTTTTTCTTTTGCTATCAGTCTTTTGTCACTTTCAATTAATTTTTTACATTCTCATTCATTCAGTTTTGGCTGTTTGCACCAACCAAAACTTGTATTGGTTTCATACCTCAATGTAAACAACATTTAGTATTAAGTAAGCTTGCACTAAAGAGAAGTTCCAATAGAAATATCTTTTGCTGTATGACTTTCGATTATAAGATATGAAAAGAATCAAATATTTGACATTAATAACCTAATCACATTTAAACATAAATTCGATTAACCAATTCAAACCCAGTGTATGTTTTTAATTTCATATCGTCATAAATTGAAAAAAATAAAAACAACAACAACAAAAATCACCTGCATTAATTATAAATACATGTAAGAATTTCAGCTATTCATTTTCGATTGCGATGTATTTTGAACTACAAAAAGAACTACACTATTGACTTCTTATCCAGTACGACCTCTCAAGGCACAAATTTAATTTACAGGGATGAATTGGCCGTACTTTGCAATGATCAAATTTTGAATCAAATAAAAGTCTGACAAATCTCTGTGCAAAATACCGATATCCTAATTCAGCACTGTTGTATAAAAATGGTACTTAAAACAGCGTTGACTAAAAAAAGAAATAGAAATATAATTGGTCATGATCCGGTTAGAACTCATGACCTACAGGTTTAGGAACAACATTCATACCATCTGCGCTAAACTCCCGTATGCATGATGTTTATCAATACAGTTTTTAAGTTGGAATGCGGAGCAATTCCAACTTAGATTTAACAAAACCGCAAAATGAACACAAGATAAATTCATTTCGGGTTTTTTGAGAACACATATCACGTGAACAGGATGTGAATACACTTCGGCCTATTTTGTAAATCTCCACTTGACATAGACATACAGTTTATTTCATCAAAAGGTAATAATGCTGTACAATTACACAACTATCACTTCATGTTTATTATTAACACGCTAATCCATGATTTAAACGATATTAATTGAAAGTTGCGTACGAATTTAATAGTATCACATGTTTGCATTACTATATTTGGAAATCATGTGATAAGTCAAGTTAAATAAGGTCAGCTTTTGAAAAAAGCACTAGCCAATCACGTGATCTGCTTATTTGGTAATATCGCGATCTGGTTTCTCAGTATTGTGGCAATAGTACAGGCAAATCACGTGATCTGCTTATTTGGTAATGTCGCGACCTTTTTTCGTAGAATTATGTTATAGCTTCTTTTAAAGGTATAGTTTCTCTTTGTGATCGACCTTCTTATGACAAATTGTTTTATTGTACATTTCTGTCTACAGTTACGAAATGAAAATCTTTAGTTTTTCTTAAAGTGATGATACACTTTTAAAGTTAATACATATTTTTGCAACATATTGTCGTTTGTTTTACGTCATGTTGCAGTTATCTACATGATTGATTCATTGTCAAAGCCCACAATTAATCAAATAAAATCCTGGCCACCACATCTAATGGAATTATGAATATTTTTGCCCAATTGCATTCCATCACAAAAATAACTTGCCATTTGAAACAAACCTACTAGTTCAACCTGTTTTCTTCACAATCTTGCACACCAACACGTTTAAGAGCACCATCATACAGTTAGTTACATCGTGAAATTGACATTCATTTCATTCAAAACATTCTTAATCGCTCAATCAGCGCTCCATCCATTCATTCCAAACACTCACTCAAACCATTCAAAACTTTCAAAATTTCTCAATAAATAACATCATCTTGTACATTCAAAATGAATAAAGGAAGAAAAAAAAATCGCGATTTCACTGACATTTTTTAAATTTAAAGCGTCTGATTTGTTCTTGGCGAAATATAAAGCTATTTGTTGAACTTTTATACATTTTTTATTAAAGGGGGTTTTACATACGCTAATTTTGTTCATCCTGAACAAAATAAGCGACATTGGATTCCCTCTCTTAAATTTCACTCAAAACTCGCCCCGCTTACTTATTTTATATCATTCCAATATCGTTCACCTTATCAATTTTACGATATTATTAACTATACCCCCAACTCAGAAGTAGAGGAGCACGTATTGATTTCATAATGTCTGTCTGTCCATTGACCTTTTGCTTTCCGCTAGCTAAACGGAAAAGCAATTGACCTACAAAAACGAAACTTTACACAAATATTGCCCATGACCCAAAGAAAAACCCTATTCTTTCGGGGTTATACATGTCACGGTCATAAGTTACCTTTAACTGTTAACAGCTTCCACTCTTACTGAACAACGAATTGACCCAAACCATAAAACTTGACACAGATGTTGTCAATGACCCAAGAAAGTGCCAAATTTTGGATTCACAAAGGTTGAAGTCACAATTGAACTTCGTCCAAGAAATGTCTTGAGATTCCAACTCATGAAGTAAAAGACTTCCCTGCGAAAATAGCTTTTCATCAAGGACAATGCGCTTGTTGGGGTCCACTTTGCGACAATTCTAATTAAATGGAGCAGAAATCTTTTGAAAAATAACATAGAAACTGTTTTGAGTGTATAAGTGTCCGCCGGTGCGTCCATTAGGCGGCTGTATAGACCATATCGTTTTCTTCCTTTTTACCTTGCCTAATCACAACGTGCTCAAGGAGAGCTTTTAAGATCACACTGACTCCGACGTCCGTCGTCCTTTGGTGACCCTCTTCGAAAATTGTTCGCGTAATTTTGATTGGCCAATAAATATAAGCGTGGCAGGGAGTGGCTAATTTTGAGTTCGAAATCTTTGAATGGCATCTCCTCCTGAACCGCTGGGGCCGATGTCAATGAAACTTTTCAAGAATGTTCCTAGGGTGACCCTTTTTAAAAATTGTTTACAAAATTTTGATTGGCCCATAGATATGGACGTGGCAGGGCGGGCCTAATTTTGAGCCAGAAATCTTTGAATGAAATCTCCTCCTGAACCATTGGGCCAATTTCTGTGAAACTTTACCAGAATGTTCCTTGGGTATCGCTTTTGGGAAATTGTTCACGAAATTTTGATTGGTCCATAAATATTGGTATGGCAGGGCAGGGCTTATTTGAGCCCAGAACCTTTGAACGACATCTCCTCCTGAACCACTTGGCCGAATTCAATGAAACTGTACCAGAATGTTCCTTTGGAGACCATCTTCAAATCTTCAAAAATTGTTTGCAAAGTTTTGATTAGCCCATAAATATGGGCGTGGCAGCGCAGGGCTAATTTTTAATCTCCTATTTAAAAAGTTGGTGGGCAGGGTCTATTATCTCTGTTTATTCTTCGAATTATATTTCCTTTTAACAATTAGGCAAATTTGAATGAAACTTCGCCAGAAAGTTTCTTGGATGCGATCCACTGGACAAATCGGATTCAGGACAGCGGTTTAGGGCCATTTTATCCCTATTGTTATCATTTTTCTTTCATCAGTTGCAGGCCTGTATAGCGAAGCAAGGGTTTAAGCGTCTCTCGTTGTTGAAATACATTGATTTATATACGCCCGGCAAAAGACGAGACGTGTTATGTGATCACCTGTGGTGGGTGGGAGGCGTCAGCTTCGTTAATTGCTTGAGGTCACCGTCTCTTGAACGCATTCCAACTTAACAGTACTATCAGTACTTTGATTTAAATCTAAACTTCGCAAGTTTGAAACGCATATCTCGACTTATTATATCGATCAAAAGGAAGATTTAATGAATGCCAGGTCATTGTAGATTAATAATACCACATGCAAAACTAACATCAACATTTGCAATACACAAAAAGACATACACATTGACTCTTAGACTTTGACTGAATCTAGACATAATTTGTATCATTTTGCTGTTTTGAACAAATGGTAGATTCACAAGATAAAGTGAGTAATAAAAGGTCAATTTTGTCTATACCTCACTCTAAATTGCGGGTCTATACACACAATCATAACCTTACAGACCAAGAGACCCGGAGTGAAGACACACACGCATCTCCTAGCTACCATAAGTTCACCAACTATCGATCAAACTACCATATATCGCATAAACAACATACGGGCGTCAAAATAGAAAGACGTATTTCTATACCAACTCTGAATTAAATTCTTTATACACATCGAGATACTTGACGATTTCTCTTAATATGGTTAAGCACCGCTCTGCACTCCACCTATCGGAGCTTAACCTTATCAAGAGAAATTAGTTTTCGTCCAAGCGGAATTCTCAAAAGACGCAAAAAAATATTTGTATGTCAGAAGAGTGTAGCAATAGAACTTGTCAAATATCTCGATGGTAAAGAATAACTTCCCGTTGATAAAATCATATTTCAAACCGAATCGATTGTAGTAAGGCTTTCTAATTTCAAAAGTATAAATCTATATTTATTTTGAAAACCAAAATCTTAAAGGAAAGGAAATAATTGAATATATGTGGACTTAGTTTTCATTGGTTGTCATTGGCGAAGCTTTTTGCATGTACAGCTAAGAACATCGTGAAATTGATACTCATTTCTAATCAAAATCATCCTTGACCATTCACTCATCGCTCCGTTCATTCATTCCAAATGCTCACTAAAAACGATCAAGGACGCTCTGAAATCATTACAAAGATCGTTCAAGACGAATAAAATTTTATTCAAATCGGTCAAATTATTCTAAGATTTGATTGGCGGGCATGGATTTAAAAGTGTACGATTGATTCACGAAGACACACACACACCGAAAATTACGTATATTTTATAAAAGTAAGATAATAGTTCAAGATAAACAAAATTAACGAAATTGGATTACCTTCCTTTCATTTCACTCGCTCCACATACCTGTTCAATTTCCTTCCAAAAACATTCCGAAGTAATTCATCTTGTCAATTCAACGATGTTGTTAACTTTTTAAACTACTTTTTTTCATTTAATAACGATTAAATAAATACAGTTCAGAACATTGTGAAATTGACATGATGATTGCTTATTGAATGATTTTGAAATGAAATTAAATGAGTATGTGGAGCGAGTTTTTAGTGAAATTAAAGGGAGGTAATCAAATTTTTCTAATTTTGTTCAAGATCAACAAAATAAGCGATATTGATTACCTCCCTTTGATAACAATAAACGTACTATTCCGTTTATACGTCTTCTTGGAACAATCAGACACTTAAACGTCCACACCAGCTTATAAAATCATAGAATAAATAGATCGATTGGAATTTATTTCTTGAAAGTCTTGTGCGTTTTTTGAATGTTTTTCCAATGATTTCGGGGCGATTTGATCGATTTGAGTGAGTGTTTGGAATGAATGAATGGAGTGCTGAGTGAATGATTAAGAATGATTTTCATCGGAATGAGTTTCAATTTCACGATGCTTTTAACTGTAAATCTTTTACCCCTGAGAATGGAAAACTTAAAGCAAAAGAAAACAAAAAAACAAACAAACATTGATACACTACATATAAATGCACTACCACATGAAAACTGTTTTTTTGTAGAATAGGATAACTTGAGAACATATAGAAAACTGTAAACTACCATGGCACGTTCCGTTGGTTGGTTCCGTTGGTTAAGATCTTAGATCTATATAAAAAAACATACTAAACGCGTTTGATTTCTCGGCAGTAGTAATTACCACAGGCAAGAGACGGGACATCTGAAGCTGCTTTTATTTCCGCAAATATATTAAGAATGTTTATTGATGGACCTTTACTTAATTAGACTCGGTTGTTTTGAACAAAAAAGTGGAGATACTGCTCTCACAAAGGCGCACTGTTAGAATTGCCGTGATATTCTCTTTCCTTTCCTATATCTCTGCGATATATAGCCTAATCCTCGTTATATTTCAACCGCAAATGCATTAAAAGAATATGACGTGTTCTTCCTTGATGTTGGATACAGATTCCCAAACTGTATACCAAAGTCAAATTAGAATTGAGGTAAAGATTCAAACTAGATTGCATTTACCTCTGTGTTTGATTGACTTCTTTATGGGCCAACGTTTTAATCAATTACATATAAATGAATCGGTAAAAAGACGTCTTGAAAAAGTCTTAAATTCAACTGAATTCCAAACATTTTTTTGGAAAAAAAATGATTTCAAAATAACGATTTTGTCTATCTTGTTTATGATTAAGTTTCGCACTTCCACTCTTAAACACGCGGGTTTCAGCCGCCGTGGTATAACTGAAAGGTTCTTGAAAGCGGCGTAAAACCCTTTTTCATGAAACGACTGGGAAATATAATAGTGTATTTTCAATTTATAATAAACCTTCCATAAGATGCAATTTAAAACTTGTTTCTAAAATGCATTTTAATGAGCAAATCAAAAGGACCTTTTTAAGTGACGCCTCTTACCGTTTATTTTCAGTTATGGAATGTCATCAGTTTCCTTGAAGATTGAAATCGGTCAAAAAGGGGTCGGTTGTAAATTTCATTTCTTAGATCATTGTGTGCAAGTTTTGTGCGTGGTGCGTTCTCAATATCTTTAGGTATATTTTGATTGGTCAAATTTTGAAAATATGGGCTTCATCTTCAGACAGATAGAAATGATTATTTATGTCGGAACAAATGGTGTTTGGCTCATTGACAGAATATAATCAGCTTTGATTACAAGCAACTACTCGATTTAGCCAACGCTACAGGTCAATGCCTCACCGGATGATTAATGAACAAAAAGTAGCATGGTCTATATTTTTCAGTCTAAGACGTTATAGCCATTTTCCGCCAGCACTGTCACTATTACAGGTAAAAACATCGTGAAATTGACAGCCATTGCGATCAAAGTAATATCAATTCATTCATTCAGCACTCTATTCATTCATTACAAATACTCACTGAAATCGTTACAAAAATTCAAAATCATTGAAAAACATTCCGAAATCGTTCAATACGTTCAACATTTAATTCAAATCGGTCAAATTATTCTACGAATTTATTGGCTGGTGTGGAGTTTAAAGTGTCTGATTGGTCCAGTAAGACAAACAAATAGAAAGGTATGTATATCTAATTAAAAGGGGGTAATAATTGTCGCTAATTTTGTTTTGGACTAAATCCTTTTAACTTCACTCAAAATTCGCTCCACTCAATTCTCCAAAATCATTCCAAGATCATTCCAAAATCATTTATTTTGTCAATGTTACGATGTTCTTAACTGTGTGTAGGAGGTGTAGCACGCCTTTTCTCGGATTTGCTTGAACATTTTTTCATTAGCTGCCCTTATTGCGATCACTAGAAAAATTCTCGTTTTTTTCTTGTCCATTTGTTGCCTTTAGAACCAATCGTAAGAGTTTGTGAGAGCTTTTTGAATCCTCACACGCCCATAACTGAGGAAGATTTCGTTGATTAAGATAAAATGTCACTTTTTTAATGATTTTGAAATAATTTCGGACGTTTGTTATCGTTATTGAATGGTTTGGGTCAGTGTTTTGAATAAACGAATATAGCACTGAGAGCGGTGAAGAAAGGTTTTGATCGAGGTGAATGTCTATTTCACACTAAAATAAAGTGTAGGACAGAGTGCGTGAAGGTAAAAATGTTATTGTATCCAATGTAAGATGAAAGACTATCCAAAGTTTCGCAGTATTTTATTGAACTTGCTACAATGTTAAAGGTGTCTGGCTGACATCATTGATGTTCTAAATGTCGATCGTTTTTCCGCGTGATGGAAAACTATTATGCATAGTTATGTTGATGTCCACCTAAATACTAATTACTGGAGTAAAGCTGCAATCTAGCTTTGTCAACCACTCGAGGTTTTTTGTTGTTGTTGTTCTTTTTTTTTTTTTTTTTTAAATGGATCAAACAACACACTTCCGCCCTTAACGCGTATTCACACATATTTCAAAGTACCTCGTCTGTGTCGCTCACTACAATTCATATCATCGTAGATCGACACTCGACTCACTCACGCAGTACTCCACTCATTCATTTCAAACACTCACCTTAAACCATTCAAAAACGCTCCAAACCACTTAAAATGATAAGATCAACAACTGCATAGAAAATACAAATCGCGAGAAAAATCCACAATTTCACCGATTTAATTGGCTTTGTTAAACGTATGATTGGTTTAAAAACCATAGAAAGCGATTCATAGAACCTGTATGCATATTTCATTAAAGAGAGGTAATAGATATCGATTATTTTGTTCATGGTGAAAAAAATTAGCGATATTGAATTATCTCGCTCTCTCTAATTTCACTCAAAACTTACTAGTCCCACTCATTCGATTTCATTCCGAGATCATTCCAAAATGATTCAGCTTGTCAATTTCACGATTTTGTGAAATTTACATGGGGGAAGGGCTCGAAAAAAATATCAGGGTATTTTCTTCAGGTCTGATTTTACACGTTTCTATTCTATTGAATATTTTTTTGTCGGAAAGAAAGAATTGCAAGCTTCTAATCAATCAGTGCCGAATTGATGTGTGTTATTCAATTCGTTTTTTGGCATTATCTTCGGCTTCATTCACGATTCAAATCGAGAACCCTCAGCGATTCTAAGGAAAATACCCTTTGAATAATAAGGACACGTCCACTTTTGCGCGTCGTTTCTAACGCGGGTTACATAACACCATAAGCATACAGATAAAGATTAAGTTAATTAAAACAAAATCAACGAAAGATTAAAACAAACCTTTTTCTCATTTGACTGCTTAGTGATAAAGTAATTGCACAAGATGATCTTAACGTAGTTCATCCGTAATAGTTCCGCAACATTTCGGAACGCATGATCTTTCACAATGTTTACGGAGGTTTCATACTGAAATTATTAAGAAACCTTGGTTAATATTGTAAAGGTTCATGATTTTCTAAACCCGTGGAACTATTACGGGTCCACTACCTTAATAGACGGTCGGAAAGCATTAAAAAGGTGTTTTTCCTAAAGCGTACTGACCAAAGTACCACCATCAGCCACATGACCCATATTTACGACAATTACGTTCGCTTTTTTTTCCGGTAAACAGAAATGTCGTAGCGAGGTTGTATGACATTCGCATTTAAGTCATGTCTTTTAAACCAATAAGATTTTTTATGCGTAAATTTTCCATTGAATGCTCCGACATTTTGAGGGAAAAAAGTTTCTTTCTTTGAATTTCTATAAAGATCAAATATATCAAGATATTGTACATTGACGACTCGTATTAAAATCAAAGCACTGAAAGTACTGATGGTGGACGTTTCTGTTGGCATACTAGAGTGATTCTTCCATTTGTTTAGAAAAGCGAAATTGTACATGTAAAATTACGATAAAAGGAAAATGACTTGATCCAAGTTCGCATCTTGTTTCAGATATACATTTCTCAACATATATCGTCGATCGTCAACCAAAGTCCTGTAATTACAAGGTTTCGATAACTTTCAGCATTATAACGGGTGTAGTTTAAAGAATGGTTGTCTGATCCATTGGATATAAAAGGAAAGAAATGACAATTAGCTTATCTAGGTTATTATCTTTTGTTTGTAATGCTAATCGATTCTCCGTTATCTCATAATTAAAATTATGGTGTTATCTGCTTAAAAAGTTCTATAAAAGGATAATAATTAATTGTTCCGCGATTTTCTTTCTCAAATAAAGAAAGAAAGGGTAAGTGTTTATATAAACACGAAAAAAAATGCAGACACTCGTCTCGAGATTGGCTGTCGCGTGTTAAAAAGTAAAGTAAAACCCCTTTGTCGCACGACCTAAATGCTTTACTTTACCTACTCGGGCTGTATCGGTATTCATGTGTATTTCCACATTTCCATTTATTGACCATTCTTTTATATACATTAGTAGTGTCAGGGGAGATTACTATTCCAGTAATTCCATTCACCAAGTTTTCATTGGTGACCTCCCATAGACCATCGGGAAACGAGGGGCAAATTACTCACTCTGCCTGAAAAGAAGTTATACACAAGCAAAACGTTCACCTGATCTCAGAATTGCATATGATTTCGCATTTTTTTTTTTGAGGTTTCATCAACTTATGTAGAATCCTTGTTTCACTCCATTTTTAAAATGCATAGTTGTCAGACCGATGCAATTCTTGAAAAAGAGTAAATTGAATCTTAGTGAGCACTACTGTTTTGAAAACCTATGAACATCTGACAGGATTGTTCTTACGCGGTACTAACACTGGTGAACGTAAACGTCTACCAAAAACCCAAAGCAAGCTACTACGTGTCAACAGCCTCAAAATGTATTGCAAAGTAATTAAGAACTTTTTCATTTGAGGGTTAATTTAGGTACCCCCCCCCCCCAGCAACACCTTCCCTCCCCTTTTAAAATAGGTACATTGTATACAGCTGACACATCGTTTTGACTAAAGAACAAAAGCGGATGTCAAACAAAACAGCATTATTTCATTTCCTTTCATTTTTGTCACATGAAAAAACAGGTGTTGAAAAGACAAAGGACTAGGTATGCATATACAACTTCATTCGGTGACTTTTTGGCACCCATGGCGTATAAATAAGCTTAGTAGGTCTCCAGACCTTTGTTAGTGGAAACTTATTCAATCATTTAAGACCCACTATAAAAGTAACGTTGTGTTGGGGTCAGTTATATACTAGTACCAGTAAGGTAAATATTTTAGTTTTCTTCATCTTAGCTATATGTAATGTTTTTATTCCAGGGAAGAGACATTTTCTTGTTTTGTCTTATATCGCACACCAAACATTAATATAAAGAATAGGTACAGACGCTGGCGTAGCTCCGGCTTTAAATTTTGTGACGTCATAAAATTACTTACCTCGGAAGAACCCAAAGTGACGGTGCGATGCAAAACGCATTGTTTCTTCCTTTTTTCGTAGGTCTGGGGCCAGTTTTAAAGTGTTCCTAAGAATCATTTCGTGATATCTGATTTTGTAAGTACTATACTTACTTTTTATGAAATGATAACACCTGTTTTCGGACCTAAACATTTGCAGAGTCGCGAAAATTAGCACTTGGGTGTTCAACCGCGTTGTAACGGGTCTCTGCAAATGTTTTGACCATTAAAAACGTGAAAAACCCTATTACAAATAAAGTGGCGCGAACGAGCAAGGCTGGGATTAATCTTAATTATAAGCGTCGACTCGATACATACGAACTTAATACAATTTTGGTTACACATCTATTTTGTACGATTTCCTACAAGGTAATTAAAAAAGCAATTTGTCTCACTTTTATAGATAGATTAAGTCCCAAAGTATCTGTAGACCACCAGGTATCTCTAAATTTAGTTTGTGGCTGTCTTGGCCTCTCAATGATTAAACCTCACCAACATTTCAAATTGTAAGAATGTCACAGGCTAATTTGTTCTAAGCGAACAGTTTTTGAAGACCAGGGCGGGTACCTTTACTTCAAGTATGTAGATCAAGATGCTAGTTTTAATGAAAGTTATTAAATGATGCTATGGATATTTTATCTCTTGTTGAGCCAATTTCAGAACTGTTTTGAATCTATGACTTAGTTAAGGACAAATGGACTATTAGCTGCAAGCGACTTATTAGAGATGAAAAAATATCAAAACGCGCCCGCTAGATCGTGCAACAGCCTGTGGTGTAAAATGATGCCGTCATAGCGCAATTCGTAGTGCGCCGGACTGTCAATCTAGAGGTCCCGGTTTCGATCCTCTACGGCGGCTCCATTCTTTCCGACTATTTGTCTCTCATAAATGGGTTGATAATCGTAGACCTATGTGAGATAGCAGCTGGAGGCCAGGAAAGAATGTGGTGGAAGAACTGGTGATAGAAATACCAGGAATACAATGTTAGGTGCTCAAGCCGCCGCAATATAACTGGAAAATTGTTGAAAACCAGGTAAAACTCCATTCAATCAATCACTCAGATCACCTTATATCCAGCTTATCTTAGGTAATATCTCTTTCTCTATGATGGTTAATCGATTTGGGTGTTAATTTCATTTTAAGCTTACTTCAGTTCAAGGTGAGTTTTTGTGGTTGAATGTTTTTCGTTGTCCGTCGTGAGTCGTCTTCCACTGTTACCTTGTATGCTCTCTAGAGTCTAGAATTTTTGCCCGATCTACCTGAAATTTGATCATAATGATTATCTTTGTGAAATCATTCGAAATTTGCTCAACCGAGATCAAAAATATGTAATATCATGGTGAAATTGTAGAAAAAATATTGTACGTCACATGTAATGCCCGATCAAACTGAATTGTTTACAGAATGGTTGTCTTTATATATTCTCGCACGGCTTTTAGGGTCAGCTTTGGTCAAAAGATAGGTCATGGGATCCAGTCTTAGAAAAACAACCTTGTATGCAGTCTGAATGCAACATTTTCCCTATCTATCTGAAATTTGAATTTAATTTTTGTCTACATAAAATCTAGTTTGAAATGGGTAAACCGTGGTCACTGAGTCAAATCTATGTAAACTTGAAATCTGAATTGAATTTTTGTCTACATAAAATCTAGTTTGAAAATGGGTAAACCGTGGTCACGGAGTCAAATCTATGTAAAACTCTTGGGACCACAATTTTTGCTTGACTTATGTCAAATTTTGACAGAATGACTACACTGATGCAATATTGGATGAGTTCTAAATTGGGCCAACTGGGATAAAAATCTAGGTCATAGGGTCATTTGTTTAGAATAAAAAACCTTGCCAACACTCTAGAGGCCGCATAATTTGCCAAAGCAACCTGGAAGCTGGTGAAAAAGATTGCCAAGTTGTAAAGAAGCAACATAATTGTTTAGCATGGTGACCATTTTCCTTTTCAAAACATACATTAAACAATGTATAGACAGTTCATTAAGGGGAGCATGTCCCTCTAGTTTAGTGCTTGTTTATACGAAATCGTTAGAGAATCGTGTTAACATAAAGGGAACCTCCAAAAAAATTGAAATGGGACTGATTGTAATCCAAGAACCATTTATGCACATGTTCGAGTCTTATGAGCAAGCGACTTTCCAAACAATGCTTTCATTGTTTGTATACTAGTTAGGCCAATGGTTCAATATCATTTAGCTACTTTCCGTGTGAGTGAATAGCGAAATTCGTGAAATATACATATCACATATACAATTGCCAAGTACATCAGATTATCTTGCCTGTACATATCCAACTTATGATTTCAGGAATTTACTCTTGGTCCATGCTTTCACTTACACCTTCTTCTTGACAAACCCATAAGCTATCTTCAAAAGTCTAGAAAAAAAATGAGAAATAAACAACTACATCTGATAATGGTTTTTATCTTAAAACTTTACAAATTTACGTGTGATAACATCCCTTATGATATGTTTTTATGATATCACATCGTTATTTTTAAAACAATGATATAATGCGGTTATTTTTAGAAACTTGCATTTCATTTAGAAACATCTACGAAAACAAGACAAATAGAGGTTATAAGATAAACATAATACATACTTAATGTATTATATGAAAAAAATATCTATTTCGGTTGTGAGAATTGATAATTGTCTTGGCAGGGCCTCGACAATGATAAATTCTCCGAACCTCGTTAGATATTTTTCTCATACAAAACACTAAGTATGTATTATATTCATGTGTGGGGGGCATTCTTCTCGTTTGCTCCTTTTTCTTTTCTATGTAACACAATGTTGTCAGTTATTGTTTCGAATAATGTAATAGTTATCATCATGTTATAATTCTTAAAGGGCTAATCATAACACCATCAGACTGTATAATAGATTTCGTTTGAGTTGAAAAAAACCTCAAAATATCCCTTAGTACATGTAAATGTAAATACTAGCTGGGTGTGCTTGTTATAGAATGGTCATTACTGCTGGTAAATCTTTAAAATGCAGATGTATGTTATTTGCAATTAAAGAAACATTGTTTTAGAAAGATATAAAATTCTATGATGAAAAACAAATAATAAGCGACCGGCATCGACTATTTATCTTGCATTATTTGTTGTTAAATCCAGGACCTTCTTTCAGCGAAATATTCAATTCCTCTGTCTTCAGTACTAGAACTAGTAAGAGTTATAGTATACATGTATAAAAATGACTTACCTCGTAGTGTTAAAATGGAATATACCTCACAAGAATTAATTTCGTTTCAGAAGTCGCCATGAAGACTCTATCAACTGTTTCGTATTTTTTCTACGTATTAATTGTTCTGGCTATAACAGAAGTAATTGTCTCACAATACGAGGGCGATTATGGTCATTATGGCGAAGAAACATACGTGGTCGACCTAGGGTCATGTTGCATACCAAAAGGGGAGTCTGACATAGCTAATGAAATGGATCCCGTTGCTTATTACGATGAAACGTCAGAGAATGGTTTGAACATTCGAAATGGTGATGAATGTTTTTACGCCGAAAGCTTGGGAAAATATATGCCATAAGAAACGAACCCTAAAGAAGACTTTTAGGATACAATTCATAATGACATGTGCACTGAACTGAAAATAAATGTTTCTTGTAAAAGGTTAATGTTTTTCTTGCATATACTTCCAGGGTTTAACATGAAAAAGACATTGGCTCTGTAAATTCTAGTTAAATGACATACTCATACGGCAAGAGTAGCGATCGGAATTCGCACCAGTAAATTTCGAATTTTCCGGAATAACAGATTATATAATTCGTGAAATTGACACTCATTTCGACCAAAAGATTTATGAATCACTTGATCAGCGCTCCATCCATTCATTCTAAGCACTAACTCAAACCATTGAAAATAGTCCTAGAGCGTTCAAAAATATTTCGAAACCTTCAAAATTATCGTCATTTGATTTAAAAAGATAATGAAGAAACAGAAATGGAAAACCAGAAAAAATAGATAAATTTAACTAAATAGAGGTTAAACACATATCGCTAATTTCGTCCAATAATTATTGATAGTGATTAACTTGCCATTTCATTCAAATCTTGCTTATAACACTCTTCAATTTCATTTCTAAATAACCCAAATCATTCAACTTGTCAATTTCACAATGCGGTTATCTGCACTCATGCGACAAGCGCAGGGCTTGCGTTTTGGTATAACAACCTTCGATTTCAAGCAAGTCACTCTTTTAACTAAGCGAAATAATATACATGTACCACCAAAGCGCAAAAATTATACAGTTAATAACATCGTGAAATTCGATCTTAACCATTCTCTCAGTGTCGGGTAATATACTCTCCCTCTTTCGCTCCCCCTACCTCCCCCTCCCCCCCCCCTCTCTCTCTCTCTCTCTCTCTCTCTCTCTCTCTCTCTCTCTCTCTCTCTCTCTCTCTCTCTCTCTCTCTCTCCCTTTCTATCTCTCTCTCTCCCTCCCTCCATGAGAAAAGAAGGAGGAATCCAAACAATTCAGAACCTTGTAATTCAGTTAAATGCATTCTAGATAAAAAAAATATCACAACGAGCATGAACTTTGAAATAAGTTTTAGATACAAACTGATGTGAAGATATTTAATTGAATGTAAGGCAACTCTGACAGTCGAATCATATAACATGTTTCATTCTGATTAGCCATCAAAAACCGTTGACTATCAGTACTCTCAGTGCTTTGACTGTTAATGTTTTAGTGCATGTACATAATAATTGCAATGCAATAGATTTAGTTTTTTCATTGGTTTAAATCGCATCACGTTGGGAAACCCTCTGTACTATATTTCCGTATGAAATGCAATATTTATTTTTGGGAAAACCCCGATGATACATCTGCAAGTCCAGTGTTGTACACTCATGTGCCAATTTATTGTCCACAAACATGGCCGACGTCAGGATGATTTTTCAGTGAAGTAAAATGTTGTAACTATTTTCCGGTATTTAAATAGTCCTATTTAATTGATAGGACATTTTTTCAAGGGTAAAAATGTATGTGTACGCCTATATCAAAGTTCGAGGGAAGTAAATCTATTGTTTACATGTAAGATTTCGCCTGCAGTAAAATTGGGCTTAGAGATAAAGATTTGACACCAGCTCAAAAAGAAATGATTGTTTATTTAAAAGTAATACTGAAATAGCAAGGTTAATGCAAACAAGAAGATTTACTGTGTGTATTTTTTTGAAACGACTGCAACAAAAGGAAAACATTGAACATTTCAAAGAAAGTGGGAGGAGGGGAAAGTGTGGCAGAAAACGTATGTCAAATGATAGGGCTGATAGTACACTTTTGAACGTGTTGAAACTAAACAGAAGAAAGACTCTTATCAGAGTCAATTTCCTCCGTCAATGAAAATACGCGCAAAAAGCTATATAGAAGAACTATACAGAGGCGATTACATGAAAATGGCTACTACAGGAGCATTGTTAAGAAAGCAACTACCATCGCAGACAGGAATAGGATAAAGATACGGTCCTTCAGCAGATCCCATCTTCACTGGTCAGTCTAAAGAGATTGTGCCAATATTAATTTTTTTGATGATACTCAGGTGGCCATAGGTAGAAATAAACGTGTGTTTGTTTGGAGGAAGAATCAGGAGAAATGAAAGCCAAGATGTTTGGGTATGTACAGTGACAAGTCAGTGCCAGTGTTGAGCGTCATGTTTTGGGGGTGTATAACATATGAAGGTGTGGGTATATAAACAGCTGTTGAAGGCAACATAAATTCAAAAAAATATATTAAGTACTGGATAGTTAAGCCTGTATTAGCTAAACATCCTGCAGGAAGATAGTATATTCTTCAAGAGGACAATGCTACCATACATACCTCCCGTGAAACATCAAATTAAAAAAGAGACAACAATATCCCAACTATGACATGGCCCCCTCGATCCCCTGACATTAATATACTTGAAAAAGTATGGAGAACACTGAAAATCAAACTACAATCAAAGGTAACTAAGATTAAATAAAAGCCAACATTATGACCATCAGGCAGTCCCTTAATCGAACCTATATAAGATCCCTTTAAATGAGTCTATCCCGACGAATGAGATTTATTTTGAGAGTCAAGGATGTATAACCAAGTACTGAAATATCACGTAAGTCCGAGATTTCGTTCAAGTTTAAAGTTCATTTAATGTTTATGTTCAGATTCCTGTTTAAGTTTTGGCGGCCATGTTTCTGGACAATAATTTGGCACATGAGTGTAGGAATACCCCTAAATTCACCATTTCCATAATTCTTTATCGATATTCGATCAGTTAAGAGTTGAAACATTTTCCAAAGAATTTCGATTTCAAGCATTGAGCTTTCATGCCAAGTCACCCCTTCAGCAAGTCGACGAAGACAATGGAGAAACCCTTTCAAGCTTGCTGGATCACGCCGATTTCGTCTTATAATAAAAAATTCTAGGCAGAAATAATGATGGATTGTAAATACCCATAAATAAATGTCCAAGTTGTCGATTTTTTCTCTAATTTATGAAAAATTTTGCCATCAAACTTCGTTAGCGCGATAACAATACGTGTTGAATATTCGATCTAAAAATACATAATCTAATTTTCACTACGCACAGAAAGAAGATATGAACCTTTTTTATTTGATCAAGTATTTAAATTGTGTATTTGATCTAAATGATTCCAATTGTATCCCAACTATGACCTGGCCCCCTCAATCCCCTGACATTAATATAATTGAAAAAGTATGGAGAACATTGAAAATCAAACTACAATCAAGGGTAACTATGATTAAATCAAAGCAAGACTTGATAGACAACATAATGACCATCTGACAGTCCCTTAATAGAACTTATAAAAGATCCCTTTAAATGAGTCTATCCCGACGAATGAGATTTATTTTGAGAGTCAAAGGATGCATAACCAAGTACTGAAATATCAAGTAAGTCCGAGATTGCGTTCAAGTTTAAAGTTCATTTAATGTTTATGTACAGATTCCTGTTTAAGATTTGGCGGCCATGTTTCTGGACAATAATTTGGCACATGAGTGTAGGAATACCCCTAACCTTCATCATTTCCATAATTCTTTATCGGTATTCGATCAGTTAAGAGTTAAAACATTTTCCAATGAATTTTTATTTCAAGCATTCAGCTCTCATGCCAAGTCACCCCTTCAGCAAGTCGACGAAGACAATGAAGAAACCCTATCAAGCTTGCTGGATCACGCTGATTTCGTCTTATAATGAAAAATTCTAGGCAGAAATAATGATGGATCATAAATACCCATAAATAAATGTCCAAGTTGTCGATTTTTTCTCTAATTTATGAAAATTTATGCCAGCAAACTTCGTTAGCGCGATAACAATACGTGTTTAATATTCGATCTAAAAATTCATAATCTAATTTTCACTACGCACAGAAAAAAGACATGAACCTTTCTTTATTTGATCAAGTATTTAAATTGTGTCTTTGATCTAAATGATTCCAATTGTATCCCAACTATGACCTGGCCCCCTCAATCCCCTGACATTTATATAATTGAAAAAGTATGGAGAACATTGAAAATCAAACTAAAATCAAGGGTAACTATGATTAAATCAAAGTAAGACTTGATAGACAACATAATGACCATCTGGCAGTCCCTTAATCAAACCTATAAAAGATCCCTTTAAATGAGTCTATCCAGACGAATGAGATTTATTTTGAGAGTCAATGGATGTTTTATGATTTCAAGCAATCAGCTCTCATGCCAAGTCACCCCTTCAGCAAGTCGACGAAGACAATGAAGCCCTACATGTATCAAGCTTGCTGGCTCACGCCGTTTTTGTTTTATAATGAAAAATTCTAGGCAGAAAAAATGATGGATCATAAATACCCATAAATAAATGTCCAAGTTGTCGATTTTTTCTCTAATTTTTTAAAAATTTATGCCAGCAAACTTCGTTAGCGCGATAACAATTCGTGTTTAATATTCGATCTAACAATGCATAATCTTATTTTCACTACGCACAGAAAGAAGACTTGAACCTTTTTTATTTGATCAAGTATTTAAATTGTGTCTTTGATCTAAATGATTCCAATTGTAAGGGCCGAGTGTATTTTTCACTGGGTTTAGTTGAGCATAAAGTGCAATTGCCTTACCACATGTCTTAAACATAACGCCCTTCGCCATGTGCAATAATATTCGATTTGCTTTATACCACGAGATAAGTTTGTTTAATATTGTTATGTTTTATTATGTGGCGCAATACAAGACAAAAATATCAATTCTAAGCAGTAGATAAGGTTTGCCAGTGCGCCAAACAAGTCTTGTTGGCTATTGCAAGAAATATAGATTGAGCCGGTCTGTTTTTATGGGTGGTGGATAAAATTATAAGTCGAAAAAGAGAAATAATTTGAACCAAGTACATCTAGAGTTATCAGTGAACATGTGTGCCAAGTTTCAAGTGAATGCCTTCAGTACCACCAGAGTTATCACAAATATCAAAGTTTTCGCTCGACGACAATGACAACAACGACGTCAAGGCTTAAGCAATACCTCGGGTGTTATACGAAAGCAACCTAGCTAAA
The DNA here is from genome assembly GCA_948146395.1 of Fragum whitleyi. Lineage (NCBI taxonomy): Eukaryota > Metazoa > Mollusca > Bivalvia > Cardiida > Cardiidae > Fragum > Fragum whitleyi. The sequence goes on from OX411558.1 coordinate 28,192,708, forward strand.
AAAAATCGGGTTGAAATGAAACGGAAATCGGCGACAGATTCTCACTCGATAAAGTGATAAATTCATACATCAAACTAGTAAATTAAAAAAAGTACACCATACTTTTATATCTATTTTTATTTTATTCACCTGATCTAGACTTTCTCAATGTTAGCTTTTTTGAACACCTTTGTCCGTCGTGCGTAGTCCGTTGTCCGTCGACCGTCGGAATTAGTCAACAATTCTTTGAACATCGTCTCTTTAGTTACCGATGGGCAGATTGCAACCACACTTGGCAGAAATATTCCTTGAGTTGCCCCCCCCAAAAAAAAAAAAAATGTTCAACAAATTTTGATTTTCCTTAAAGAATCAGGGCGGGGCTTATTTCGACTCAAAAATCTTGAAAATTATTCTCCCCAGTAACCGATGGGCGAATTGAAACCAAACCTGACAGAAATGTTCCTTGGATGACCCTTCTAAAACTTCTAAGTGTATTTTGGAAAGCAAAACAAAACAAAATATGCGTATGGCAGGACACGGTATATTTTGACCCCGAAATCTTTAAATATGTCCTCCTCAGTAACCAAGGGGATGATTTCAACCAAACATGGCAGAAATGTTCCCTGCATGACACTTCTCAAAAAATGTTCGTAGACTTTTTTTTAAATTATTCATATATATAAAAACTGAAATCATCTTCTGATCGGTCACTGCATGTTTTCCTCTTTCCGACACATTTACAATAAAAGAATTGAATAGAACATTACGTTCATGCAAAGACAAATCAATCTCGAGGAATTTTGGTGAAAGAATTGTTTGAAAAAAACCGACAGAACGATTGTAGCAGACAAAAGAAGACACCAACCCTACTTTGAAAAAGTCACAAACATCGCATAATCCAGGGAATTTTCAAAATTTCAATCGGAGAAATACCGTCATGTTGTTGAAAAATTATTATGCTTTCGATGCCTTGAAGGTATCTGAATAGAAATAAGTAATGAAAACATTATTTAAGACGTTCTTATGCGTATATGAGGTAAAATTGTTAAATTTACCCCACCCACCAAATTGAATGTTAATTTTGAAATTAAGGGTACCAATGTTCTCATGCAAGTTAAAGTGCTTTCCTTGAAGAAGTTTTTGATGCATGTTTGTTTTGCAATCTATCAAGTGCATGGGCTATCGGAAATAATCAAACACTTGCATCTTTAACATTATTAAGCATTATTTTTTGTGCTTTATTTGAGTGACCGATTATATATATATTTTTTTTTCTTTTTGACCCCCAAATATTGGCGGGGTATTACCCCGAAATATCCTTAGTTACCAGTGGGTTGATTTAAATCAACTTGGCAAACATGTTCCTAGTGCGACCCTGTTAAAAGTTGCTTTATGAAATTTAGATTGACAACCTAATATGGGCGTAGTAGGAACGAGCATCTTTTCACTTTTAAAATTTTGAAAAGTCTTTTTTTCCTAAACAAATCCTAAAATTTCAATTGATTTTGGCATACGTGTTCCTCTTAAAATTAGGTCCGTGAAAGTCTGTTCATAGAATCATAAATATAGTTGTTGAGTGGTCGGACCTTTTCGCGCTATAAAATCTGTGAACAATGACAGCTTCTAAAGCAATTGGCTACTTTTTTATGAAACTTTGCCAGAATATTTCTTTGTTAACTATTTTCAACAAGAAGACCATAATGGTTCTTAATTGCCCCACTGAGTATGCGGGTTTCCAGTTTGAAAGCTTACTCTATGACAGTTTTGACGTCAAACGTCATAGTGGCTATATCTTCCGATATTAGAATGGACGTTTCTGTGTTTTATTTCGGTATATCAATACAATACAATACAAAATCCTTTATTCACTCTTGGTAAATTATTGTACAACATGACAAAGTATGCCTACATAAGCCTTAGCAATATTCAAATATCAATAATACATGTTCAAAGTGAATCAATACAGCAAATTTTGAAAATTGTATGTTAACAGATTTTAATTGAGAGCTATTTCAGAAGTCTTTCTTCTATCACCTTTATGATACATGTGGCCCTACTTCAGAGGGCTTATTTCGATTTCAAGGTTATAATTGCCAACGATTTTGGAGAATACATATACAAAATACTTAATCAGAAAAATTATAATATCGGGCCTTCCAGTTAGCAAGGATTTTTATAACCTTTCTAAATATTGTACGTACGTTGAAAGGAATAGTCCTAAATACACAGGCTGAAAGCAATTTACAGTGTTTAGTTGGGGAACGTATGGTCATTCTCATTGGCAAAATATAAGTTTGCTTGAGGTTTTACGTCGCTTTCAACATTTTCTATACGCCGCCGGAGGCGGATGTATATTGGCGTCATCTTCTCCGTCTGTCCGTCCGTCCATCCGTCCGTCCGTCCGTCCGTACGTACGTCCACTTTTCTTGTCAACGCAACTCCTAAGTTTCTGGCTGGATCTTCTTGAAACCTGGTCAATGTTATCACCTCAATTGGAAGATGTGATGAAGGAAGGATTTTATGGTTCGTTGATTTTTGCGTGAGTTATGCCCCTTTAAAACTTAGTCTCTTGGGCCTTTTGCCTCAGTTATGCCTCCTTAAAATTTAGTCTCTGGGGCTTATTGAAATTGCAGCCTTGTGAATGCAACTCTTCCTAAGTTTCTGGCTGGATCTAAATGAAACTTGGTGGATGTTATAACCAAAATTGGTAGATGAGCATGAAGTAAGGATTTTATGGTTCATTAATTTTACCCTAAATTATGCCCCCTTAAAACTTATTGAAATTGCAGCCTTTTGAAAGCAACTCCTCCTTACTTTTTGTCTTATTTAAATGAAACTTGGTCAATGTCATCACCATAATTTGTAGATGTACATGGATCAAGGATTTTATGGCTCATTTTTCTCCCTTAATTATGCCCCTTAAAACTTAGTGTCTGGGGCTTATTGAAATTGCAGCCTTGTGAATGCAACTCCTCCTTACTTTTTGTCTTCATTTAAATGAAACTTGGTCATTTTGAATTTGGTTCTGTCAAAATAAGTAGTGACTACAATTATTTTCGTGATACAGCAGCAAAGTGGCGGGGTATTTTGTGACTATGGCACTCTTGTTCAGTTATATCGCAGCGGCTGAGCACCTAACAATCGATTCCTGGTATTTCACACACCAGTTTTACCATTACATCCTTTCCTAGCCTCTAGCTGCTATCCAACATAGGCCTACGATTCTCGATCCGTTGATGGGAGACAAATAGTTGGAAAGAATGAGGGCAAATTAAAGAGAAGTATGCTTCGCTTTTAAGAAACAGAGGATTGTTGGTGCTTCCACAATACCATTCCTTGGGATTATGTCTCATGTCAAATACAAGGTTATTAAGCTAAATGGTTTTAGATAAGAAGATTTTGTACTTTATTTCAATGTAAAATGCACAATTCCGACAACACAGGGATAACATTCGAGTTGGTGCAACGATTTGAAATTTTATGATGAAGGGTCTTGGATAAATAAGTTTTGGACAAAAAGGTCCTGCCAAATGTAATTAGTTTACGCCTCAAGGTCTCGGTGATTTTGTTAAAGGTGTTGTGCTTGATTTATAACATCTTACGATCATATTTTGCGTAAGTAAAATATAAAGTTTCTTCTACAGTAGTGACTAAATATGGTGTTCTGCCATGCATCATCTCATTGGAATAGATGTTGCAAGGCAAAATCTAAAAATGAATGAAAGCACCAGGTTGGATTTTTGATTTTGAAAAATTCATTATGCAATATTTCCATTTGGCCATAGAATAAAGGAAAGGTCAAAATCCAGGACACACCCTAGACTTCTTGTAACATAGAATAAGAATATTGTATATAAGGCTTCTTTTCCCATGGCATACCTCGGAATGCAAACAAAGTCAAAAGAATTCTTTTTTCTGATCAGACAAATATCCTGAGAAAGATTGAGGTAAAATTGTAACCCCTAGAGTTGTAACAAAAAATATCAATAAGGTATCCTTTCCCTTGTCATGAGATGGGTTTCGACCAAAGTTAATAGGGACATTTCTTAAGCCTAGACAAATATCTTGAGCAAATTTGAGAAAGATTGAGCCAAAACTATGATAACTTGGACTTAAAGGATTTGATCTGTTGAACCTTTGTGAACCCTATTTTGTACTCCATTTTGACCACGATTTCAAATATATGAAAAAGCATGCCTCAAGGATCATATATGTGAAGTTTGGTCAACTTCTGTCCAGGAAATTCAAAGGAGAATATTTTTTTAAGAATTAACCATTCGACCCCATTTTGACCCCGATTCGAAAGTATTTTGAAAAAGCATGACCCAATAACCATTTCTGTGAAATTTGGCAAATTTTGATCAGTAGTTTCAGAGGAAAAGATTTGTTAGTAATTGTTGACGGACGGACGGACAGACAGACAGACAGAAGCCATACATTGAACGATTATAATAGCTCACCCCGAGACATTCGTGGTCAGGTGAGCTTAAAAATGTTAGGACATTCTGATTGGGACATAAAAATAGGTATAACGGCGCATGGTCTATTTTCTCTTTGACTCTTGAAATTACGTCTCCTCCACATCCAGGCAAATTTAAATGAAACTTTGCCAGATTGTTACTTTGGTGACGTCCTTCAATGAAAGATAAAGAGGATCAGTCATGAGATTTTATTTGAGACCAGCTGATCATAACTAAGTCTAAAATATAAAGTTCAATTAAACGAGTCTTTTCGAGCCAAGGACTTTTCCATTCTAAACAATCTATTCTATTTTTATCTTTCTTAAATCAAATCGAGTAACAGATACTTTTTCTCACATAAACAGCATTTTCTTTAAAAAAAAAATGGCCATTTGAAACGCACTGGTGACATAAATGTCGCGAAAACTTGCTAAAGATGACGTCATAATGATATCACTTAGGACTTAATCATACACATGTGTAAGACAAAAAAATCTCTGATTGCGTTGGTTTAAGAAGACAATCTGAGTTACGTAAGAAAAAAATGTATTCAACACTGAAAACCTCTCTATCGCCATAGGTTTGTTTTATGAAATACCACCCCACACTGACAATTGACAAGGTTGATGATTGCGGAATGGTTGTGGAATGAGTGTGTTTTGGGTGAAATTCATGAAAGGTTATAAAATATCGTTAATTCTAAATTGGACGGAATAAGCGATAATTTACCCTTCCACCTTTCCCCCCTCCCTTCCCCCCCCCCTTTTATAAGATTAACTTACTTTCTGTTTGTGTGTCGAAATAAGATGATAAAACAGCGCAATAATTTAATCGACGTAAATGAAATTTCAATAATTAAATAACATTTTAAAATGTTTTTGAGCGATCGTGGTGAGTGCCTTGGATAGAGCACTTATCAAACGACGGAGAATGCTTTTGACCGCGGTGAATGTTAACTTAACGATATTACTTACTGTACGAAAAGTGATATACCGGGGGTTTATTGACCCGAATCTGACCCTTGCTATCAAGAGAAATAAAATCTGATAATTGCAGCTCCGTTTTGCGCGTGCTTTCATAGGAATGAATAACAAACTGTAATGAAAGTTATATATATATATTGTTAATCGATAAAGTATGACGGTAAATGTTATTTAAGCATTTTTTTAAACAGAGGTCAAATTCTGATCAAATAAACCAATGTATATAAAACATTCTGTGACTGTCATGAATTTTTTTTCATAAATAAAGGAGGAGCTGCGTTCTCACGTCGTGGACATACGGACATTTGTACGGACATACTCATGCACAGGTACTTGTGGGTATTTTCACTTGTGCGTTGCAACTGGAACAAGTGGTAATTATGGAGAGCATGCATTTGTCCATTAGTTTGAGTTGCAAACAGCTGAACTTGCTGGGTGCATTTGTTTCCACTACAATATACTAAATTAAAACTCAGAAAAATATGTGGTAAAATAAGTGTCAGGCAGATGGAGTAATAATCATAGAGTTAGCCGATTTTTAAGCGTTTATATTAGAAAATACAGTGCAAAAAAGACATATCAAAGTGAACTTTTTTTGATAGAAACAATAAACAGGAGGACAGTAAAATGATTTTTGTGGATAAGTAGCGAAATCCATCAAATATTGATTGATTGGGGTTTAACCCTTTCCAAAACAGGACCTGATATTGATGTCCCTATTATAATAGACTTGGGAAAACATTGAGGCAAAAAAGTAAAGGATGATAATCTGGCTTTCTTTTTTTGGCTAAATATTTTCTGTGCTGAATTGTACTAGAGACCTTTTTTGATCAATTTCAATCTTGTCATCAGCAGTAGCTTTCACAATTTAAGACCGGGATATTTCATTGTTCAGGAAAGGGTTAACACCTCTTTCAACTACTATGGTCTATTGTAGCAGCTGAAGTACCAGACCGATGATTCCTGGCGTTTCTTTCACCAGCACTTACCAGATTATCCAAACCAAGCCTCCTCCTGCTCTCTCACATATATAGATGATTCACATCAATAAGCGAGAGAAAAATGACTTTTGTGACGAGTCAGAATGGATATTGGAAAAGCCGGGGCTCAAACACCCGATCCTCAATTGACAAAATCAGATGTTACCAACTGAGATATCCGTGATCGGCTTAATCCATGAAAGAAAATCATCTTTTATTGCCTAATAACATGGCTATATCAATTAGAACAACAACTTGAACTACCAAATTTTAAGACAAGGAGCTAATTTAAACAGGTCATTTAAACTTATAATGACAAAATAATGCCCTGGATAATAGTATCTCTATACAATTCAAAGGGGCACTATTTAAACCTTTCCGAAACTGCTTTTGACGTCCCTGGTGATAGGATTGGCTTGGGAAAACACATGGACAAAATTTTCTTCTTTTGCATCAATATTTCTGAGCTATGTTGTTCATAAATTCTATCGTTTTAGGTCCATTTTTTTAACTGTAGCAGCTTTCAATTTCAACAATTCTAAAATTGTGCCGTTTGGAAAAGGGTTAAGGGACAATACAATTATTCCCAACACTCGGTTGTTACTGTAAAAACATTTATGTTTCACACGATATATGATTCGCTACCAGATTTTCGACAATATGACATGTCTTTAGTATTCAACATTTTTCAACTGTAAGAGCTTATTTGTTATGTGAAACTGCTTTCTCAAGGTAGAAACCAGTGATTTAGAGCAAGATAGATGTTAGTGTGTTTGCACTTACCAATGTTTTGCATCAATTTACTCGTGTATAAATGATAAGAAATGCTGTAATTTACATAAGTGGGATGTCCTATACATTTCCTCTTAAATTATTTCCAGGATATATTGCTTAATACATTGAGGGAGTTTTATCAAATTCTATTTTGTAGAGCTTGAAATAGTTTACAAAAATTGCTAATTTTGACATAAAATGAATATGCTGTTTTATACATAAACGCATTCTTCACATAGCACATTTAAGATTTTTTGTTTTTGATAAATGTAAAACATTGATCTAAAGCCTTTTTGGAGATTAAGCAATGGACGTTCAACATTTTCTGAGGATTTTCATGACCTTTGAGAGAGCAAGAAATTGTCCCTTTTTAACCTGTAGGGGTATACCATACGTTTAACGATAAAATCCAAACAAGATGACTATCCATTTTTATTTTATTTTTCAGCTGGTAGTAATTCGTACTTTCAATACTATTGGGTAAAGAAATAGTTATACTGGAGCATTGTCCCTTAAAATAGAATAAATTAAGAGTAAACATTCATGTGCATCACTCTTAGTCATTGGCAGGTACAATGTTTATTCATACCAATTTAGGGCAATAAAGACCTACTGAACCATTATTTTAACCAACTTTAGAAAGCATTGAGGGAAAGGAAAATAATGCTGATAACCAGTACCCTCTAACCCCCTCATCTCATAAATAGGTAAATAGGTACATTGAAAATACTATCTTGATCTTTTTGTAAAATCATAACAATCATTTTTGTCCTACTAAAAAAAAATTGCCTTTCAATATACCATCTTCATATTTAATACTAAATCAGAGAGTAAAATGCTTCGGGCGAAATATTAAATTACCAACGATTTCTTTCATCCATATAAATGACCTTTGACTATTTTATTATTCAGACGTCTGGTTTGATAACAACAACTAGAACAAACTTTATTGGGGGAAACGAATAGAATGCTGGTAATTAGCACCGTCTCATCCCCCTCAGCACTTAAAAACTATAGGGTAAAAGTAAATGCACTTTGAAAAAATTACTATTTTGATGTTTTAGTAATACACTTTATCTCGTCTTACGTAGTATGATTGTGTTCTTTTAATCAACCAAATAAAGCATTTGAAAGACATGGTGAAATTTTCCCTCCAAAAATATTGTAATTGGTATGTAAATTGTCACGCTTTTTGAAATCAAGTCATTTTTTTCGCACCATTTTCGCTTGGCGTTACCATCATCGTATTAAGGTAGCAATGGACACATGGCGTCATTTTTTTCCGCCCAATGAATTTTTTTCTTGGTCACATATGTTGTAGATTAACATTGTGTAGTCATTATATCAAAATTTGAAGGTACCTTTCCACGCTCGTTTTCATGCTAGAGTTATTTGCCCTTGAGTGGTATAGGCCATTTTCCAATAAAACGGTTATATTCGGTTTAGGTCTAGTATGAACTCTGTACTAAGTTATAGCTATAAAACACATACATTTTGATAGACCTTACACATGTACACAATGTCTATTGACAAGAAAATTTCTCTTTGATCAATTGCATTTGCACAATTTGCCTTCAAAAGTTAAAAATGCACTAATTTTTGTAATTTTGCTGATAAAAAATGCCACAAAAACCTATTTTTTGAAGAAATTACCCGATGAATTTTTCTTATTTTCCGATGTGTTTATAACCCATATTTTTCCTTTATTTGGTAAAAAAATCAGCATACCTTTCCATGCAAATAAGAAAGTTTTTCGTTATTTTACAGTGACCCCTCCTAATAAAATGACGGTTTTAACGCATTTTTATTGTTAAATTTAATGATTCAGTCATTCAATTTATATCAAATGTCGAGAGAAGCTTAATTATGAAGTTTTACCATTATTATTCTACGTTATTTCCGTAAGTAGAATCTTACGAAAACCCGTCTTTTTAAACAACGCGCAAAAAGAGCCGTAAAATAAACGAAATTCCACTTCCGGTTTATAGAGTCGGGAGGCCGCTGTCCATTGCCACCTTAAATGTCGATTAATTCAAATATAAATTAAACTAGAAAAAATGGTCAGTCCATTATTTTCAAAAATATGTAACAATCTACATTTTGTGAATTAAACGTTAAATACGAGAATGCTAAAAAAGTCTGAAAAAAGTGTCACGCCTTCTCATTTTGATGACGTTTTACGTTGCGTGTTTCACATTTTATCGATTTTTTCGAATGTTTTCGAATGTGTTTGTATCATATATTGAGGTCATATGCAGCATTTGCATTACGTTTCATGAATCTAGGTCGCTTAGTTCTTGAGTTAGAATCTGGAACTGGTTATCGTGAGGGCACTGTGTCTTCCGTGCTTGCGTCAGTCCGTTCGTAAACCTTTTCTTTAAAACTCATCTCTTGAGAAAATTCTGGATGAATTTCAAACTTCACATGAATAATCATTGAGTGACTCTCCTCCTGGCCGCCACCACAGCGCAGTTGGTTAGGCATAAGACTTCCAATCTGGAAGTCGTGGGTTCGATCCCCGGTTGCGGCAAATATCCTTTCCGACGTTTGTTTCTCACCAATGGGTAGATAATCGTAAACCTATGTGAGATAGCAGTCGGAGGCTAGGAAAGGGTGTTATTGTAGTACATGTGAAAGAAATACCAGGAATCCATTGTAAGGCGCTCCGACCGCCGCAATATAACTACGAAATTGTTGAAAGCGGCGTAAAACCCATTCAAACAAACAAAGACTCTCCTCCTTTTTTGTGACTTTAAATCCTAATAAGACTGTGACAAGGCGGGGCTTATTATCAATTAATTTTTCAAAAAAAAATCTCCCCCCAACCATTGACCGATACTTAATTATAAAAGAAATTTCGAGTGACATTCAAAAATGGGTGAGGAAGAGTGGGGCTTATTTCTTGTTAAAGTCTTTTAAAATCTTCTCCGAACCATTTTGCCGAGCTCCTTGAAACTTTGCATGGTTGTTTCGTGGTGACCCTTCATTTACATTGTTAAATGAGTTTTGATTGGCCCCAAAACATGGCCATGGCAGAGCGGGGCTTATTTGCATTATTAAATCTTTAAAATCTTCTCCTAAAAAATAGCCAATTTAAATGAAACTTTGCAACAATGTTCCCAGGGTGACTCTTTACTTTAACTGTATAAGCAATTTTGATTGCCATCCAAACGTTGGCGTGGCAGTGCGGAACCTATCTTTCATATTAATTTTTAAGTATTCCCCTCTCCACTCATTTTGGCCAATTTCAATGAAACTTTGCATGAATAAACCTTAGGTGAACATTAAATGAAATTGGTCATGAATTTGTGATTGGCTCATAAATGTGGTTGTGAAAGGGCGAGACCAATTTCATTTTTAAAATAATAAAAATAATTCTCCTCCTTATCAATGGGACTAATTTCATTGATTCTTAGGATAAATGTTCCATAAAAAAACCTTCACAAGTTCCTGAAAATATGTTTAGCATGGCCTACTTATTGCAATCACCTTCATGTTGGTAATATGATGAGTGAAAAGTATGGAGGTGAATGGAGATTGACTATTTTGGTGCAATAAAATAAATCATTAAATTATACTTTAAAAGGTACATGTAATTCAAAGTGTCGTTTTCAGTCAAAGTAAGCTTTTTTTAAATAAAGACTGGAGATGTTCAAGCCATTGGAGCGATAATGGGTCTTTTGTTTTATGCGCCGCATCAACGGATGGTGCATACCGTTTTTGACCTGTTCGTTTGTCAACCAAATATTTTGACAGTGACCATAATGATTGATGAGTAATTGATCGAGCTTCCATATTTTACATGTGTTGTTCTTTAGAAAATACATTTCTGTATAACTTCCGAGGTCATCAGTCAAATTCATGGTCATTTTCAGTCAGATATCTGGAGAATTTGAACTATCAAATAAGTTACTTAACTACTATTTTCCATAGAGTATCAGATAAACGTTTCAGTATATTTACGTGCTGGAGGCAATGGTGTATTACAAATACACCTGGTTGTTGTTCAAGTTGTTTGATGTTGCAGGTATTGCGAAAAAGTCTACCATTGAGCTGATACTGCCTGGATCATTGGCTGGTGGGTAATTTTGAATGACTCGCCGATACAAAAGGGTAATGAAATGCTTGTTGTTGTTGTTGTTTTGATGGACCGAGTAAATCAGTTGCGGTACTATCGCGTTGCGTTAGAAGTCAGCAATTTCATGTAAATAATCTTCACTTTAATAACAACTCAAGAGGGTAGTCGACAGTGAAAATTTCTAAATTCACATGATCTGCAATGCTCCCTTTTACAACTTCACAAGAGCCCGGACTGATTTACCCATGCTCGGCGGCTTTAATATCTTATATATTAGAACTTCGCCGAGGTCATCTCACCAAGGTTATCAAATAACAGACTTCCATGACAAACCATATCTACTTACGTTCTTGCCATACACGAAATCAGGTTCCAGGTTACCAAAATCATACATTTTATTATATGTATCAGATACCGTCGTTGTATTCTAAGAATCCGGACCGACAGGTGATATCACGTTAGTGCTGTAATTTTAGAAGCATTGATGACATGAAATTGTGTAACAACAGACTAGCATTGATGACATGACATTGTGTAACAACAGACTGTCTCTTATAGATCTAAATTCCCCACACCTTTTTATCGCGCCTTTACTATACCAACTGTCGATGTGCTACAAAACAAAATTCAGTCTTCAGTATTGTTTGAAATTTTTATCAGACTCAAAAACATCTTTATTAATCTTTCTTCATACATAAACAAGTTAGGGCCAGTCAGTACACTGCGTGAGATTGTGAAACTATTCTCGATAAAAGAACATACTAAAATATTGTATTAAATAAACACTCTAGAAGCCACAAATATCATCCAATCTTCATGAAACTTGGACAAATTGTTCTCCCGGTCACAAGGATGAACCCTATTGAAAATGGGAAGGATCCATGCTAAATCATGGGAAAAGGGGCCTTATTGACGATTTTCTTGTTTACACACTAGAGACCACAAATATGGCCCAATCTTCTTGAAACTTGGTCAGAATGTTGGCCATAACACAAGGATGATCCCTGTTGAAAACAGGAAGGATCCATGCCATATCACAGGTAAAGGAGCCTTATTGACAATTTACTTGTTTACACACTAGAGGCCACAAATGTGGCACAATCTTCATGAAACATGATCAGAATGATGGCCAGGACACAAGGATGAACCCTATTGCAAATGGGAAGGATCCATGCTATGTCACGGGAAAACGGGCTTTAACGCCAATTTTCTTGTTATAACTGTAGAGGCCACAAATATGGCCCCATCTTAATGAAACTTGGTCAGAATGTTGGCCATGTCACAAGAATGAACCCTCTTGAAAATGGGAAGGATCCATGCCATATCACAGGAAAAGGGGCCGTAATGACAATTTACTTGTTAACGCTCCAGAGGCCACAAATATTTCCAATCTCCATGAACATGGTCAGATTGTTTGTCTGGTCACAAGGATGAATCCTACGGAATATGGGAAGGTTCTGTACCATTTCACAGGAAAAGGTGCCTTAATGACAATTTTCTTGTTACACTCTAGAGGCCACATATATGGCCCAATCTTCTTGAAACTTGGTCAGAATGTCGAAAATGGGAAAGATCCATGCAATATCAAGGGAAATTGGGCCTTAATGATAATTTTCTTGTTATAACTGTAGAGGCCACAATTCTGGCCCAAACTTAGTGAAACTTGGTTTTGTGTAGAAATTATCTCCTTTGTGACATCTGCCTATTTGATTGATGTGATGTCCCAGGGGTCAAAGAGACTCAGTAGAGCGATCTAGGACCATCTTGGTCCTCTTGTTTAAATTATTATACAAGGTTGTTTTAAAACACACATTAAGTTAATGATGTAAAATACTGCAAATTTCGGACAAACGAATAATGACCAAATAAGCAATATTTATTACCTCCCTTTCAAAAGTGTTCGTAATTTCCAATTTGTTTGTATTCAGTCACCAATCAGACACTTTCAAATCCACACCAGACAAAATAATGGTAGAATAGTTTAATAAAATTTAACGAAATGCTGATCCCTCTTGTGTTTTTCGACTTGTTTTTAAACATTTCGAGCCTTTTTGAGTAAGAGTTTGGAATGATTATAATAATAATAGTAATTATATCTAAGGTAACTTAGGGAAAAGAGTACAGAACATGGTATAATAAGAATAACATCACAACAATATTGTACAGATTACTTTAGGGAAAAAAAAAGAACCATGTTATGCGCCACACTACCAAGCATAGCACAAAAATAACGAAATTTAAATCTTCTTGTTTCCATTGTGGTTCTGGGCAATGGAGGCATTACACTGAAAGTCATCTTTATTATTTAATAATTTGAGATATGAATTGGTATCAAATTAAAAAAAGGAAAAAAAAATCACATTTGAGTATCACAGACAAAAGTAGCACACTTCAAACAGTAGTAGAAGGTCATGCTTATCACAGTGGCATACTATACAGTAATAAAAAGCAGTGTCGTACTTTAAAGTTATAAAAAGCATGTCCTTAAAACAATCACTTACATCAGACAGGAGGTTACAAAGATGTAATATATTTCAATAAAAATGACGAAACGATCTTAAAAAGGGATGTTATAATATGTCCATAAGATATCTTTTCGCGGTAGTTTTAAAGAAACAGGTGCTTTCAATGTCTCTGAGCTGCCCTGGCAGGCAATTCCAGGCGACAATACCCTGATATGCAAATGTCTTCTTACCAAACGACCTTACTTTAGGCAAAGCAAACCGGCCAGTGATATTAAAGGCAATATCCCTATCAAAAAAGCAGATGAAAAAGCGGATACCGTAGACCTAGTAAAACGACCATGAACTTGTCTCAGGGGAATAAAATGTTCTCTTAGGTAATCAGGAGCAAAACCATTATAATTTTGTGAACATGACAAAGAGTTAATTGTTCAACACGCCTGTTGACAGGTAACTAATTTAGCGATTGAAATTGCACGGCTCCTACATGATACCTACCACCCAAGTCGAAGACAAAACGAACTAATTTGTTCTGGGTGGTCTGGAGCCTATCATTCCAGTACTGGCTTAAGCTTGGTTACCAGAAGGAACAAACATAATCAAAATGACACTGGATTAAGGACATAACAAGAGCTTCGCAGAGCGGCGCATATACGCCCGAGGCGGCTTGTCAGTAACCTTGGCTTGTCAGTAACGTGAGCTTGAATGATAGTTAAAAATATTGCAAACAGACAGACAGACATCTAGTGCCATAAAATTTAAATATGAAAATATATTTAGTCCTAAGCACAAAAAGACAAGAGTCATTATGGCAAGTTTCCTTTCATTCCCATCCAAAATGTAGGAGAAAATGAGCCGACAAGAAATTTTGTTTTTCATCAACTCAAGGGCAGATAATCCAAGATAACTTTAGAATGACTGGAGCATTTTGAATTGAAAAGTCTTATGCAAAACTAGACATCATAGAGAGTAATTGTGTCTAGTTTAAGCTCATTTCAATTGATAGTTAAGGAGGAGTTGCACACAAAATACAATGATTTTTGTTTAATTCAAGGGCAGATAATTCAAGATTTCTCAAGATTGACAGGAGTATTTTGAATTTCAAAGGTCTTATACGCAACTAGACATCATAGGGAGTAAATGTGTCTAGTTTCAGCCCATTCCAATTCATAGTTTAGGAGGAGTTGCGCACAAAAAAAATAGTGATTTTCGTTAAATTCAAGGGCAGATAATTCAAGATTTCTCAGGAATGAGAATGACAGGAGCAATTTGAATTTCAAAGGTCTTATGCACAACAAGACATCAAAGGGAGTAATTGTGTGTAGTTTCAGATAATTCCCATAGATAGTTTAGGAGGAGTCGCGCACACAAAAAAGAGTGATTTTTGTTATATTCAAGGGCAGATAATTCGAGATTTCTCAGGAATGACTGGAGCGATTTGAATTTCAAAGGTCTTATGCACAACTAGACATCATAGGGAGTAATTGTGTGTAGTTTCAGCTTATTCCCATTGGTAGTTTAGGAGGAGTCGCGCAAACAAAAAAAACAGTGATTTTTGTTATATTCAAGGGCAGATAATTCAAGATTTCTCAGGAATAACTGGAGCGATTTGAATTTCAAAGGTCTTATGCACAACTAGACATCATAGGGAGTAATTGTGTGTAGTTTCAGCTTATTCCCATTGGTAGTTTAGGAGGAGTTGCGCACACAAAAAATTGCTATGGGACGGACAGACGGACAGACGGACGGACAGACAGACAGACAGACGGACGGACGACCGAGGCCATAACATAATACGACCCTTCGGGCGTATAAAAAAAGCTTACGAGTTTGGAGAATATAGAAATGTCTGTTGCGAAATAAAAATTTCAAACGTGCATTAGCCTTGGATACAAGTGACCTAGCAATTTCGTCACAAGTTAAATTATGATCCAAAATTACACCAAGCTATTTTACAGAACTGGTAGCTTATACCAATTCAATTCAATTCTTTAATGGCAAAGTTCGACATATATATGTCTATGGCCATTTACAAAACAAACAGAATATGGCAAAGACAAATACATACAAACATTATACATGCATATTTCAGATGATAAATCATCCGAGAAAAAACATCAATAATAAATCAATTAATTAAGTTTATGGAACAGCCTTATCTTTCAAGGCTTAATCACGTAAAGTGTAACTTTCAGAAAGATATTTGCAGATGGCAGTAAGTATAGACTTTTTTGATGAGGACATTTATTTAGAAAAAGTATTAATATTTGGCCAGGAAATATTTCTAAAATATTTTCGTCTTACATTTTCATATTTATTACAACAAAGCAAGAAATGAAATTCCGATTCGATAACATTTGAAGAACAAACTTTGCAGTGTCTATTTTCTCTATTTCTCTATCTATACCAGTAAATCTTCCAGTTTCTATCTCTAAACTGTGAGAGCTCAACCTAAAGCATGCATATAGTTTTAACCAGTTGTTATTTGTGATATTATCAAGATATTTTTCGTATATAAATTCCCTTTTGAATTTACAATAATAAGTAAGTTTATTAGAGTTGTTGATCGAAGAAAGCCAGCTTCAAAATTTCAGAATTATTGACACTATGGTTGAAGTTCATTCTGATATTAGTTAAGCCAAGATGGTCGATTATAGAATTAACCCTTTTGGCCCAACTCACATTAGAATTAAGGTTACATTGATTAAGATATGCATCGTATAGATACCATTGCATGGTACATTTAGATAACTTTGACTTTTCAGTCGGGATTTTGAACCAAAGAGAATTGATTCGGTCATGCCAAGTTGGAGCGAAAGCTTGTTATCTACAAGCCAATCACTCACCCTTTCCAGTTTTGCAGATAGAACTGACTCAATTTCACCGGTATTTTTACCAGAGACAAGGATGACAGAGGCATCAGCATATAAAAGTAATTTATTCTATACCACAGCAGACATGTCATTGACATATATCAGAAATAAGAGAGGTCCAAGAATTAAGCCCTGTTGAACACCAATTGATATAAAATTTTGGTAAGAGGATACCCAAGAAACCTCAACTACTTGAGTCCTGTCAGAAAAATACGACTGAAATCATCTTATAGCATCTGAAGTAAGTCAGTAAGGCTTCGAGTTTCATTAATAGAATATTATGATTAACGGTATCAAACGATTCATTTTAATCTGCCCAAAAAAGATTAAAATGAATCGATGAGTGAGTGATTTAGAATGGTTTTGATCGAGCTTAAAGTCAATTCCACGATGATTTTAACTGTTCTAATTGGGAAGAACAATTACCAATTACATATACACATACACCATGATACTAAATGTTACAAATCTTATAATCACAAATGTAGTACATCAAAACTGCATTAATTAATTGATGTTAATACTGCCAGATTAGGACGATGTACAACGTACATGTATACTAATCTTAAAGCACTAATATTTACACTCAAACCGACATGTACGAGTATCATGTATCAAATATGTAACAAATACATTTTGCTGTCCGCAGGAAGGCTCGACAATAGAAGTAAATGACTCGAATATCTCAATAATTTATCATATTATTTTATTTCTGGAAAATCTTTCTTGTATTTGAACGAAAGAAATGTAAAAAACAGTTACCAGAGTTACCAAAAGTACTGAATTCAACTTGATTACCTTATAACTGGAATGAAAAGAGTGGTTTGTTTATAGTGTGTCTTTCGAAACGCACTTTCCAAACATGTCATTGTACGTATTCTTAGACGCTTTTTTGTAGCATTCAGCGAAATTTAGCATGATATTGTTTCTTCGCTTGATTTTTATTAAGATCAAATACGTTTAGAGTACTCTGATTGGTTTAAAAAAGAAGCCTTATTGCTTTAACTCGCAAATGGTTTCTGAAACACTACAGTATGCCAACGTATTTCATCGCGATAAAAATAAACAGGTTAATAACTAGTTTACCAGACATCATATTGGCAAGTTATCGAGTTAATGAATACCTTTTTATTATACCCCCACCTACGAAGTAGAGGGGGTATATTGATTTCACCATGTCTGTCTGTCTGTCCATCCGTCCGTCCATCCATCCGTCCGTCCGTCCATCTGTCCGTCCGTCCGTAGACCTTTTCGTTTCCAGACTCTAACTCATGAACCATATGACCTACAATCATGAAACTTAATACAAGTGTTCCTTATGACCCAAGGAAGTGCCCTATTGTTTTTGGGTCATATAGGTCAAAGGTCAAGGTCACAGTCAGCCTTTGTTCAATTTTCGTTTCCGGACTCTAACTCAAGAACCAAGTGGCCTACAATCATGAAACTTTATACAAATGTTCCTTATGACCCAAGGAAAATCCCTATTGTTTTTGGGTTACATAGGTCAAAGGTCAAGGTCACAGTAAATTTTTGTTCAATTTTCATTACCGGACTCTTACTCGAGAACCAAGTGACCTACAATCATGAAACTTTATGCAAATATTGCTTATGATCCAAGGAAGTGCCCTATTGTTTTTTGGTCATATAGGTCAAAGGTCAAGGTCACAGTACATTTTTGTTCAATTTTCCTTTCTGGACTCTTAACTCAAAAACCAAACGACCTAGAATCATGAAACTTCATGCAAATGCGACATATGACCTCAATATTTGTTACAAACACATCCTGCACTAATCGCACTTGCATTCTGACAAAGTGCTTGTGGGGGGTATGAGTCCGCTCTGCGACAGTTCTAGTTGTACATGTTTTAAAAAGTTCTAATATCTGAAGTCAGATTTGTAATTAAAAAAAAATAAAATCATTTTAATAAATACACAAAATCCTAAATTACATTCAGGCCTCCTAGTGAAACCTTTAAAACCTTTAAAAACCTTTAAGTTCAGAGCAAACCTTTACATTTCCCCAGAAAACCTTTAAAACTGCAAAATAGCCTGTAATTCTCACTCAAAACCTTTATATTTGCTCTGAATGGTTGCTGTGCTAGCTGAAAGCAAGTAATGGCTTTTGTTCTGCATTTTCCATTCTTTTATGTGTAGTTAAAAAATGCTGCTTTTGTTTCTTCCATCTTGAGTTTTTATACGCCCATCGAAGACGGGACGTATTAAGGGATCACCCCCGGCGGCCGGGAGTCCAGGCGTCCGGGCGTCTGGCGGCGTCCACTTCTTTGTCCGGAGCATAACTCTGTCACTTGAAGTCCGATCTACTTCAAACTTGGCAATTGTGTTCTTCTCATCATTACGGAGTGCAGTGCACAAGAACCATAACTCTACCTGGCCTATTTTTTGAGTTATTGCCCTTTGTTGTTTTTCATACTTGAATCTTGTCCAGAGTATATCTCTAAAAGTATAGTAGCTAGGATCATGAAACTTCATGGGTGTATAGATCTCACCAAGGGGGAGTGCAGTGCACAAGAACAACAACTCTACCTAGCCTATTTTTTGAGTTATTGCCCTTTGTTGTTTTTCAGACTTGAATCTTGTCCGGAGTATATCTCTTAAAGTATAATAGCTAGGCTCATGAAACTTCATGGGTGTATAGATCTCACCAAGGGGGAGTGCAGTGCACAAGAACCATAACTCTTCCTGGCCTATTTTTTGAGTTATTGCCCTTTGTTGTTTTTCAGACTTGAATCTGGTCCGGAGTATATCTGTAAAAGTATAATAGCTAGGATCATGAAACTTCGTGGGTGTATAGATCTCACCAAGGGGGAGTGCAGTGCACAAGAACCATAACTCTACTTGGCCTATTTTTTGAGTTATTGCCCTTTGTTGTTTTTCAGACTTGAATCTTGTCCGGAGTATATCTCTTAAAGTATAATAGCTAGGATCATGAAACTTCATGGGTGTATAGATGTCATCAAGGGGGAGTGCAGTGTACAATTACCATAATTCTACCTGGCCTATTTTTTTTAGTTTTTGCCCATTGTTGTTTTTCATACTAGAATCTTGTCCGGAGTATATCTCTAAAAGTATAACAGCTAGGATCATGAAACTTCATGGGTGCAAAAAAACATTCATTCAAAATAACCTCAGTTCTATTCAAACCCCCAGTTTATACTTAGCAGTGTGACGGGCGTATCTTGTGACAATTTGGCACCTTGTTCAGGATTCAGTTTATAACATAAAAAAATGACTTTGGTATGACTATGGGTTCAATAAAGAAATAAGAACCTCGACAAAAATAGCCTTTATTCACTCTTTATTTTTTTCATATTTTACACTAAATGGCCTTTATTTTCATACATTGGAGCCTTTATAAAAACTTTTATTTTCGTTTAGGCCTGCTAGGAGGCCTGTACATTTAGAAACAACCTGTCCTGTCTTCTTTCTCGCTTGCGTGTCGCAGTTGTGTGGGATTTAAGTATTAATCTCATTCTTTTGTAAAATAAGTCTTTGCGTACATTGTGCCGCTGGCAAAGTTGATTGCAAAGGACAAAAGCGGTTTTCAAAAAAAAATAAAACTCACCCTTCTTTTTATATTTGTTTTATCAGAAACCCATAAACCGCGGCTCTAATTAGTTGGTCTTTACAGCTGTCATTCTGTGTCATTCAAATCGTATAAAAGCCAAGCAAGTCTCGGTGCCAGTTGTATCGAATCCATTCCTATACCTACATGTTTGAAGAGCCGTTAAATATTTTGGGGTATGTTGTTTCTACTTAATAACTAAATTGTAGCTTAAGAATTATCATCATGGCTTGAGATTATATTTTTTTCTCATGCTGCTTAACGATAATGTCTGATATTAGCATACAATGATTATAAAACATTAGGGAGTAAATGTACAAAAATTGGAGTCAAGCATTTTTAAACAATTAGATATTCCACAGAAACAGGCTTATACATTCTATGAAATTAGCACCAAATGTATTACCTAATATGCAGATGAGTTTCTTAGCAATTAGCATGCTATATGAATACGAACACTGTGATATGTCAGAATAGCTTTATCGGCTAAAATGCATATCGTTATAAGAATAAAGCACCCGAACCAACATAGGGTAACAGGGCCCAAGATTATAAAACTTTTTCTCAGGTTCAGGCTCAATTTTTTAAACTTTTAAAATTAAAAAAAATGTTTGAAAATAAAAGATAATATTAATAAGTTGTTATTTATAACAACTTATTAATACCATCTTCTATGTTCATACATCAAAATGAGTAATAAAATAGATAGAAAACTGCTTTAATCTCAAATTGAATTTTGAGAAAATATTGAATTGAGCCTGGGAAAAGATTTATAACCCCGAGCCCATGTAGCATAATCCTACTAGGACGCGAGAAAGACATCGTCCGGTCGGATACGTTTTGTAAATAAAATCAATATGCGATGACAGCAGGTGATCAAAAGCATTGTCACTGACGCCTTTATAAGCTCTATCTCAAAACTATGTCACAAGCACCAACAAGCATTCAACAAGCAAATATAAAAAAATATCCTCATTAGCAAACTGTTTTGCACCAAAAGTAGGACAAATTTCAAGTGCTTATACGGCTGGTGTTAAATTACAAGTAAGATCACTTAGACACCTGACGATAGGAGGTTATGGTGCTATAAACTGCAAATTAATTGCGTAATGGTACATATAGCAATTTAATTTTGTACATCGAATTTTGGCATTATTTTATTCAATGAGTTTAAACTTAAGTTCGTGATTAGGATATCTCGACGTCAACGACAATTGATTGAATGGAGTTTAACGCTGCTTCCAACATTATTTAAGTTATACCGCGGCGGCTGGAACACCTAACAATGGATTCCTGGTATTTCTCTCACCAGTACAACCATTACATCCTTTCCCAGCCTCTAGCTACTATGTCAAAAAGGTCTACGATTATCAACCCACTGGTGAGAGACAAATTGTCGGAAAGAATGAATGCTGCCGTCGGGGGTCGAACCCGGGACCTCTAGAATGACAGTCCGTCGCGCTACCAACTGCGCTTTGACGGCGGCTATTCGTCAACGACGAAAGTTGGTAGCTTGCTGTGTGCGCTGCATGGGACATGGTGTATATCTTGGATCGTTCAAAGATACTTGCTGTTCATAATGGTCTTGTCAACTTCGCAGAACTAGCAAACGACTGAAAAAACAATAAAATTATATGGTTAACATTTTTATCCGATTAGCTGGCTTTGAGATACGGCGTCGGTCCATGAACTCCCGGAATACCCCTCATATACTGTAATTACCTAGACGTCATGTAAGGAGGCATGTCTTGTAAATGCAATTAAATATGCGTATGAAATAATTTCGAATTGGCATTGTCAATGCGTTCAGCAGGATAAACAGAAAATGGCACAAGAAATAATTTGTATATTTTTTTTTTTTGTTCAATGTTATTACGTAAAAGTTCTTGTAATTTGAAAAAATAAAAAGAGGGCCTTTGGCCCTGGTCCGCTCACCTGAGTCAAAGCACCTAAGGGTAACTTGCATTACTTTTGATTCAAATGATAAAGTTATTGCACTGTAACAAATTTATGTGTAACGGAAAATAATCTTATGGTCAGACCAGTAAGATTCCACAGTCTCAGTTTTACTATTTCTGTTTGAAAATACAAGATCCAAAATGGAATTGTTATCAGTCGGTTTTTTTGCATGATCATTTTACAAGAGAATATGTGGGATAACTTTAGTAATGTGCACCTGGTGGTCCAACAGTTAAAATTTTAGCTATCATAGTTAAGGTCTATGAACTGATCATCCTAGGTAAATTCCAAAGATGTAGGGCTTCTTGTTCATCAGAAGAAGAATTTTAAAGATTTTCTTAAATTTCAACTTTGGTTGCCATAGCAATTCTTTCAGTTATCTTGGAGGGGACCACCTATGAAAGATTTCTGTAAAATTTGATGTAATTTGGCCCATTAGTTTAGAACAAGATGTCGTTTAAAGAAATTGTTGACAGACGCCAGACAACAACCAGAGGACTGAAGGTGGACTTTGTGCTCAGGTGAGCTTAATAAAAAGTTCAAATGTTGACCTGAAGTACTACCCTCTCCCCCCTGTTGCTCCGCGCCTCTTGGCCCAATAATCATAATAGCTATTTAAATTAGGATCTATGCGCTGATTATTCTATATCAAATGAAAAAGCTGTAGGAATTCTGGTTCAGTAGAATTTTTTACAATTGTTAAATTCACCACAAAGCACTACCCCTTCTCCTAGGGTCTTTGCCCCTGGTCACAAAACAATCATGACTATATCTATTTTGATTAAAGTATATGAGCTGATGACTCATGGCAAATTTAGAACCTTTAAGATTCCTACTTAATCATCAGAAGAAGGTTTAAAATTTCAAAATTGACCCAAATTCTACCCTCTTCCCCAATGCTCTTTACATGGTAGCCAAACATTCATGGTTATAGCTATGTAAAATAGGGTCTATGAGCTGATCCTCTGTGTCAAATATAAAGGTTGTAGGGATTCTGGTTCAGAAAAAGAAGGTTATGGATTTAATTTTTTTAACAAAGTAGCTCCTCACCTGGTGGCCCAACAGTTATGATTTTAGCTATTCTAATTATGGTCCATATGCAGATCATCCTTGCCATGTTTCTAGTCTGTATGGCACATGGTTTATAAGAAGAAGAAGGTTAAAGACTAAAGAATTGCTCTGAAAAGCTACCCTCCCGCCCCCTGGTGCTCTGCACCTGGTGCCCAAACATTGATGATTTCAGCTATTTCAGATAGGGTCTATGAGCTGATCATTCATGTCAAATATAAAGGCTGTAGGGATTCTGGTTCATCAGAAGAAGACAGTCAAAGATTACAAAATTTTCAACAAAGCACTACCCCCTCCCCCCAGATGATCTGCACCTGGTGACCCAACAGTAATGATTTTAGGTATTTTAATTAAGGTTTACAAGCTGATCATCCATGCCAAGTTTCAAGTCTGTAGGGCTCCTGGTTCCGAAGAAGAAGAAGGTTAAAGATTTCGAAATTTACAACAAATCACTACCCCCTCCCCCCTGGTGCTCCGCACCTGGTGGCCCCACAGATATGACTTTAGCTTTTTTAATTCAGATCTATAAACTGATCATCCATGCCAAGTTTCAAGTCTGTAGGACTCCTGGTTCCGAAGAAGAAGAAGGATAAAGATTACAAAATTTACCCAAAGTACTACCCCCTCCCCCTGGTGTTGTGCACCTGGTGGCCCAACAGATATGATTTTAGCTATTTAAATTCAGGTCTATGAACTGATCATCCATGCCAATTTTCAAGTCTGTAGAGCTCCTGGTTCCGAAGAAGATGAAGGTTAAAGATTACAAAATTTACCCAAAGTACTACCCCCTCCCCCCTGGTGTTCTGCACATGGTGGCCCAACAGATATGATTTTAGCTATTTAAATTCAGGTCTATTAACTGATTATCCATACCAATTTTTAAGTCAGTAGGGCTCTTGGTTCCGAAGAAGAAGAAGGCTAAAGATTACAAAATTAACTCAAATAAATACCCCCTCCCCCCTGGTGCTCTGCACCTGGTGGCCCAACAGATACGATTTTAATAGCTATTTTAATTCAGGTCTATAAACTGATCATCCATGCCAAGCTTTAAGTCTCTAGGACTCCTGGTTGAGAAGAAGAAGAAATTTTAATTTTTTTCTTAAAATTTCACCTTTGGTTGCCATGGCAACCAGGATTTTTCATGGATTTTAGCTATTTTGGAAGGGGACTGCCTTAGGAACATTTCTGTAAAATTTGGTGTTAATTGGCCCAGCAGTTTAGGAGGAGATGCCGTTTAAAGAAATTGTTGACGGACGACGATCGACGACCGACGGACGGACGCCGGAGGAAAGGTGATCACAATAGCTCACATGAGCACTTCGTGCTCAGGTGAGCTAATAATTGGACGATAAGCAATTGTAATACATCAAGAAGATATTGCTTTAAATTTTGTGGAGATTTAATTAATACTTGGAATAAATGACCTGTAATAAGATTACACTAGAATTTATTTTCTTAAATGTTTTTCATTTTTTTTTTTCTTTTTTAAAGGTAGATTATCACTTGATAATCTTACTGTCAAATCAGTACAATCATCCCAAAATTTAACCTTGCTTACGTTCATTTCACCCTATTTGACGTTATCGAAGCGGATGGGAAAATGACGTCGTAACATTGCAAAATAATCACTTATCGAACAGCAAAACTTTCTTCGATAATGTGAGGAAAGAAAATATTCATATCGTCTCGTGCCATTGCCATTTTATTTGCTATAAAATATATCTGGCATTCCTTTGTGCGGCAAACGAACGGAAAAAAATCTATCTTAGGAGGCAGAAAATAAATTCTTTAGGTTTTTAAACTCTATTTTAATATATAATCGAAAATATTGTGATATACATTGGGTTATATCGGGAAACAGCAGAGCCAAACATAATTGATCTCTAAATTATATCTTTACAGATTTTATGTCGTTTTAGAATTTGCAATGAAGTTATCAACAACTGTTCCATGTTTCCTCATTGTATTGGTTGTTGCTGCTACCACAGAAGGAATAGACATATTAACTCAGGAAGGGAATGGCCAATTTTCGCCAACAATATGCGTGTATGACCCAGTAAGTTGTTGTTACATACCATTACAGGATAGCAACCTACAAACACAAGTTGATGGTTCATGGTACGTTTCACCTACGGGGTCGAATGAGCCAGAAGCACGAGACGGCGGTGCTGATACTGTTGACCTCGAGAATGGCTCGGACAGTCGCTATAACTATATTGACTGCTTTTACGACCACAATTCGGGAGAATATGTTCCAGCTTAATGGACCCTTTACGAATGAAATTGAGCATATGTTTAATGATTAAGAAAGTAAATGTTTCTAATGATATGCTTTCACATTTGAAACATCTCTTTTTATTTAAACAACCGAACATATCCAAAAAATATAACATAACGATTTACGTTTTATCATACCCCCACCTACGAAGTAGAGGGGGTATATTGGTTGCACCATGTCTGTCTGTCTGTACATCCGTCCATTCATCCATCCGTCCGTCCTTCCGTAGACCTTTTCGTTTCCGGACCCTAACCAAAAAACCAAGAGACCTTTACGAATTGAAACGTCATGAAACTTTATACAAATGTTGATTATGACCAAAGAAAGTGCCCTGTTGTTTTGGGTGACATAGGTCAAGGTCACAGTCGGCCTTTGTTCAAGTTTCGTTTCCGGACTCGAACTCAAAATTAAGCAACCTGGAATCATGAATATTTATGCAAATTTTGCTTATGACCAAAGGAAGTGCCCTTATCTTTTTGGGCCACATAGGTCAAAGGTCAAGGTCACAGTCAATTTTGGTTCAACTTTCGTTTCCGGATTCTAACTGAAGAACTTCGTGCACATGCTGTATATGCCCTCAATATATGACACAAACACTTCCTTCACTTATAACATTTGTAATTTGACAAAGTGCTTGTGGGGGGTATAATTCAGCTCTGCGACAGTTCTAGTTATAATATAGCATTCCTAATTGTCCGTCCTTGACTTGGCTCGTCTGCTTTGAAACAAAGAGTATTTTGTCTTATCCCTCTGCAGTCTGTATTACGGTATGATATTTTTAAACATTAAAAACACAGCACTTGCTTCTATAGAATTTTGCAAGAAACTAATCCTTTATTTTCTTCATCCTAAAGAGGCTCCGTTGCTATCTATCTATTAAGAATAACTATACATTTTATTATAGGGATGAGTGTATTTTACACTGCATTTATTGGAGTATAGATTGTAATTTGCGTAGCACATGGCAATTGACGTTATGTTTAAGCCATGTGATAAGGCAATAATAGCACGATATATTAGAATAAACGCAGTGAAAATACAAAAAAACAGACGGTCCTTATAACTGCAATTCTTTAAACCTAAGAAACAATTTAATTACTCGATCAAATACAATGTAATTAAGGTTCAAGTCTACTTTCTTCGCGTTATTCAAATTAGATAATCTATTATTAGCTTACATATTAAATGAGCATTGTTATGTCGCTATCAAGGTTTGCTGGTATAAAATTGGCCACAAAAAACTGCCTATTATTTATCCATTATAAACGACATCGGAGTGGTCGAGCGTGCTTGAGAGGATTGCTTGATGGTCTTCATCGACACGCTGTAAACGGGGACTCAGCATCTGAGCTACATGTACATGCTTGAAAACTAAAATTCTTCCGAAAATGTTTCAATACCGAACCTGATCAAATAGTGATGGAAGGTTATTGAAGGGGAACGACGGATTTTGGAGTTCTTACAACACCAGACTTGCAGAACTATTGTGGGTCCCAAAATTCCTTTTGCAGTTTATTCGGAAATAAATTGCAACGGAATTCCCAAAGAGATATTATACTATTATTTTGGTGTGGATTTAATAGCCTTTAATTGTTTCACGAAGGTTGATAAATTCGAAAGTTCGTAGTTTTCAACGGAAGTAATAATCTTTGGACGAATATACTGATATTGTATTATGTTCCTTATATTTCATTTAAAACTCGCTCCACACACTCATTCACGATAATTTCAAATTGTCAGTTGCATGATGCTGTTAACTGAAAATTCCTAAAAAAATGTGTTAAATGGAAAAGAGATAGTTTATGCCTTAAATATTATTCAAATTGTTCAGTTTATTCGAATTCAAATAAAAAAAGATTAAGATATCAATCTTTCGGTTTCACTGGATCTTAAGGAGACCAACTGTACAAATTAAACAATGTATAAGGCAAAAGCTATCCTTTCCCATTTCCCCATTGTATTAGTATGAAATCGATCCACTAAATACGGAGAAGATTTAAATATTCAATGATCAAATCAACACTGCTCTACCATCCCCATATTTTGTTTTTTGAAAGGTCAACCAACGAAAGAAAAGCTTGGGTCCAATTTGAGCATGTCCGCTATGTTTTAGCTATTAAAATGATCTTGAAAAAACTGTACACACAGAAAGAAAGTGTTTCGAGCTTGTTAACGTAAATGCTTTTGAATTTGTTTGATACGCAGTAACGTATCTTAATTTGGCATTATCACAATATCCATTTGCTTTTAAACTCTGCTAGACCTAGCGGAGAAACATTGATTGCCACCTTTTCTTTGTTTTGCCTCTTTTTTTCGGTGTAAAAACGTGTATTGTGGCGTAGAAACGAACATGTGTGAAGAAACATTTTTGGTGGGTGGTTTACCTCTACCAATGTTAAAACGTGAGAAAGGTCCGGCCAGATGTTAAAAGCTTTTCAAAACAGTAGTTTCAACTTGGGTTAAAATTTCTTATCTTCACGACTTGTCTCCGCCAGACAACTGCGCATTTTGAAAATGGCATTATACAAGAATTCTATACAATTCGTAAATTATTGAAAGACTCCCTTTGTCTGGCGAAATTAGCTGCCAATCCTAAACCACGCGTTAAACTTTCGCGCAAGAATGTAAGTAATCAAGGCGGTGATTCGCCTATTGGGGTGTTTGTGGTGTTGGAAGAAACAAAAGCTAAGTGGCTGAACTTGTAGCCCGCTGTCTGAAATACAACGGAAAGTATATAAAGATTCCTGCAATCTAATTTGATAATGGAATAGGCGAGTAGAGTGTGAAGCAGGCGACGCATTTGCGTGCCGCTAAATACCCTCAGTTCTTTCGCCGTCTTAAATATATACCCGGGACTGTGTTCAATAGAGAAGATGAAAAATCCCACTGGATAATTTTTTAACACAATACGGGAAGATTTCCGATTTCTTGAGTGAATGATTCCTTTTGTCATTAATAACATTTTTAACCAATTTTCACGGAAAATATGAGAAGAATCAACACTTGCAAACAGTGTCTTACAATTCAAATTTTATGCAACACGCTACATTTCGATAAAGAATCTTCTAATGCCGGTCGATAAAATACAGTAGTTGTTGTTACGACATTTCAAAACGTGACATAAGGCTTATATTTCTGTCTGACACTCACGCAAGATAAATTACAAAGAATGTGAACTTCTGTGCCTACGTTTTACAAATAGAATTTTGATGACATCATAATCCAGCTGTATTGTCGAGATTCCATTTGTTCCCAAGTAATATACAGTAGGTGTTTGGTGTTATTTGTGGATGTGTTCATTAAAGCTAGTTTTAGTTTAAACATATTTTATTGCCATAACTCTGATTTAAACATCAGAGTTAAAATATAGAATTAAGTTAACGTAGCTGTTTCGGCAAAAGGGTCTGGCCACAAGTTCTTACAACTTAGATTCGGCCAATCCCTTGTGTAGACCTACACAAAGTAAGGCCTTGAAATCGAACTGAATTTAAAATTTCAGAAATGGAATTTATGTGAATCTTAAGCAATGTTTTACCGGTTATGAGATCTTTACAATGGCATGTTATGTAGAAATTTAATTAGTACAGATAATTTGATAAGTTAAAGAATGGAATTCAACAAAGCTGTCAGAGCAATTAGAGCTTAAGTATAAGTGGTGGTGTCGGATCGGCAACTCGGCGGCATTAGCCAGGGTTACTACATAAAAATACGAAAACCTACAAGACCCTCTTACGTATAGCTGTACAGCTTTGAATAATAACGAGCTCTGGTCTGAAATTAAATTTGCCGAACCAAATAGTAGACATATAATATTCCCAAGCGGATGAAATCTTCTTAATTGTCGAAAAAGCTTGATTCTTTAGACAATATCCACGGGACAATGAAAAAGTACTGTTCGGCATCTTCAATTGGATGTCTGCAGCTGCAGGAGGAATCTGTTAAAATATGATTATTTGAAGGTCGCTGCATTTATTACAAATTCGTGCGGTAACACCGAAAATTAACGTTCGCTAACAAAGTAGTGTTCTGGTACCTTTGATACAGAGAATGTTTTTAATAGATGGGATTTAAATAACGATAAAGATTGAAGAGATATTAAACTGTTGGGTGGATCATTCCACAGCTTAACTGCGGATGGAATAAAAGATGTTTCGATAAGTTTCTAATTTATTTTCTTTAAAACTTTGAGTATTTTTAGAATATATAATGTAAATGAAAAAAACAGTTCATTTGAAAAAAGGGAGATCGGGGCCCCTGTTTATATATGTGACCCGTCATTCAAAAAGGAACGATTTCGGTATTGCGAAAAAGATTTCTAGATGACCGGTCCTGGAACCTATCTATTTTCAGTGGTCCTTTTTTTTGCATGACGGATTGAACATATTTCTTAAAAATAACCCAGGTTTTAATGCCAAATTCCATTCGTTTTACGAACCGTAAACATTGGCTAAACAAAAGTAATTAAATTCCTTATAAGTTTGCATAAACATTGAAACTTGTCGAACTTAAGTCGAAACATTTTACATTTATCGTATATTATTTGGATAGTCGCTCCGTTTTTTTTTTCCACAATGCCGCCATAAACGTCCACCGTCAGTACTTTCAGTGCTCTTATAATTGTAGTATCTAGTGTCGAAGCCGTCGGGGTTTTTATCTATATTTTTTCCACCATCGCAAATATCTGACCTAATGTTATATGTATTTTTTTTTCAATCATTCTTCAACAATTATTTAGGCGGGATCATTAATACTACACTCCTATTTCCGTTTTACATGAAGCTCACCTTGGCAGACGTAACTTTTGAAATAAATTTCAACGAATTTGGTAATAAAATATACTTTACGTGACCATTCTGCAAACTTAGTTAGTGAATTTTTATTGACCTGGGAAAAAAACTTGGCGAGGGAGTATTTGTGGATTTTAGCTCCACTGGCATCGAGCTATTATTATGGCAAAGTGTCCGTCGAGCGTGCATGCGTCCGTCCGTACATAAACTGTTCTTTAACATCTTCCTCTCCCAAAGTATTGACCCGATCTTTAATGAAACTTGGCATGAATGACCCTTGGGTGACCCTCTTCTAAAGTTGTTTAAGAAATTTTGATAGAATCCCAAAATGGGCGTGGCAGGGCGGGGCTTATTTTCCCCATATAAATATTTTAAAACCTTCTCTACCAAAACGACTGGCCCGTTTTCAATTAAAGCTGGCCTGAATGATCCTAAGGTGATGCTCTTCTTAGGTTGTTCAAGTAATTTGGATTGACCTTCTAAATATGGACATGGTGGGCTCTTTTTTTTTCCTATATAAATCCTATAAAAATCTTCACCTCCAAACCATTGGCCGGATTTCAATGAAACTTGGCACGAATTATCCTAAGGTGAGCCCCTTCTAAATTTGTTCAAGATCCTTCGATTGACTCCCAAAAGTGGGCGTGAAAGGGTGGAGTTTTTTTCAAAATAATTATTTACAAATCTTTTCCTCCCAAACCATTTCCCTATTTCAGTGAATTTGGCATGAATGATCCTTTGGTGACCCTCTTGCCCAAATATTGACATGGCAGAGCAGGATTTATTTTTTTACTATAAAATGTTTTCTCCAAAAACCATTAGACCAATTTCAACAAAACTGTGCAGGATGATATTCCTAAGCAATTATCCGCCTAGCAGAATTTAGATTTGCCGAAAGAGGGGAAGGGGGGGGGCTTATGTTCACAAAAATTATTGTTGATTTGCCACGCTTTGTGGAAGATTGTTTCAATGTTAAAGATTCACGAAGACATATATTTCTTATAAAAAAGATGTTTTCCTATTTACGTTGATTCAATACTAAAATGAATTAAGGAAAACAGCTTTTCATATAAGGTTAAGCCTACTCTAAAATCGGATTTTCTTTCCATTTTTTGGCTTCTTAACAAATTTTCTTTTGAACGTCCATATCTGACAGAGTTCCGCATTAATAGATATTTGAACTCCAATGGAGCGACACGTGCCCCTCTTTGGCATCTTGTCAATGTATTCTTAATATTTTTAATTCTCATTGGTATCTTTATAAATTTCAACCGACTTAGATAAAATTACCCTTTGAAACCCCAAATAGTGACATGGCAGGGTAGGGCTGTGTTGCGTTAAAAATCGTAAAACACCTGGACCCAAACCATTGGACGATTATCAACAAACAGTGGCAAGGATGTTCGTTGGATGACACTCCTAACAAGAGGACCTTTGGCCCTGGTCCGCTCACCTGAGTCAAAGCACCTAAGGGTAACTTGCATTACTTTTGATTCAGATGATAAAGTTATTGAACTGTAACAAATTTGCGTAAAGGAAAATATCTTATGGTCAGACCAGTGAGACTCCACACTCTCGGTTTTACTATTTCTGTTTACAAAAGCTGCTCAGGTGAGCTAATAATACGTAAACCATCTTTATTGAGGGTGGTACATGTTGTTTAGGTTGTGGCCATGTTGTTTACAGTATTATTTCTTATGTTAATATGACCCTTTGTGATACATACAATGTATATAATACGTACTTAGTGTATTATATGAAAAAAAATATCTAACGAGGTTGGGAGAATTGATAATAGTCGAGGCTCTGCCGAGACAATTATCAATTCTCACAACCGAGTTAGATATTTTTTTCATACAATACACTAAGTACGTATTAAATTTATCTTATAACCTCTATTTGTCTTGTTTTTGTCGATTTTTCTGACTGAAATGCAAGTGTCTAAAATTAACCGCATTGTATCTTCGTTCTAAAAATAACTATGTGATATCATAAAAATATCATATGGGATGTTATCATACGGATATTTGTATGGTTACACGATAAAGTGTTATATCATTAGTATGCTCTAACACAATTAAGTCGTCGAAACCAATCTTGTGGATGAACAGTCTTGAATTTAAATCATTTGATAAACGTTTGAAGTACTATTCAGTTTCATAGACTACAGAACTTCCCAGTTGGGCTGTTTATAAATAGTGACTCGCCAATAATGAGGTATGTATCCCATACTGGGAACTTCTGAAATTAGAGCAACTACGGGCTACATCATCATATTACTACAGCGTAGTTTAAAGAATAGATATAATGTATTTTTGCATATGCAACCTTTATAAAATAAATTCCAAAGTATACGTTTTAATTTTCAGCTGACTTGAGAGGTATTTACGTGTTTAACCCGCACTATCACACTTCACTTTTTGACGCCCCGAAGAAATGAAATTTGAAAATCAAATTCTTTAATACTTTTCTAGGATTTATCGAGAAATAACGTTAGATTATCTCTTGATAATTTCAACTGCCAAACCAATGAAATAATGTAAAACAGAAGATCACCAAATTGTTATGCTTGATACAAAAACTATTTCACGAGAATGCGTTATTAGGCGTTAAAAACGAAGTGGTAGTCCGAGTTTTTTAACAGCCTAATAACGAATTCTAGTCGGAAGAAAAATTAGACATAACCAGTTAATTATTGTATTCATTATATTCTATACAGCTATATTTTATTCCTGAGTGATGTTTAATGTCATTTTCTATCGTCAAACCTTGCGGATTTCGTGTAATGATACAAAGAAAATTCACTTCACCATTTTTTGTCGCTATCTGGGATTACGCTTTAAGAATTCGAGGTGAAATAAAAATAATTTGAAGCATAAAACCTATTATCTGAACATTGCATAATTTTAAGAGCAGAATAAAAAAAATATTTGGGCGAAGTTTCATATTCCATAGGTAAAAGAACAACAACGATGTCAACATTGGAACACCCGGCTTTTGGGAAAGCGACAGGGTAACGAGATGGACATACTGGAATAATTGTACGGTTTGTGATAACTCAATCTATTGAGATGGTCATTTAAAATTAGCTTATACTCGGGCTATATAAGGTGTTTATCCCTATAACTGCAATGTCATCGGATTTCGAGCATTCAGAAAACGAATCATGGTTCAGAAAGCACAGATTGATTAGGATAGTTATTGTTTAGTACCATTTCAGGGTGTTTCTGCCGCCGCCGTCATAGCGCAGTTGGTAGCGCGTCGGACTGTCAATCTAGAGTTCGCGGGTTCGATACCCGACGGCGGCACTCATTCTTTCCGACTATTTGTCTCTCACCAATGGGTTGATAATCGTAGACCTATGTGAGATAGCGGCTGGAGGCTAGGAAAGAATGTGGTGGTTGTACTGGTGATAGATATACCAGGAAACCATTGTTAGGTGCTCCAGCCGCCGCGATATAACTGAAATAATGTTGAAAGCGGCGTTAAACCCCATTCAATCAATTCAGGGTGTTTCTTCATTCATACTACTGTTCATGGTTGTTACTGGTGGTGTATGTTTTCCTTACTCATATTGATTTACAAATTCTTTCAATAATCTGTTATTGAGAAGCTTCAGTGGCGAATCCAGAAGGGAAGGTGGTTTTAAACAACAACGCAATCTGTAGAATATTCTTTAATGCTTTTCGGTGGTTTATCGAAGAATAACGGTAGATTATTATGCAAAAGCAGAGAAATTATCAAAAACTTATGCCCTGCTTTTGTGCATTTCACCCTATCTGACGTCATCTATGCGGGCGAAATAAGTGACGTCACAATGAACGTTGCATAGCAATCACATGCAAAATGACGCGCTTTACGAAAATATGTCCTAGAAATTCCAAATTTTGTCTCCTTTTTGCATTAAAGAAATAGAATAATCGTGTGTTTTTCGTGTAAGTTCGATAAATATTTCATTTCGTGAACAACAAAATTTATATTTTCACTCCTGGCTCTGCTACTCGTGAAAATATAGGTTTTGACGTTCACTCAATGAAATATAAATCGATCTTACACTGAAACAAACGATTATCCTCTATATATATTTCCTTTTTAGGGTGGATATTTAAAAAAATGCATAATAACTAGAAAACAACCCCCTTTTTGTAAATTTGGACCCCCTTGCTGGTTTATTGTATCTGCGATTGGGCTTGAATGATTTATCTCAGCAGTCTGAGCAGGAGCCCATTACTTGAAAAAAAAGTAGTCCCTCCAGTGAAACTGAAAAGTGTTATCGTCACTAGTGACGTTATCAAAATTTATTACACTAGGAAATCCCAAGATTTCACTGTCTGGAATATAATAAATAGAGGATAATCGTTTGTTTCAGTGTAAGATCGATTTATATTTCATTTAGTGAACAACAAAAGCTATATTTTCACGAGTGGCAGAGCCATGATTGAAAATTTAACTTTTGTTGTTCACGAAATGAAATATTGATTGATCTAACACGAAAAAAAAAACGATTATTCTATTTCTTTAATGCAAAAATGAGACAAAATGTGACATTTCTAGGACATATTTTCGTAAAGCGCGTCATTCGTGATTGCTATGCAACGTCATTGTGACGTCACTTATTTCGCCCCGCATGGATGACGTCAGATAGGATGAAATGCACCAAAGCAGGGTTTAAGTTTTTGATAATTTCACTGCTTTTGCGGTGAGATTATCAAGTGATAATCTACCGTTATTTCTCGATAAACCACCGAAAAGCATTAAAGAAAATGATTTTATACATTTCACTTCTTTAAACGGTACCTAAGCCTAGCTAAAAAGAAATGACGGCGTCGTGAATGTTGTCTGGCAGTTACGTGCAAACTGACCCGCTTACAGATAAATTTGTCCTCAAGTATTTAAATAAGTCCCATTTTTGCAGTAAAGAAATTGAATAAACGTTGGTTTCTCGTGCAAGATCGACAAATATTTCATTTTGTGCACAATTAGAGTTATATTTTCACTCGTTGATTGGCCTTTCATTAAAAAATATCTTCGTAGTCCACTCGATCAAAATTAAATCGATCTTTCACTAAAACGAACAACAATACTCACAATATCGTCCGAAATATTTTATTCCCAAAAATTTCTTTAGATTTTATTTCTTAGTATAAGTCGCCTTAACCCCTTCCCACTCAAGACCTAGTTTTGACGTTCATAATAGAAATAGCTTGGGAAAACATTGAGGCAAAAGAAGAAACTGCTGATGACCAGCAGTTTCTCCTTTAGTCTCAATATTTTCTGGGCCATGTTTTACACAAATCCTATCTTTAATAACATCAAATTTGTCGTCTAGAGCTCCTTTCATATAAGAGCACCCTAAAATTTTGTCGTTCGGGAAAGGGTTAACCTTCTTTGAATTAGGAGAGTCTTAGTTTTGTTCGTCCGGTAACGGATCAAGCATACTCCGAGAAGTACATCTTCATCAAAGTGTCGACGATTTCAAGAGCCCCTTCAATCCAAACTTGTTTCGCTGTAGGAGAAAAGGTATTGCTTACAATAAACACATCGTCGTCTTTTGAAGGTTTCAGCATGTGATCTCCGACTTCATTCCAAATGTAACCAGGCTTGTAATAGTACCATGAGGCGCCTATAGGGTATTCGTCCCATATTTCCATGACCTGTAGTCGTCACTTGTGACGGTATCATTTTTTTCACACTAGAGAATCCCTATATTTCACTGTCAGGAATTTAATAAAATGATTTCATATATTTTTCTTCATTAAATCGTATTCAAGTCGAGCTGAAAAGAAATGAAAATTGCCTGGTAATTACGTGCAAACTTCCCAGCTTACAGTAACATTTGTACTCAAGTATTAAAAAAGTCCCTTTTTTGCAGTAAAGAAATAGAATAAACATTAGTTCTTCGTGTACGATCGACAGATAGTTTGTTTCGTGAACAACAAAATCTTATTTCATTCGTGGCTTGACCTTCTGTGAAAATATAGCTTTCGTAGTTCACTCAATGAAAATTAAATCGATGTTACACTGAAACGAACAATTATCCTCTATTTCCACACATATTGTCCGAAATATTTTATTCCCTTAAAGACAAATATTTCTTAAGATTCTATTAGTTAATACATGTATAAGTCGTCGTAACCTTCTTTGAATAAGGAGAGTCTTAGTTTTGTTCGTCCGGTAACGGATCAAGCATACTCCGAGAAGTACTTCTTCATCAAAGTGTCGACGATTTCAAGAGCCCCTTCAATCCAAACTTGTTTCGCTGTAGGAGAAAAGGTATTACTTATAATAAACACATCGTCGTCTTTTGAAGGCTTCAGCATGTGATCTCCGACTTCATTCCAAATGTAACCAGGCTTGTAATAGTACCATGAGGCGCCTATAGGATATTCGTCCCATATTTTCATGACCTGTAGAGAATAGAATAAGTATGTTGTATCATACGGATAAAGCTGTCTTGAAACGAAAAGGTGGTGGGTAAAGCGAGACAGAACTTCTTTAGGCTAATCAAGATCAACAACCTTTGCTATTAATGATGTTCCAAGAGGTATATCGTTCAATATCGAGCTCAATGAACTCACGGGGTTGTTCATTTTATTAATCTTTACCGATGCGTAGAAAAGCTACATCACGCTGAAGTATGAATATCTTTTAACATATGTTTATGGTTACTTAAGGTACATATTTACTTATACTGTTAAAACTAGAGCTTGTCACTGAATGTGACTTAATACCCCCGCAAGTGCTTTCAGAGAATGAGATACTTTGACAGGAGCGGCAAAAAATGCTTCAAATATAAAGATAACTCTTGGATTTGAGACCTCTAAATTGCGTCTTGCAAAACTTAAACATGTGATAAATGTTTTCAAGCTATTGAAGGAAAACTAAGGAGGAGTTTGTAACACAAAATTACTAGTATATGTGAACGAAAAAGAAAAAAAATGTAGTAAGTGTAAGGGCAGATAATTCTTAAACCAGGACGAGTTGGGACCTCATAATTGTATCTTGCAAAACTTCATGTGGTAAATGTTTGTATAAAATTTCAAAGATATTACATGAAAACAGATTAAAGGAAAACTGAACGAGGAATTTGGGAAACAAAATTATAAGTATACGTGTTCACAAAGAAAAATTGTCTTAAGTTCAAGGGGAGATAATTTATAAACCTATGGGAGTTGACACTTGAAATTTGCGTCTTGCAAAACTTCAACTTGTGATCAATATTTGAGAAATGTTTCATTACAATTGAATGAAAATTGAAGGAGGAGTATGCGACACAAAATTATAGGTACATGGTAACAAATAGGAAAAAATGTCTAAGTTCAAGGGGAGATAGTTCATGAACCAGGGGAAGTTGGGACCTAAAAATTGCGTCTTGCAAAACTTCAACATGTGATGAATGTTTGTATAAAGTTTCAAAGCTATTGAAGGAAAATTGAAGGAGGAGTTCGCGACACAAATTTACTACTAAATGTGTCTACAGACGGACGGACAGACGCACGGACAGACAGGCTGATTCCAGCATACCCTCGAAAACATTCGTTTTGCGGGGGTATAAAAACAAGGTTTACTATATGTTTCATTGCATTAAGTCATCAACCGACATTATTATTAAAAAACACTATAGCAATATCTTATATTGAGAGATTTTGAAATCTAGTTTTGTTTATGTTACTTTTGTTGTATTGTAAACAGTATATCGATCAGGATCAATGATATCCAAATGAAGAAAATCGTGGCGTTCAGAAAGAATGATGACATTTGTAACCCTGGAAAGGCATATAACTTCCGCAAACGACAAAAAAGTTGAACACACATCTTGAATAAACGATAATTTGGTCACTCAAGTAACTATAAATGATACATTCTTCGTATATATACAGTTAATTACATCATGAAATTGACATTTATCTCAATCAAAAACATTCTCATTCGCTCACTCAGCACCCCATTCATTCATTCCAAACACCAATCAAACCATTCAAAAAAGCTCCAAACTCAATGAAATACATATAACAAAAGCTTCGTTCAAAATAAAAGTAAAAATTCGGAATTTCAATGATTTAATTGAAATTGTGAGCGTCTGATTAGATCTTGAGGAAAAAGAAAGCTATTTGTAGAATATTTATGCATTTTTGTTAAAGGGAGGTAATCAATATTGCAAATTTTGTTCATCCTGAACAAAATTTACGATATAGGATTACCTCTTATTAAATTGACTCCAAACTCGCTCTACACACTCATTCAATTTCATTCCAAATCATTCCCATATCATTCCTCTTGTCAATTTCACGATGTTGTTAACTGTACATGTCTTTGACCAGACTTTGCAGGAGTGTTTCTTTGGTAAGAAATGTCACGAACTCTTACAGAATAATTCGGTATCGGAACAATGGATTCCGAAATTCCAAATATTTCTGCTAAATATTTTCGTGTCATGTTTTGAGCAACATCAGTCATTTGAATGGACTCGTCTCCTATACCTGGAACTGGCTTGCCTTGCTGTAACGTGTTTCTCCATAATGCTGTATCTGAAATGAAATAAAACAAGATCTTACGCGACCGCTTACTTCCAATATTCTTCATAACTTAGACATAAAGGATTTTTTTATTGAATTGAGTTTTAGCCTGCTTTCAGCAATCTTGCAGTTATTTCGCGGCGACTGAAACAGCTTGCTAAGGATTCTTGGTATTCCAAACACCAGTACTACCATCACATCCTTCTTACTCTTCAGCTGCTATCTCACATAGGTCCACGATTATCAACGCAATAGTGAGAGACTTATAGTCGGAAAGGTTGAGGGTGAAAGGGTAAAAAGTGAATTAAGTTCATTTGCCTTTTCGTAATCTAAAAAAAAGAGTTTGTTAACTTTTATTTTATTTCATTTAACATTTTCCTCTCAAAATGATACACTTAAAAGATTGTGAAATTGTCACTCGTTCCGATCAACATCATTCTAAATCATTCACTCAGCGCTCTATCATTCATTTATTTCAAACACTCAAATCGATCAAAAACGAAATAATTAGAAAACATTTCGAAATTGTTTTAGACTATCAACATTTATTTCAAATCGATATATCTTTCAACGATCTTATTGGCTGGTGTGAGTTTCAAAGTGTCTGATTGGTCCACGTAGACACACAAACAGAAAAGTACATATATTTTATTAAAGGGGGGTATAAATATTGCTGATTTTGATAACCTGAACAAAATTAGCGATATTGGAATTTCTCCCTTTAATTTCACCCAAAACTCGCTCAACACGCTCATTCAAGTTCACTACAAAATTATTCCAAAACCATTCAACTCGTCGATTTCAAGATGTTGTTGACTGTACCGAAGATAGCTTAACAATACAACTTACAGAGATCGCCATATGCAGGACTAAGAATGGCTTTGCCAGTTTGAGGTGAAACGCCAAAATCTTTTGTTGTCCGTAGAGGCGTTGTTGAATAGACTGTTGGGGCTGAATTTGGTACGTTTCGCCACCATGTATCGTTGTATGAAAAATATATCTTACCAGCTTGTGCTTCGTAAAGAGAGTTCTAGAAAAAAAATCATGGATTTTGTCAGTTCTTACTAAACTTTTATAAGAAATATAATCGATTCAATTATTCAGAACTCATTATGTAATGATAGAATTATATACATGTCTTTAAAATGGAATCGTAATTTGGCTGAAATCATGATCATTTTGACTTAAGTCGACACAACAGATTGGTAGCAATTGACTAAATTACTAAAGACATCTTTATTTTTTCACACTTTACCTAAGGAAACGTTTTTCTGTCCCAAGTATACATCATGAATGGTTTACGAAGGCCTATACAGTAGACAACATTAAAAAAGCAAACTTGAGCGTGCAGGTACCTTGATATAATCTGATGTAGTGTGTTCTTTCAAAGCATCCCATTCTAAATGTTGCAAAGCTAACCTTGGAATAGCTAGAAGAACTTTTTTCGCAATAATTTGTATCTTGTCTGCAGCCTGAAAGAATATTTTGAAAAAGAATGGTGAAAGAAATATCACATTTCTTTAACAGCACAATGGTTCCTTAACATGAAAAGATATTGTTCGTAAATTATCTGTAGATGTATTGGTATTATCAAATTATTAGAACATTGTACTAATATTGTATTTTAAACTGATTGTAACAATTATTATTTGTTGTTGCTGTTTTTTTGTTTTTTTTTTTTTTTTCAGAATATGTGTCTGGTGAATTCCTGCAGCTTTCCCAGTGAGCTATTTTTATAAGGAGTTCAAATTTACACAAATATCCTCACATGGCAAAATATACTAATAATTTTTATAAAAATGCGTAGCTGGAGTCTCGGTTATGATTATAAAGTTAATTTGATTCATTTATGCATTAATGAAATAGAATAATCGTATGACATCGATAAATCCTTCAGTACGTGAATATTAGGATCTATCAGTCAATAAAAGATACATTGGTTTAACATTCAAATGATTTCCCTCTTTTATCCTGGTTATTTGTTTATTATTTAATTTCTGGTTTAAAATGACTTCAGTTATATCTGGCCGACTGGAGCACCTACATATGGCTCCCTCTTTATTGTTTCTCATACGTTTGTAAACACAAGAATACATCCGAGTCCCCATTGTTCACCCCACTTACATGTAGACATCCCACTTACCACACGCCTATAAGTTGGAAATTTATGATTCATTTCGCAAAAACGTATGGCATTTATCAAATACATGTCGAATAAAGTTTTGTAAAGCCGGATTCAAACTCACGACCCAAGGCTCGACATCCCATTGCGTTATTTATCTTATACACCCAAGACAGGTTTGTTCCTTTAGACGATTCTTACAGTTAATAACATCGTGAAATTGACAAGGTGAATGATATTGGAATGATCTAAGAATGAAATTGATTGATAGTGTGGAGCGGGTTTTGGGTAAATTTAATGGGAGGTAATCCAATTTCGCAAGTTTTGTTTAGGATAAACAAAAATAGCGATATTGATTACTTCCCTTTAATGAGATATACATACAAGTTCTATCAAAAGCTTCATATTTCTTCAAGAACCTTTCAGATGCTTACAAATTGAATTATGTCAGTGAAATCGTGAAATTTATTTTGAATGACGTTGTTGATTCTATATTTTTCAATGGGTTTGAGCGTTTGTGAATGGTTTGAGTGAGTGTTTGGGATGAATAAATGGAGCACTGAATGAGCGATTTAGAATGGTTTGGATTGAGTTGAATGTCAATTTCACGATGTAACAAACTGTACCACAATTTTAGTGACTCCTCTGATAGTCATCGTCCTCTGGAAAGTCAACTTATATCCACCCACTAGTCTCTCCACAGATACCAAGTGGTAATTTGGCTGGAACTTGTGTCTAAAGATAGAACCGAATGCATGTTCTTTGTTCATATCTGATAGAAAATACTAATCGAATAAAGCAAAGACATTGCGTGGATGTTGACGAGTTTATAAATTTGTTGCATAATTGATATAGGGTAGAACAGTAATCTGAATAAAGGTAATGTCAGTAGTTTGATTTCGTGATAATTTGGCAGGACTTAGTATCAAAAGATAGAACCGAATGCATTTTCTGTATTCATATCTGATAGAAAAAATTGATCGAATAAAGCAAAGAAATTGGTGGATGATGACTTGTTAATAAAATTGTTGCATAATTGATATAGGCAATTAATCTGTATAGAGATAATGTCTGTCGTATGATTTTAGCCACATGATTATTGCCCATTTGTGTATTTTCTTCCACTTATGAAAATATATTTGATACCTGCGCATACAATAGTGACGTTATTTCAAATGGTAGAAATTAATCAAAACAAATTAAAATTAGGTAATATCAAAACATTTATAACTGTTTGAAAACAAGAAACGTGATATAAATTTCAACTTTAGGTTTGTGCCTCGTTCAAAACAAGAAAGAATGAAAAAAAATGTTTCATTTGAGATACAATACTTCTGACTACTGTCCAAAAATCTTCTGACCATTGTCTCTGGAACGGCTTGGAAACCTTCCTTAACCGTTTTCAGATTGTTTGGCTTTGTTGGAATACCGGGATCTTTGTTGGGTAAACTTTTCGCGGCCGATACGTCTTGATATATTGCATTAAAACCATTAGTGTCATCTATGTAAGATACAAGCTCTGGGTATAGATATTTACCACAAAACGACCTGTGACTGAAAGTAAAGACATGTACCGAGATTGATATTATTCATCGACTGGGCAAAAATAAATAGTTTAATCCTCTGGAGGCGATCAATGGCTAATTGATTATAACCGGAAAATGGGGTTTTCTTTTCATACAAATAAAAGCTTAGAAAAACCAACCCTTATTTATCAGTGACGCTCTGATTAAAAAATCAGTAATGAATCAACAGTCGCTAAAAAGATTGAAGTAGAACCGTCGCAAAGCGAACTAATACTCCCACTAGCTTTGTAAGAATATACGTTCTATGTGTTTTAAGTGCTTGATATGTGTCTGGAAACGCGATGGTCAATAAAAATTTAACAAAGATTGACTGCGACCTTGCCCTTTGACCAAAGAACATTAGGGCATAGGCAGCATTTGCACGAAGTCTCATGATTCATTTGCATAAAATTTCATGATTCTAGGTCCGTTGGTTCTCTAGATAGAGTCCTGAAACGAAAATTGAACAAAGGCTGACTGTGACCTTGACCTTTGAATTATCTGACCATAACAATAGAGCACTTCCTTTGGGCATAAGCAGCATTAATATTAAGTTTCATGATTCTTCGTCTCTTGGTTATTAAGTTAAGAGTCCGGAAACGTAAAGGTCTACGGACGGATGGACAGACAGACAGACATGGTGAAACCAATATAGCCCCTCTACTTCGTAGGTGGGGAGCATAATAACTTCCAGTGTAAACACGATACGATAAGTATAATAGTAACTGTAGAATAACTTATAAGTCATCATTATCGAACCATAATCCAAATTAGTTTTTATACAATAGTTATAACAATCCGGCGCACACATAACTAAGCTAATGCCTAGAAAAGTATGATTATTACTTATTTATTATTCCGGCGGTTTCCATGACTCCATGGGATTAGTAATAACAATCAAGGTAATATAAAGTATGATTATTTCTTTTCCTGGAAGAAAATTTCCTAGTTTTCATATATTTGTAACATATTTATTTCCTACCTCTGTTTATATAACGGGATTCCATCAGGTGTTTTGTACCGCAGAACATGTTCTTGGTCTCTGTATCCATCTACTGACGAATCGACATTGGTGAATTCATTGAAAATGTCCCTGATAATGAAAAAAAACCAAGAATACTTAATTTGAAAATGTTCAATCTGCAATACATGCATAACGGATCGATACCACCAACAATACTCATAAACTTTTATACGTTATCTTCTAATTGAAAATAGTTGCTTTGTTACAGGTCTAT
Source organism: Fragum whitleyi (assembly GCA_948146395.1). Taxonomy (NCBI): domain Eukaryota; kingdom Metazoa; phylum Mollusca; class Bivalvia; order Cardiida; family Cardiidae; genus Fragum; species Fragum whitleyi. The sequence continues at coordinate 28,236,413 of OX411558.1, forward strand.
GCTTTAATTTTCATACATTCTAGTCCATTATTTACTTTTACCATAACCATGTAGATGTGAATATATTTTGCTTTATTCGTGCCTAAAAATGTTTTGACAATCAAATCGGACTTTTTTCATGGCGATTTTCCATTAATTAAAAATGATAACCAATCTAATTAAACTACTAATATATACGCAGTTAATCGTAGTTGTTCCTACTTGCACGTACTTTTTTCTGCGTTAACTACTTGAAAGTGCCTTTGTTCAATGAACTTTGTCTTACTTCAACTTAGTTAATCGTATAAGTGACACGGCTTACATAGGGTAAAAAGGAAGTAAGACTGACTACGATAATTGCCGAAAATGTGACCATAGATTTAACCAAATTTATATCGAAATTGCACTACCATCTTTCTTTTTTTCTTTCATTAGACAAACTATATGTTTAAATGCCGCAAACAAAGTGGATTGATCTTTCTAATGCTAATCGCGGCATATTCTTGCTTTAAACGAAATTTCACCAAGCAGAATAAACTTAGATCAGCCTATACATATTTAAAGTCTAATGTAAGCCTACTCTGCCTGCTTTCATCTTGAAATTTAACCACATTTGTTAACCACAATTGCCCGAAAGTTTAACATTTTGTTTGAAACAAAATAAAGTTTAGTAGGATGATTGTTCAAGAGATGATACCATTTTAGTTGTTCCTCTGATTTTCTATGTTCTGGTTTAAGCCTATATCGATTCTGGTCTATAAGTTGGTCCTGTGTAAAGTGTCTTCCTCGCAAATAGTATCTTTTCTCTGTTTTTGGTTGGAAGTCTATCGCGTGCAAGTCAAGTTCAGTAATTGCTTTATCCAATAACACGTGATCTGAAAGACGGTTAAATATGATAACAATGTAAAAAATACACACATATAAATATAATCATATACAGTTGTAGAACAGGATTCTTCTTTGTTCACATACAACTATTTATCTCATCTTCCATTGATTCGTCAAACATTTTGTCCGTATATTAAAGAGATGCTTTAAAGTGTTTCATTATTTCTCAACTTCAAGAAATTAAGGCTTAATCGATCATTTTTTTTTAAATAAAGGCACTTACTGAAAAACAAAATATTGCATTATTTCTGAAAAGCAAACAATGAGGAAATATAAGGATATCTTTAATGATGCGTTTCATATTGCAGGTGCATTATATGGCACGATGATAACATTGTTTATAGAATGGGCCTCTCATCCTATCCGATATTTGTCTCCCTCTAATGGGTTTGTAGAATTTAAACTAATTATGTGGAATGAGCATCTAGTCTTGGAAAGGCTGACGTGGTCGTACGGGCGAGAGAAGTGCCAGGAATTCATGGTTTTGAGCCATAGTCGTTGCGATATAACTGAAAAAATGTTAAAAGTGGTGCTCAAAAAAACTTTAAAAAATCAGATGGCGTTAATTGCCATAAAAGAACGAACACCGTCATTCGTCAGAACGTCCTATGTGACTTTTGTAATTCACTTAGCGAAAATAAAAATCCGCTAATAACGATATTGCATTATACGATTTATCTTTTAAATGAAGTTGGTTAAGTCTTAGGTTATATCGATATTCGGATATCACGGGGGGTGATGTCCATAATCGGAGCCACCGGCTCCGCTTTCAAAATCATGTGTGGAACTTCCGCTCCACTTGTGGCTCCGATAATGTAGATGTAAACATTTCATATTTTGAATGAAAAATGGGGTAGGAGGTCGGGATTTCCTCATTTATACAATATCTAATTCATTAATCATAAAAAAATCGAATGTTATTCGACAAGTTATACATTTTGCAACGTAAACGTACTCAAAAAATGTAAGAATGCTCGTTGGTTTATGTTAAAAATGATTTCTTCTGGGAGCAGTCTTGAGCCAGGAATGTGAAAACACGTGGTTTTTACCTCCAAAATGCAATATTCTGAACAGAATTAATAACGCAGACCATTGTTTTCAGTGTACACGAGTTTGACAAAACGACCACAATACTATAACCCATGTACTATTCTGCAATATGATATAGATCAAAGAAAATAGTTTGGCTCCGATTATGTGGATTGGCTCCGATTATGTACCCTGGCTCTGAAGTTGTGGAGTGTCTTCTTCTACTTCCATATAACATCTTCAATATGAAATTTCTACTAGTTTCATGGGGCGCTTTTTTATCATCATTCCACGATACAATTTGCGTTTGTTACGTTTCACTTCTACGTGTTTACTTTATTACAATATTCCGGTTACTAGACAGTCAGCTTCATTAATATTTCTTAGTATATGTGCGTGTAAGAGAATTGTCGGACTATAATCCATGATTAAATGTGAAGAGATATATATAAAGATTTCTTCGGAGCCTGTCAATGTTTTTTCTTGCTTATTATACCTCGCACGCTAAGCGTTCCAATTTTAACAACGTTTCTACTAACACTCTTTCAACGTCGATAATTCCATGAAAATTTATCAGATATAATTTGTGAGTGGTATAAAAAAAAAAAAGATTTTGCGAAATTCGCGTTCATTTGATACATATTTCAAGAAATACGATTAATATATCTTACTGAAAAGGACTCAATGATTCTTAAAACTCCCCTTTTGTTCGATTTTAGCACATCTGAGCAGGAAGTGCTCATGGTGAGCTATTGTGATCAAGCTGTGTCCGGCGTCCTTCGTCCGTCGTTAGTCACCAATTTGTGTGAACTCTAGCGGCCACCTTTTAGGTCCAAATGTCTTAAACTTGGCCAGGATTTCTGTCGCCATCAAATCTTGGTCCAGTTCGAGATTTGGTCAAGTGGGGTCAAAAATGGGATCTTGTAAATGAAAGGGGTCAAATTTCAGCAAAAGTCTTGTGTGCACTTCAGAGGCCACATTTTTGGCCAAAATGTCTTTAAACGTCATCAGAATGTTTGTCTCCATCAAATCTCGGACAAAATCGAAATTGGGTCAAGTGGGGTCAAAATTGAGGTCAAGGGATCATATCTTAGAAAACCCTCTGTTCACTTTAGAGGTCACATATTTGGCCCCAATATCATGAAACTTGGTCAGAATGTTGGTCTACATCAAATCTTGGTAATGTTGTAAACAGGATCAAGTGAGGTCAAAAAAGAGGTTAAGGGATCATATCTAAAAAAATATTTTGTACACTTTAGAGGCCACATAATTTGCCCTTATGTCCTGAAACTTTGCCAGAATGTTTGTCAGCATCAAATCTCGGTCAAGTTTGACATTGGGTCAATCGGAGTCAAAATGAGGTCAAGGGGTCATATCTTAGAAGATTCTTCTGTTCACTTTAGAAGCCACATTCTTGACCCAAATGTCCTGAAACTTGGTCAGAATGTTGGACCCCATCAAATCTAAACTTGGACAAGTCCTAAACTGGATCAAGTGAAGTCAAAAATTAGGTAAATGAGTAAAGTCTTGGAAAAACCTTGTGTGAACTCTAGAGGCCACTTTCTTTACTCAAATGTCTTGAAACTTGGTCAGAATATTTGCCTCCGTAAAATCTCATTAAGTTCAAAAATTGGTTAAGTGGGACCAAAAATGAGGTCGGTAGGTCAAATAAAGGAAAATATAAAAGACATTCATTTGTTTTAACATATTGTCAGACTCTTTGAAAACTGGGACACCTCTTCAAATCTTTGAAAATCCTTCAGTACTTTAGAGGCAACATAATTGACTCAACTGTTTTGAAATGTAATCGGAATAATTGTCTTTTTGAAATCTTGGACTTTTGTTGAGCTAGTCATGAATTTCAAATAAGTAGTTTTGACACTTTGCCACATTTGTCAAATACAGTCAAACCTGTCTTAAGCAAGCACCCAAGGGACATTCAAAAACTGCTTGCTTAAGACAGGTGCTTGCGTAATACAGGTCAATTTCAGTGCGTTTTTTTCATTTGGGAACGCGGTGACTGCTTGCTTAATACAGGTTGCTTGCTGAATACAGGTGGCCGCTAACACAGGTTTGACTGTACTTGTAAATGCCTCAGGTTAGCGCTTAAGTTTTTAAGTCCCGCGTAACATTTAGTTCCGAATTTTCGCAAGGATTTGAACATGTTTATATAAAATCCAATTAATGTCATGATTTACTATTTCATCTCCGGATTTGTCAACTTTTCAATCGGAAAGTAATTAAACTAGATTTAATAAAATTAAAACTTATTTAAGACTATGAAAATCAAATACTGAAAAAGTCCCGAGCGCTTTTTCGGTATAGGGGTACCGTTTTATAAAGGCGATGTTGAAAATTATACAGAAGTATAAAAAATTGACGTTTAGCAAAACGGATCAATATACAAGGGCGAAAGAACGTTTTATATATACTGAACAACAAAAATAACGGATCACATTTTTAGATACAACTTTTTCCATAATCTTAAGTTTGCCAATATAAACGGAAACTAATTATTGATCTGTGACAAAAAGAATTACACCGAAGACATACGCATTGGAGAGTTACAGGTGACTACCCCCAAAATCAAAATTTTGAAATCAAAGTCAGTTTTCATTACTCTGTAAAATTCAAAAACGCGTGTGTTCATATGCAATATTGCTCTCAAATAATGTTCGACGCGCGGATTTCTAAATTTTACCTAGATTAAATCCTAACATGGCTATCCAATCGCTCTTCGTTTCTACTTTAATTTGACTCAAAACCTTGCGATTTTTCGTTCTTTTGTGAACTCTCAATGCTAGCTCGTTTCTGTTATGCTTGAGTTTGAGATAAGTCTGGTCGGTGAAAGAGGAGGCATCGGTATAACTTAAAGGTTTTCGTTATAAACAATGTTTTCTCGTGCAGCAGATCGAATGCATCGTACGAAACTCAAGTTTGTCGAGTAACACAGCCTATAAAGGTTGAAACGACAAACCGTGAAAACATTTATTCAGATAAAGCCAAGTTTTCGAGATTGGTGGTAGCGAAAAATGAATTTCGGAACGTCATTGCGCATAGACATATTAAACTGATTCATTAACGCGATTAAAATCAAGGACACAGAGGGGTCATAACTCGGCCATTGCCAGGTTAAAACGCCGATAATAACAACTACCGATGCCGAACTTCGGTGCTGACTGGATGGAAAGGACGGATTGTACTACAATTTGTGCTATGCCCGGAAACTTTTTACTCTCCAGGTTACAGTTTTTTTAAGGTTATCGTGGACTCATGGTGACAGTGAACCACATAGATGAGGTATCTGGGTCGTTTGTCGACTCCTTCAAAAGCAGTAGCCATAGGGTGAATCCCTGTAAATAAGTCAATGTTATGGTCTATTCATCTCATGCCATTGTGGATTTAATTCGTGAACACCTCCTTAAAGTGAGACCAATGCCTATACTTTAACCGACCGGACTCATTTCAAACTCGAGCTTATTGAAAACGAGTTTACAAAGAGAGAAAAAGAAAAGAGTTGCGAAAACCCAAGATTTGAGTGAGATCGAGGCAACATGAACATCGAATGCATAGCAATGTTGGGATTTGTTCCTCTTCAATGCGTATGACTACGGTGTCATTCCTTTTCTCACTAACTAACTAACTAAATAACTAAATAAATAGATAAATAAATAAGTAAATAAATAAATCAATAAATAAATGTAGTTTTTAGGCAAGTGATTATGAGTTTCGGTCCCTAAAGGCTAGGCACTCCAAGACTTTGGAGCATTAGTACATAATTAAAAACAAATACTTTTCTTTTAACTATCTAAAATTTCAGTAAAGAACAATTTTCTAGAATATTGTGGTTATTTTCTTGAATTCGTACACACTGAAAACAAGGGTCTACATTAGACATACTGTTCAGAATATTGCATTTTGGAGGTGATAAAAGTAAACGAGAAAGGTGATACGTAAAATAGACAACGTGTGCCATGGAATGACGAGAATACAACGCCCCATGGAACTAACAGAAACTTCATATTTAAGGCTGTGGGGGCATATGCAAGAAGAATAAGAAGACACCCCACAACTTCAGAGCCAGGGAACATAATCGGAGCCAATCCACATAATCGGAACCGAACAATTTTCTTTGGTATATATCATATTGCAGAAAAGCACATTTGGTAAGATTATTGTGGTTGTTTTGTTAAACTCGTGTACACTGAAAACAATGGTCTGCGTTATTAATTCTGTTCAGAATATTGCATTTTGGAGGTAAAAACCACGTGTTTTCACATTCCTGGCTCAAGACTGCTCCCAGAAGAAATCATTTTTAACAAAAACCAACGAGCGTTCTTACATTTTTTGAGTACGTTTACGTTGCAAAATGTATAACTGGTCGAATAGCATTCGATTTTTTAATGATTAATGAATTAGATATTGTATAAATGAGGAAATCCCGACCCCCTACCCCATTTTTCATTCAAAATATGAAATGTTTACATCTACATAATCGGAGCCACACGTGGAGCGGAAGTTCCACACATGATTTTGAAAGCGGAGCCGGTGGCTCCGATTATGGACATCACCCCCCGTGGATATAGAGAGATCCTTTCTAGTCTCTACAGTATATTGTATACAAGGATACTACTTAACTACCTGGCGGACTGAACCTCATTGCTCCAAGTTCCACATTAATATCTGGTGCATCGGGAAATTTGATAGTGTGACACCGTCCTCCAATCCTGTCGGAGTATTCATAAAGAGTTATCTTTATCCCGGCCTGACGCAAGCGCCATGCGGCATAAGAACCAGATATTCCGGCACCGATAATAGCTACGTCATCGATGAGTTGTGATTCCATTCTGATACAGAGCTTCCTTAAAGGTTTGAATGTAGTTCACAGTTGTTCAGATTTCGCCCACAATTCATCATGTATGTCATGTCATCATCAATAATTCTCTGTTAAATGTAACGTAGAGGGCCCTTAAGCGATAAGCTAATTTTTTGGCAATGGCAAATGCCAAAAACAACTCATTTAAAATTCAGGACTGGCTTGACCAAATTTTAAACAAGTGTAAGATATGAATAAATACAAAAATCCTTTGTACATCTAAGGTAATATATATGGCTCTAAAATGCTCATTTTTTTCAATATTTGAGACGTTGACCTACTTTCGAACTTTTTCAAGAGTTCAGGCAGACAAACAAACATTTCGGGCAAGTTTCGATATATGTGTGTACGTGTATAAGCAAAAATGTAGCCTCTAGAGTGTACATTGGTTTTTCTTATACTTGACCTTTTTTATGCAACTAGATCCATTATCAAATTCAACCCTGCCCTGCGTTCAGGATCACCAAACGGTGCAAACAGTTTTCCACTTGAAGCGGGGTTCAATTGGAAAACTGTTTGCGCCGTTTGGTGATCCTGAACGCAGGGCTGATTTGAGTGAGACAAATATTCTAGCCAACTTTTAAGATATTTGGGTAAAATAATGTGGCCTAATATTTGACACCTTGCAGTCATTTATGTCTTTTAAACTTGACTGAGATTCAAAGCAGAGGCAAAGCATTCCGACAATGTTTCAGAACATCTGAGCCAAAATTGTGGCCTCTAGAGTGCACACATTTTTTTTCTAACATTTGTAACCTTTATTTTATTTTAAAGGTGCTCTATCACAGATTTTCATTGAAAAAAAACAAAACTTGTTCCTCGATTTCGAAATGAGTGTTTTTTAGACGATTAAGAATAGCCCAAGGGCATTAGCACTAAAAATAACATGTTGCAATATTTTCATAACTTATTTTTTCGAAGCAGCAAGATCAGTCAGGGATCCAGACTATTAATATCCAGTCTATAAATTTCGAAATCGTTCTTTTCCGGGAATTATCTTTCATGTTTGCTTGTATTGACAAGAAGCTAGCTGTCAAATACTTTCACCTTAATCTTTGATTGAAAAAGACAAACATGCGGAATTCACTTGCGTAAATAGATGGCTCGAAATTGAAGAATTATTTTTTAGGCGTTAGTAGTTTCTTTATTTTTCAGAATGAATTTCGCTAAATTCAGTGATATCTGTCTTTCTTTCCATACATTACCAGATTGAATCTTATTATTTTAACGGCTTCAACATGATAAGATCATTATTTCCGATTACTTTTACGAACATTTTCAAAAATCACATTTTCCCAATCTGTGAAAGAGCAGCTTTAACCCCACTTGGTCTATCTTCAAACAAATGTTTCGGGACATCTGAGCCAACATTGTGGCATTTAGAGTGCACACATGATTTTTTTCTAACATTTGTCACCTTTATTTCATTTTAACCCAACTTGGTCTATCTTCAAACTCTTACAATATTTCATGAAAACAAAAATTCTGACCACATTTCAAGACATTTGATAACAAAAATGTAGCCTTTAGCGTGAGTTTAATATTTTGACACCTTCCATATTTTATCCATTTTCAAACTTATCAAAAAATTTTATATAGATAACATACATACCAAAATTCTGGACATTTCATCAAAATGTTGCCTCTATGGTTAACACAAGGCTGTTCAAAATTTGACCCTCGTTTTTAACAATGTTTGAACTGAACCAAGATTCCTTGCAGGCAAACTTTCTGACCAAGTTTTATGCCCCTTGACCAGACTTTTGGCATTTTTTGAATAGACAAAATTCTTGCAATTCATTTATTAAAATTTTGTTGAAACAAATAAGTCGTTTGCAAAATTACGTCGCCCCATCCATCTTAACCTTTACAAAATAACCTTGCAATACTCTTTAAATTCTTTCGTATAGTTATTTCACCATGAAATAACGCGAGTATAATATCAAAACTATTAAAAAATATTCAATTCTTTTTTATTCAATTCACTCGCGCACCGAAATCCGTACTATTAGATTATACAATCCTTAGTTATCATCGTCAATAGTATGTAAACGTATTTTAGAAAAACCGCCAAAATTTGAAAAACTAGAAGAATAAACTCTTAGTGTTAACAAGTCAGAGCATATCTTCAATGAATGTGTGAATATATTTATTGTTCGTCTAGGACCGTGATCTGCATCTGGTGGTTCGGCTGTGGTTTTGTTGAGGTTCTGGTGTGAAAAAACGACTGGAAGCCATTAGTAGGTGCATCAACCGCACGATATAACTACAATGGTGTTTCAAAAAGCGGCTTTCAACAAAGAGTCATCGAGTTTAAAAAGTGAAACATACGTGTACGACACCTCATCAAAGTACGAGTAGATAATCCATTCAGTCTGTCACTAACTTACTACCATCATGTCCTACTTTCGTTATTGTGAACAATTTACACACAGCTTATCAACGGATCAATAGCCCATGTAAATTACTTCAACGTAGTTTTAGTGTTTTATATACAGCTTTTTCATCCCGAATACTGACCTATTGGATATCGTGAATTTTTTCACTTTTCTTCTACAGTTAGTTACACCGTGAAATTGACATTCATCTCAATCAAAACCATTCTAAATCGTCCACTCAGCGCTCCATTTATTCATTCCAAACACTCACTCAAACCACTCAAAATCGCTCAACATTACTGAACAATATAGAACCAACAACGTCACTGAAAATAAATTTTGATAGAGAAAAATCGCGAGTTCACTGACATAATTCAAATTGTTAGCGTCTCATAGGTTTTTGAGAAATAGGAAGCTATGTACAGAATATTTTATGCATTTTTTTATCAAAGGGATGTAATCAATATCGCTAATTTTGTTTATCCTGAACATAATTTGCGATAAAGAAATACCTCCCATTAAATTCACTCAAAACTCGCTCCACACACTCATTCAATTTCATTCATAAATCATTCCAAAATCATTCACCTTGTCAATTTCACGATGTTGTTAACTGTAGTATCGCTGAATGTAAGGTTGTCTCCAAGACACTTTGTGGTGTCATAGAAATATATCCGTTCGAAACTAAGTTAAGATCATCATGAAATTGACAAGTTAAATAATTTTGCAATAAAATTTGATGCGTGGGATGATCGAGTTTTGAATGATTTCCAAGGGAAGTATACATAATCGATAATTGAACGAAATTAGCGCTAATTGTCCCCCTTTCCTTTAAAAAAAACTACGTGCTTTTCTTACTTTGTGTGTTCGCGAACAAACCAGCCGCTTAAAAAACGACGTAAGCGATGATAAAAAATAAACTTGTAATTATTTGATTTAAATTTTGATCATTTGAATTATTTCGATGCGATTTGACCAATTTTTTTATTGTTTTTGAGTGGATTGAGTGATTGCAACGGTTGGAGCGCTGACTTAAAATGTTTTTTTAACGAGATGAGTGTCAATTTCACGATGTAACGGTCACTAAATGACGTTATTTTGTAATAACAGTTGTCTAACTAGGAAAGAAACAACTTCAGACCAATCAAATTTTAAAAAAAAATGGCATACGTTGATTCAATGTGCGTTAGATTGAAAATAGACTGTAAATTAGGGGCCTTTTAAATAAAATAATGAGACAAGGGTGAAATAACTTCAAACAAGCAATTTCTCCTGATGTAACTGTCCCTAAGAAATAGAGAGAGAAATAATTTTGTACTTCGGTACCCGGGATTTCGTTACCCACGGGTACCCGATGAAAACTGTCGTTTAACATTTATTTTATACAAAGGCTTACAGAACTCCAAGGACTCTCAATACCTTTCTGATGTAGGTCCTTTGAACCACCTGGAATCAACTCCAGAAAAGACGTGAAGACTGTCCTAAATTATGATCCCCTAAGGTGCGTATTGCTTAAACAGAAGTCCTGTACGGGTATTTATTATTGAATGCAAGAATATTATTTCCATTCTTTTTTACTTTAAAGTTTCGTGTGTTCATTGCACAAGAAACTTTAAATCCAATTTTGAGTGAAAGTTTTTGAGCTGCTACTGTTTTTATAAGAACATCACGAAATTGACAAGATGAATATTTTTGGAATGAATAAGGAATAAAATTGAACGAGCGTGTGGAGCGAATTTTGAATGATTTTTAATGGAGGTAAATCAAAGTCGATAATTTCGCCCAATTGGACGAAATTATCGACAATTTTTACCTCCCTTTATAAAATCTCTGTTATTTGCTGATTTTGCGTCTTCACGGACAAATCTCAAGTTTGAAAGTCAACACCAGCAAAATATGACCGTGTAATCATTTTATCGGTTTCAATGAAATCTTGGTTGTTTTAAACTATTAACAATCTATATTGAACGTTTTGGAGCGTTTTTGAGTGGACGGAGTGGGAATTTGCAATGAATGATTCGAGCGCTAAGTGTGTGATTTGGTATTGTTTTAATCAGAGTGTCAATTTCATTATGTTACTAACTGTAATATTTGCGCTAGCATTCAGAAAAATTCCCAATCTAAGTCATTTATTTTATAAGGCATCAGAATGAAAACGTCTGAAAAAATATAAATATAAACCAGAATTATAATAGGGGTGAGTGTCATTAATTCAATCATATAATTGCAAATCGTCATTGCCTTAAGTATGCACATTTCAAAAGCAAATCGTCAATTTGAAAGACTTAGCAACCGATATATTTATGCGTTAGAAAATTTTGGCAAATGCTTTTGATACCACGGATTCTAATTATTCATGTTACTCTTGACAAGAAAAAGCACACTATTTTCTTCAACAGTAGCTCTGTTTGCGTCGTTGTTGTTCTTAAACAAAAATGGGGAAGTTCACCTCCATGTAGAAAATTTTGAAGCTTGATGGCGTAAAGCCTCATACGACTTCGTTATTTTTCTGTTCAACCAAATATTTCATGTTTTACGTCAGCGTATTAGTAGAACCCCTAAATGTCGGAAGTGTCCATACAGTGTATAGGTAATTACCGTATTTCTCCTGATGAACGCTCCCGGGATCTATACATAACAGGGTCAGGGAGCTCTTGTTTAGTATGCATTTTCTGATTTAAAAAATCATGAAAATTTTATCGTTTTAATGCATCGTTTTAATGCATAAAAATATACGTTCATCCATGTCTGTAATACTGTATCATTATATTTATGAAAAAAATATTCATTTCTGTGTCGTTGTGTGTAACACTTGATCGCTGTATACTTATTATCTTACATTTTAGTCTCAAAGCACACGCACTGGCTATTGTGTTATATCATAATTCAAATTCATGCATTTGATCTAGCAAGGAATTAAAATCGGGGTTAAAATAAGTTCATGGCCAACACTAACAAACGATTACCATTTAAATAAGAGGGTAGTCAAGTTAATTACATTACATAAATTATCTATTGAAGCAGCCTTTCACCCTAATATTTAGTCCAAATAGTTTGTCATTCAAAACTGTACGAGTTTTAAGGATATGACATTGTTGTCACGTAAATATCTTCGTTTCTCATTATAATAATATTAAGGAATAACAATATTAACAAATCACAATAATAATAACAAATTATTTACGAGTAGAAGCAAGCGCCTTTAATTGTAACGTTTTACTTGATTGCTTGTAAAACACGACGAAATTCAATCGTTACTAAAGTAATAAGTATTTACTCAAGTGATTAGAAAAAATAAGGAAAAGTTTGGACATCGCACCCATTCTCGAACTTTTGACGTAATGTCTTAGAAAATTGAAAACTAGAACTACCGAATAATGATTTTAACAATGTTATTTCAACCAAAACAGCAAATAAGTGTTATCACAGGAAGTTATGGAATAGGTTATTAGATTCTAGTTCTCGAAATAAACGGTTACTTCATTATTTAAAAGTATTCATGATGATGAAAGCCATAATTTGAGAGCTTCGACTTTAGCTTGATTTATCTACACATATAGGTTTTTTTTAGAATAAATGAACAAAATGACCGAAAAGATTAGTGGAGAAACACAAGTTTTTACAAAAGAAACAATAACAGAAAACAAGAATCCTGAGACAAGACATAGGACACTAGTACAAAAAATCGTTGAAACAGGATTTTGTGTCGCAACATGGTTGGCTTTGGTGAGAATTTAATATTCTTTATAACAGTAGGCTCTTGTAAATTGAAACTGCAATGATAAATATATAATACATACTAAGTGTACTATATGGAAAAATATCTAACGAGGTTGGGAGAATTAAAAGTTGTCGAGGTACTGCCGAGACAATTGTCAATTCTCACAACCGAGTTAGATATTTTTTTCATACAATACACTAAGTATGTATTATATTTGTCTTATAACCTCTGTTTGACTTGTTTTCGTCGATGTTTCTTACTGAAATGCAAGTTTCTAAAAATAACCGCATTATATTTTGTTCTAAAAATACCTATGTGATATCATAAAAAATATCATACGGGATGTTATCATACGGATAATTGTATAGTTTTAAGATAAATAAAAGTATTGCTTTTGTTTGAATACGACTACATGTAACATCGCTTTGAACAATCTTTCAGTAAATCGCGACGGCTGGAACACCCGACCTTTTGACTCTGGTATTTCTATCACCATTACAACCACAATATCTTTTAGAATACTCTAGCTTTTCACCCCACATATGTTAGCAATATCAACAAATTGGCGGGAGCAAAGACGCACAGACGCGCCCATTTTTTATTTTTGCACATCTCTCGCCTGATTGGTCCCTAAAGACAAACCGATAGGAAAGCACGTATATTTATTTTAAAAGACTGTGAAAATGACGCTAATTGCAACCAATTTAGACGAAATAAGCAATATTATATAATCTCTCCTAAATTTCATTAAAACCTCGCCCCATGCACTCAATAAATATCATTCCATTATCATTCCAAAATCATTAATTTGTCAATTACAAGATGTTATAAACTTTACCTACTATCTATTATCGATTGTCTTTTTAGAATACCGTCACTTATCATACTATTTGAGCCTGTGCATGACATTTCCAACTATTTCACCTGCGCGCAATGTTGAGACTCCGATCAGACTGTGCAGCCGCACAGTCTGACCAGAGTCTTCACTTTGCGCTATATAGATAATATATGGTCTTAATGCATCTTCAGGTGGTCAGCATAAATTCTCATTACAGTTTATATTTGTCTATGCTGCTCAACGTCGGTATATCACGCACATATGAAATTGTTGAAAATGTCACGCATAGAATCGTTTGCATTTCCCAGGGTCTTTACTTGGAAATATTTGGACCTACACTTATCGACCTGAAGATTAAATTCAACAGCGACTATGAGGAAGTTGCCAGTGCGGTATCAGGCCGAGCAGTAGGTCTGTTCCCCGGATGTGTAGTGGGTGGGGTACTGGTTGATAAACTTGGTTCCTACTGTCACCTCATGATTGCTCTCTGTCTGGATACCGCTGCTATCGTTACGTTTGCCATTCCGCATTGTCGAAATATGGACCTAGTGTGGTTCCATTGTTTTATGGGAGGATTGGTCGAGTCAGTTATAAATGTCGGTAAGTCATCGGTTATTGGATTGACAATGTTATGGAAACTATGTTGGCGGTATAGAAAATTAATGAATTGAAACAGTAGTTTTTAGCTCTACTGGCCGAAGGCCAGCGAGCTATAGTCATGGCGGAGTGTCCGTCGTGCGTCCGTGCGTTCGTCCGTCCGTCCGTCCGTGCGTAAACTTTTTCTTTAAATATCTTTTCCTCCCAAACCAATGGGCGGATTTTAACCAAACTTGGTAGAAATGATCCCTGGGTGGCCTTCTTCTTAAATTGTTCAAAGAATATTGATTGTCCCCCAAATATGGGCGTGGCGGGGCGGGGCATTTTTTCACTTTGAAAACTTTAAAAATCTTCTCCTCCCAAACCATTGGGCCGATTTCAATGAAACTTGGCATGGGTGTTCCTTGAGTGACCCTTTACTTAAATTGTTCAAAGAATTTTGATTGACTCCCAAATATGGGCGTGGCAGGACAGGGCTGATTTTGAGCCCGAAATCTTTGAGCAACATCTCCTCCTGAACCACTTGGCCGATTTCAATGAAACTTTTACAGAATGTTCCTTGGTTGACCCTTTCCTTAAATTATTAAAGAAATTTTGATTGGTCCTTAATTATGGGCGTGGCAGGGTGGGGCCTATTTTGAGCCCGAAATCTTTGAATGACATTTTCCTCTGAACCACTTGGCTGATTTCAATGAAACTTTACCAGAATGTTCCTTGAGTGTCTCTTTTCAATAATTATGTGCTAAATTTTGATTAGTCCATAAATTTGGTTGTGGCAGGGGGGAAGGGCTTATTTTGAGGCCAAAATCTTTGAAAGATATCTCCTCTGGAACCACTTGGCCAATTTCAATGAAACTTTACCAGAATGTTTCTTGTGTGACTATTTACTTACTTGTTCAAGAAATTTAAATAAATCCATAAATAGGGGCGTGGCCGGCAGGGCCTTTTTCAGCCGGAAATCTTTGAACAACATCTTCTGAACCTTATGTTAAGATGGGTAAAGGGTTGCAGGTTCATTGTGATTGAGTATTTTGGTGCAATATGGACCAGAACCAGTTAATCATTATTAAATAGGTCTTAGGAGATCTTGGGGTGTTAATGTATTCATCTAAAGTAAGCTTTATTTAATGAAAGTCTAAAGATTTTAAAGCCAGTGGAGTAATACAGGCCCTCTTGGGCCTCTTGCGTTAATAATATCTATGTGCACGAGCCTGTTATATATGCATCGTAAAATTGATAAGGGTGATGAGCGAGTTTTGAATGATTTTCAAGGGAGGTAAAAGGTAATCTATGATTTCGTCAAAATGGATGAAATAAGCGATAATCTTGAACTATCTACAGAATAAAATGTACACACGTTTCTGAATTTTTTTTTTGTCTCCACGGACAAATTAGAGGCTTATAAATTAACACCAGCCAATAAAATAATGCACTCATTCATCTATTCGACTGAAATGATGACCATTTTGTACGAGTTCGAAGCGCCTTTGAAAAATTTCGAAGCAAATGTACGCTATTTTTACCTAACAGAAATATGTCCGTGAAGTTGGCAGCCTAGCAGAGTGAGGCTGGCAGCCTAGCAGCCTTGCAGACTGAACAAACTTTTTTTCAAAATTATCGATATCTAACACTAGTGCAATACACTAGAAATCACTTCAAGCCGTAAACACTGAAATTCTAGTGAAGGTAGATTTGTTCCGGATATCTCACTTTATTCAACTTTTCCGACCAGAATGTCCCGAAATTTGCCCGGAACATATCAATCTGGTCCTTACAAATATGAGAACTTTAATCTTTGTGGGAAAAAACGAAAGAGGTCATTTAGACTGCCAATTTCACATTTCCAGCAGTCTAGCAGCGTAGCATCCTTAAACGACCTCTTTCGTTTTTCCCCCAAAGATTAATGTTCTTATATTTGTAAGGACCAGATTGATATGTTCGGGGCAATTTTCGGGACATTCTTGTCGGAAAAATTGAATAAAGTGAGATATCCGGAACAAATCTACCTGCACAAGAATTTCAGTGTTAACGGTTTGAAGTTTCTTCTAGTGTATAATACTAGTGTCAGATATCAATAATTTTGATCAAAAGTTTTTTCAGTTTGCTAGGCTGCTCACTTCACTCTGCTGGGCTGCTAGGCTGCCAGACTGCCAATTTCACATTTCCAGCAGTCTAGCAGCGTAGCATCCTTAAACGACCTCTTTCGTTTTTTCCCCCAAAGATTAATGTTCTTATATTTGTAAGGACCAGATTGATATGTTCGGGGCAATTTTCGGGACATTCTTGTCGGAAAAATTGAATAAAGTGAGATATCCGGAACAAATCTACCTGCACAAGAATTTCAGTGTTAACGGTTTGAAGTTTCTTCTAGTGTATAATACTAGTGTCAGATATCAATAATTTTGATCAAAAGTTTGTTCAGTCTGCTAGGCTGCTCACTTCACTCTGCTGGGCTGCTAGGCTGCCAGACTGCCAATTTCACATTTCCAGCAGTCTAGCAGCGTAGCATCCTTAAACGACCTCTTTCGTTTCCCCCCCCCCCAAAGATTAATGTTCTCATATTTGTAAGGACCAGATTGATATGTACTGGGCAATTTTCGGGACATTCTGGTCGGAAAAGTTGAATAAAGTGAGATATCCGGAACAAATCTACCTTCACTAGAATTTCAGTGTTTACGGTTTGAAGTGATTTCTAGTGTATTACACTAGTGTCAGATATCCATAATAATTGATAAAAAGTTTTTTTTCAGTCTGCTAGGCTGCTAGGCTGCCAACTTCACTCTGCTAGGATGCTAGGCTGCCAACTTCACGGACATAACAGAAATGTGAATGTTTAAATGCCTTTTGAATATTTTTTTAAATACGTCGTTACTTTATCCATGGCCGTCAAGTTCAGCTAGTGGATAAATAGACAAGGAACATGGCTATTATCTTTTCGACTTGCGCGTGATTTTTAGCTCCACTGGCCGAAGGCCAATGAGCTATTGTCATGGCGGTGTGTCCGTCGTGCGGGCGTCAGTCCGTCCGTGCGTGCGTCCGTGCGTAAACTTTTTCTTTAAACATCTTCTCCTCCCAAACCAATGGGCGGATTTTTATGAAACTTGGTAGAATTGTTCCTTGAGTGACCCTCTTCTAAAACTGTTAAAGAAATTTTGATTGACCCCCAAATATGGGCCTGGCAGGGCGTGGCATTTTTTCACTTTGAACACTTTAAAAATCTTCTACTCCCAAGCCATTGGGCCAATTACAATGAAACTTGGCATGGATGTTCCTTGTTGACCCTTTACTTAAATTGTAAAAGAAATTTCGATTGACTCCCAAATATGGGCGTGGCAGGGCGGGGCTTATTTTGAGCCCGAAATCTTTGAATGACATCTCCTCCTGAACCACTGGGCCGATTTCAACGGAACTTTACAAGAATGTTCTTTGGTTGACCCTTTTCAAAAATTGTTCCTGAAATTTCGATTGGCCCCCAAATATGGGTGTGGCAGGGTAGGGCTCATTTTGAGCCCGAAATCTTTGAATGACATCTCCTCCTGAACCATAAGGTGGATGTCAATGAAACTTTACCACAATGTTCCTTGGATGACCCTCCTTTTAGTTTGTTCAGGAAATTTTGATTGACCACCAAATATGGGCGTGGCAGGGTGGGGCTTTTTTGAGCCCGAAATCTTTGAACGATATTTCCTCCTGAACCATTTAGCCGATTTCATTGAAACTTTACCAGAATGTTTTGTGTGTGACCTTCTTTTTAAAGTTGCTCAAGACATTTTGATTGACCCAAAAATATTGGTGTGTTGGGGCTTTTTCGAGCCGGAAATCTTCTCCTCCTTAACCACTTGGCAGATTTTAATGAAACTTTACTAGAAGGTTCTTTTGGAGACCCTTTACAAAAGTTGCTCACAAAATTTTGATTGGCCTATAAATATGGGTGTGGCAGGGTGGGGCCTATTTTGAGCCCGAAATCTTTGAACGACATCTCCTGAACCACCTGGCTGATTTCGATGAAATCTTACCGGAATGTTCCTTCTGCGACCCTTTTCAAAATATGTTTGCGAAATTTTGATTAGCCCATAAATATTGGCATGGCAGGGTGTGGCTTATTTTGAGCCGGAAATCTTTGAACTACACTTCCTGATGATCAATGGGCCGATTTCAATGAAACTTGAGAATTTTGGTGCAATGTGGGCCATACCGAGTTCATTGTTATAAAATAGGTCTTAAGAGATTTCAAAGTGTTGTTTTCATTCAAAGAAAGCTTCATTTAATGAAAGTCTAAAGATGAATAAGCCAGTGGAGCGATACAGGCCCTCTTGGGCCCCTTGTTCTAATTAGGATGTTTTCTTATTCAATACATGTGTTATGTGTATTTTAAAATCATGAAGTTGACAAATTAGATAATTGCATTATTTTAGTTGTGATTGCATTTCTGACGTACAAAGAAACCAAGATATTCTCTAAAAATCCTTTTGTTTGACCCATGCCTAGTGATTTTATACAATTATTCCTTATATACTTTTAGCTGGACAAAGGATTATACTTAACATATGGAAGGAACAATCGGCAGGCCCGCTTCATCTTCTTCACATGGGATATGGAATTGGTTCATTCATTATACCCCTCTATACCAATCCATTTCTGGCAGTTGAACTGGAGAAGAGCACAGAGAATCTAACGAATGTCTCAACGTACAATGTCACTGATTCTACTCAAATGGGGATTTCAACCGCAACGTTTCAGAATCAGACTTCAGAAACAACAACCTCAGAGACACTGTATGAAAAAGAATCAAGAATAGAATACGCATATGCCATATCGGCTGGATTGGTTGCGTCCTTATCAATAGTGTTTTTTATATATCAGATAAATGAAAATAGAGTCTTATCTAACATGAGAAAGAAGCTGACTCAAACTGGTATACAAAATGGACACGAAATGAAGTATATATCAGAATTGGATGATAGTAAGGAAACCAAAACATCAAGGTCCTTCAAAGAAATGATAAACCCAGCCACGTGTACTGGGGGTCGCTTCTTTTATGGTATTCAGATTTTCTTCATTATCATTTTGTATTTTGCAAATTGTCACGGAGGTGAACGAGTCATAGCAGGTTTTCTGAGAACTTATGCGGTCGATCAACTTAACTTTTCCAACGATAATGCCTCGTACATAAATACAGCATTCTGGATCAGTTTCACGCTTGGTAGACTCTGCTTTTTTGCCCTGGCTAAATTCATCTCGATCAGAAAAATCATCATGATCGAAACGATATCTGTTACTACAATCGCGGTCTTGATGAATATTTTCGCCACGCAACATTCTCTGGCGTATTGGATTCTCTTACAGCCGCTTGGATTCTTTCTCGCGCCATTTTGGCCATCAGGGGTTGGTTGGTCTGATTATCACGTGGAACTCACGGGTGTCGCTATGGGAGTGATTCTCCTTGGGGGAAGCGTTGGTGGTATATGTCACATGAGAATAATCGGCTACATTTACGAGCATATCGGACCCAGGACATTCTTGTACCAAGTGCAAGTTTACGCTGTTTTAGCGCTACTTCTAGCTTCTTGTCTTAACTTCATGGGATATAGACATGGAAGTAGATTCGACACGATTAAGAAGGGGAGAACTGTTGATGAAACAGAATTAAGTAGTTAGATTTTCTGTTACTAGTTGATTTTTTCTTGTTTGATCTGTGTTTTCCCTAATAGTATTAGTTAAAAAATTCGAGTTTTTGTCTTGTTTTATTTGTGTATTTTTCCGTAATATTATAAGTTGAAAAATCGAATTTAATGCACGAATAAGGTTTGATCATAATACTATAAGCTTGTTCATAAAGTAAATCTTATCTTTACCCTTCAACTAGTACATTGTTAACGTCTCATCTATATGTAGATCGTAAATATATTGAATAGGAGGGTAGATTTTTTTTAAGGATCGAACCTTTGCTTTATACCAGAAATGTTCTTATTATTATTTGACAGCCGATATTTGTTATAAAATACAGTTTTCAGTTTCTCTTTTAATAAAAAAAATATAAAAGGTGATATAATAAAGAAACATAAATGCATGATTCGTTATAAAGTTATAAATAAGGAGAGAAGTAATTTTCAGCTTATAAATCTTATTTTCAATTTGTCAAAATACATTTTTTTCAATCATTCCTCTAAGATCGTTTTTCGGTATTTGAACAATTATACATTTGAGCCTACGCTTGACATTTCCAACGTATACGAAATACAAGTGACGTACAAACATTGGGTAGCGCGGACAGCCACATACTGTACACTAAAGTTAACTGGTAGTCTGCAGATTCTTTGAGACCTTATCTGTCTTCTAAACACATAGTGAAGTCTCTGGCCAGACTCTGCGGATGCACAGGCTGGTCAGAGCTTTTGCTTTGCGCATGTATGTTTTTTTTAAAAATCTCACGCACATGTTCATTTGTGATTTTATTCTTTATTAGAAAGTAAAAGTCGGCTAAAAAGTATCAACAGATAAAGTACAACATCGTGAAATTGACATTTAATTAAATCGAAACCATTCTAAATGGCTCACTCAGCGCTCCATACATTCATTCAGACACTCACTCAAACCATTCAAAAACGCTCCAAACTCACTGAAAAACATATAACAACAACTTCGTTCAAAATGAAAATAGCTGGGGAAAAATAGGAATTTCACTTATTTAATTGAAATTGTAAGCGTCTGATCGGTTTTCAATAAATAGAGAGCTATCTATAGAACTTGTATGCATATTTTATTAAAGGGAGGAAATCAATATTACTAATTTTGTTCATCCTAAACAAAATTTACAATAGTGGATTACCTCCCATTAAATTCACTCAAAAGTCGCTCCACACATTCATTTCATTTCATTCCTAAATCATTCAATAATCATTCACCTTGTCAATTTCACGATGTTGTTAACTGTAACGTTACACAGCTGACGAGATACATGTACGTGTGGATAGCCGTCATTCTTGTTTAAACCGACGTTGATTTGTGAATTTATGACGTCACAGAATTTAACGCGGGAATAGGATAAACGTCTTTTATTTACGCTCCATATAAATGCTAGACATAGAAAATGATAAAGTGTTTATGCCTTAAGGTTCATGTAAAGTGTTTGAGGCCTAATTTCAAAACACTTCATTTGCCAAGAAAAAGGCAAATGTCCAGGTATATTATATATCAAATTGAAGCTATTTATAAGCACAAGGAATTAAGCAACATAAGACTGCCATACCTAAAGCGGTATGCCAAACATTGTGGAAAAGGGTCATTTTGTACAGAACAAGCAACTGCATGACTGTTGGATAAAATTAGCTCATATTTTAACAAATTTCAGACTAAAGTACGATCCAGGTACTACTACAAACGTTGGTATAAAACTCGAGCCCAAAACGTAGTTTTGCAAGCAATTTATTTTGACTTATTTTATAAACACATATGTCATATATGCCATTCTAATTTTGTAAACGTGTAGATTTTTGTTAGGTATGGTGTGTTATCACAACATAAATGGACATAAATAGTTTATATACCTGTAACGTTGTTTAGCAATATATCAATTTCTATTTCACTGAATGATAAATATATAGAGGATAATCGTTTGTTTCAGTGTAAGATCGATTTATATTTCATTTAGTGAACAACAAAACCTATATTTTCATGAGTGGCGGAGCCACGAGTGAAAATGTACCTTTTGTTGTTCACGAAATGAAATATTAATCGATCTTACACGAAAAACAAACGATTATTCTATTTCTTTATTGCAAAAATTAGACAAAATGGGACATTTCTGGGACAAATTTTCGTAAAGCGCGTCATTTTGCGCGTGATTGCTATGCAACGTTCATTGTGACGTCACTTATTTCGCCCTACATAGATGACGTCAGATAGGATAAAATGCACAAAAGCAGGGTTTAAGTTTTTGATAATTTCCCTGCTTTTGCAGTGAGATTATCAAGTGATAATCTACCGTTATTTCTCGATAAACCACCGAAAATCATTAAAGAAATATATAGTAATCTATTATAGATCATTAAATTCAAAAAACAATAATTTGAAATAAATTGCAGAAAATATTTCACAATATTATGGTATGCTAGTGCACCATACCTAGCATCTATTTTGAAAACAGACCAAACCGGTCTGACAAGTATGTTGACAACATAAATGGAAATTGATAGTTTCAAAGGAGAATTTTGAGACCGAATTTTATGTCTAAGGTTGTAGTAGTACCTGGGTAGTACTTCAGACTGTACTTTGTTAAAATATGAGCCAATTTTATCCAACCATCATGCAGTTGCTTGTTCTGTACAAAATGACCATTTTCCACAATGTTTTGGCTTTACCGCTATAGCTATGGCGGTCATATGTTGCTCAACGGCTTGTGCACAAAATAGCTTCATTTTGATATACAATATACCTGGACATACTGCTTTTTCTTGGCTTATGAAGCGCCCTTAAAATTGGATCTCAAACACTTTACATGAACCTTAACCCAGAATATTTCAGTTGAGAAAGCCGGTCGTTAACTGCACGAAAATTGACTCATTAGTCCACGTTTTCTACCGATAACGCCCGGATTTTATCCGTTAACGTATGCAAAAACTACTCAAAACTTACAGTTTATGACATAATGGCACTAAATCTATCTATATTGGAAAGTATTTGAGGTTGATTGACCTAATTCTACCAACTCATGTAAATAGAGATTTAATAAACTGGGTTTACGAGGATCTTATTCCCAAACCGACTATATGACATGCAAATTTTTTTTATCACGATTTATTTTCTTTGAGACTCCATGAAGGTTCAACATGTACGATAAAAGACGACGTGCATATAAGTGTATAATATCGATAGAAATTGGATAAGACGAAGATAAAGTGAGATTTTTCTATGCCGTCGTAGATGAACGTAAAATGAGCTTGTACGTGACATTTCCAACAATTTGAAATGTGTGTGAGGAGCAAACATCGAACAGTGTAGACAGCCTCATACTGTAAATGTAGAATAACCTAATGGTTTACAAATACATTGAGGCCTTATCTACCTACAAAGCACATAGAAAAGACTCTGGACAGACTGTGCAGATGCACAGGCTGGTCAGAGTCTTTGCTTTGCGTGCACTCAAAATTGTTGGAAATCTCACACACAGGCTCAAATGTTCTCATCTTCTATGTCTACCTGTCCGTTTGTCCACTCGTCAACGCATCTTCCCATGCAATTACATACAATGTTCGGACCAGACCTTTCGCATATTATCAGGGTTTGAAGGTATTCCTTGTCAATAACATAACATCCATTTAAAGGGGGGGGGGGGGGTGGTCATGAAATTTCTACGACTTATGGTAGGCGTATACATGTATGTGGTGTTGGTTACTTGCTAAAATGATAAATATTAGAAGATCCCTTTTTACTTCTTTTAATTATTATTTCCACCTACCAGTATGTCCATATCTGCAACTGTACCATAACAATTATTTTTCTTGCGTCGTTTATTTTCGGTAGTGGCATAGATCTCTACCTATCGAGCAAAGACGGTACATCTGGAAATTGATGAATCAATGGAAAATGACCAACATTTGAAACACCGTGATATTAACGGATATCCCACCTTTAAACGTACAGTTAGTAGCATCGTGAAATTGTCACTCATTCCGATCAAAATCATTCTAAATCATTTACTCAGCGCTCCTTTATTGTATTCCAAACACTCACTGAAATCTATTGAAATGCTCCGAAATCATTGGAAAACATTTCGTAATCGTTCGACAGGATTAAAATTTAATTCTAATTGATCAAATTATTCTACGATTTTATTGGGTAGTGTCTGGTTGGTCCACGAAGACACACAAACAGAAAAGTACGTATGTTTTATTAAAGGGAGGTTATACATATCGTTAATTTTGTTCATCTTGAACAAAATAAGTGATATTGGATTACCTCTCTTTAATTACTCTCAAAACTCGCTCAACGCACTCGTTGAATTCCATTCCCCTATCATTCTAAAGCCATTCATCCCGTCAATTTCACGATGTTGTTAACGATTCATTCATGGTATTTCTGACAATAGCTTAATACGACAGACACTTAATTCAATTCGCTACAGTTAACAACATCGTGAAATTGACAAGTTGAATGATTTTGGAATGATTGAGGAATGCAATTGAATGAGTGTTTGGAGCGAATTTTTAGTGAATTTAATGGGAGGGAAACTAATATCGCAAATTTGTTCAGGATGAACAAAATTTCCGATTGTGATTACCTCCCTTTAATTAAATATTCATACAAGTTCCTTAGATAGCTTCCTATTTCTTAAAAAAAAAATATTACACGGTTACATTTTGAATTATTATTTTAGTGAAATCGCGTTTTTGCTTTGTCCAAATTTATTTTTGAATCACTTTGTTGATTCTATATTTTTCAATGGGTTTGAACATTTTTGAATGGTTTGATTAAGTGTTTGGAATGAATGAATGGAGCGCTGAGTGAACGATTTAGAATGGATTTGATTGAGGCGAGTGTCAATTTCACGATGTAACCAACTATATAACATTCTAAAAAAATATTGGAAAGTTTAAATTTTAAAGTGCCTGATTGGCCTTTTAGGAAAATTGTTTTTACATGGCATCTTGTAAATTTTATCGAAGGTTAAAAGAATAATAAATGGAACAGAAAGCTGATTAAAACGGACTAAAATAGAACGTTACTACAAATGTACAATTTCGCGCACAGGCCAGGCCAGATACCGATGTTGAGAGCGTGGTTGGTGACATTTATTAGATCAGCAATATTATTCCTACATTAGATACCTATCAATGAGTATAGTTATATAAATATCGAATGCTATTGTATCTAGGAACCTTTTAAATTCAAACGTTTAATACAACTCAAGTTGTATAATATTATATAAAACCACTATACAAATGACAATCAAGAACATCGTGAAATTGACAAGATAAATGATTTAGAAATGATTTTGGAATGAAATTGAATGAGTGTGTTGGGCGGGTTTTGATGGAAATTAAACGGGGGTAAACCAATATGCGTAATTTTGTTCAAAGATGAACAAAATTAGCTATATATATTACCCCCGCCCCTTTGATGAAATGTACGTAATTTTCTGTTTGTGTGTCTTCGTGGACCAATAAGACACTGTAAAATCCATACCAGCCGATAAATCGTAGAATAATCAGATCGATTCGAAATAAATGTTGTTCGTCTTGGTCGATTTCGAAATGTTTTCGAAATATTTTGGAATGTTTTTGATCGATTGAGTGAATAATTGGAGTGATTGATTGGAGCGCAGAGTGAGCGGTTTGGAATGGTTTTGATCGGAATGATTGTCAATTTCATTATGTAATTAACTGTACCACATCATACCCATTTATTAACCCTTCTAAGAACATTGTTCATATTTTATCTAAATCATGTCAATTGTACAGTTATAAACATCGTGAAATTGACATTCATTCCGATCAAAATCATTCTTAATCATTCACTCAGCGCTCCATTCATTCATTCCAAACACTTACTCAAATCGATCATAAACACTCCAAAATCAAAAGAAAACATTTAAAATCGCTCAAGACTTTCAATGATAAGTTCAAATCGATATATTTATTCTACGGTTTTATTATCTGGCGTAGACTGTCAAGTGTCTGATTGGTCCACGAAGACGTACAAACAGAAAAAACGTATATTTTATTTAAAGGGAGGTAATAAATATCGCAAATTTTGTTCAACTTGAACAAAATTTGTGATATTGGATTAACTCCCTGAAACTTCACTCAAAACTCGCTCCACACACTCATTCAATTTCATTCCAAAATCATTCCAAAATTAAACATCTTGTCAATTTCACGATTTTCTTAGCTGTACCTTTCAGCGAATCGGGCCAGGCCAGATACCAATGTTAAGAGCGTGCTTGATGAAATCTATTAGATCAGCAACATTATTTCTACATTAGATACCTATCAATGAGTATAGTTATATAAATATCGAATGCTATTGTATCCAGGAACCTTTTAAATTCAAACGTTTAATACAACTTCAATTGTATGATATTAAACCACTATACAAATTACAATTAAGAACATCGTGAAATTGAAAAGATAAATGATTTAGAATGATTTTGGAATGAAATTGAATGAGTGTGTTTGGCGAATTTTGAAGGAAATTAAACGGGGGTAAACAAATATGGGTAATTTTGTTCAAGATGAACAAAATTAGCTATAATTATTACCTCCCTTTGATGAAATTTACGTAATTTTCTGTTTGTGTGTCTTCGTGGACCAATTAGACACTGTAAAATCCAAACCAGCCAATAAATCGTAGAATAATCAGACGATTCGAAGTAAATGTTGTTCGTCTTGGTCTATTTCGAAATGTTTTCGAAATATTTTGGAATGTTTTTGATCGATTGAGTGAATTTTTGGAGTGAATGATTGGAGTGCAGATTGAGCGGTTTGGAATGGTTATGATCGGAATGATTGTCAATTTCATGATGTAATTAACTGTACCACATCATACCCTTTTATACACCCTTTTAAGAACATTGTTCATATTTGATCTAAACCATGTCAATTGTATAGGCGTTTTTGGGTTCATGTACAAGTATAGACTTCTTTAATCAAAGTAGCCAAAATAATATGAAGGATAGACAAAATTAAAACGTAAATAACATTCCTTACTTAAGTGAATTTTCAAAACTAAGCTTTGCCGTGGGCGCTGCTGAGTCCATAGGCGTATCGGGTATATTTAAAATGCATATGATTGGAATTGAACGTGGTCCCGTTCACTTCAAATTTGAAAGTTGACGTGTGAGTTATCCTTCCGATCAAAGACAAGCATAAACTTTCATTTAAAAGGTAAATTGTATCTTTTTTAAACTGTTATTTAAACCTATTTCGAAACAAAAGCACGGATATCTAACCGTTAATAGTAGATTTCACTGCTCACCACGCAAATTTTATCTAAAGTAATATTTTCTCAAAACAATAGAAACGCGATTTCTACTTACACTGTGTACGATTTTTGTTTTGTGTTTTCATGCCCCGAAATCTTCTAAATCCATGAATACTGAAAGACTGTTTGCCTTAAGTTTATACAAAACATGTAGAAAAACATTCTGACCAAGTTTCAAGACGTCTGAGCCAGAAATATTGTTTCTAAAAAGCCCACTTAGTTTTTCTAACAAATGACCCCTCGAACCCATTTTGCCCTACTTGATCATTTAAAATCTCGTCCGTGATATAATGTCGACAAGTAATCTTACAAAGCTAAGACATTTTAACAATCATTGTGGCCTTCAGAGTGCACATATGAATTTTTTACCCTTGAATCCTTAAATTCATTCTGACCCTACTTGACACTTTTTCGAAGTCAACCGAGATATTATGACAAACGTTATTACAATGTTCCAAAACATTTTAGCCAAAATTATAATCGCTTTACTAAAAACAATTTTTACTTTCACGTGATGAGAAGTTTTGAGTACTGTAGATACATGTAGTTACAATGCATAAACAGTATCAACCGAGCGTCCAAAAAGGGGTTTAGATCTTAGTGATTGTGAAGTGTTTTGTCAGGATGTACGAATGCAAAGGCTTAACAGAGGATTTACATTGTACACAGGTGAAATTGTTGGATGGACAATGAACTAGGTTTTAAAGCTAGAATGTGTTAACAAAAAATCATTCCATGATTCTAATGAATACAACCCTTAAAATGAATAACGCTTGAAAACTTTTCATCTATATTGGCTGTAGAATTTTATGAAATTACTATCGAAATACATGTTTACTGTACAATGATAAGTTTGATTGTAAAATATGCAACTACTAACAGTTTTAGATTTGCTTCAAGAAATTTGAAAAAAGAGACATCTTATGCATCCGTTACTCCTTCGGCGTTTCCTCATTTGATAATCACGAGATCTAAGCATCATAGAATAATTGAAATGTTTCTTAGAAGTATATCGTTAATCGATTTAATATTCGGAGGAGAATTAACATTCTCCTCAATTTGTATTACATTCACAGAACTCTTAGCGTCGCAGTATTTCCAGTGCTTTGATTACCACAACAGTGAAGTCAAGAGATTATCATTTAACGTATGTCGGTTGTCAAGTAATTGTAATTAAACAAATCTACTTTAAATAATACTATGTCACACGGCCTTCAGTATAATAATTAAAAGGCGTGCTGCATATGTAAAGTAAGTGCGTTATTTTTGATTACTCGAATCTTGCTTTTTGATTTCATAATTCTTAGTCTTCCGTTAATTGCTTTGCTTTGTTCTTATTGTGGATGTGAATTTCTATATATAGTTGAAAAAAACACAATTCGATGGCTCAGCGCGAAACAGTTGTAACTCCCTATATATTTATAGGGAGTAACAACAATTACGCACTGAGCCAACACATTGTCCTGTTCGTAGTAGAACGGACTCCCGATTTTGGGTCCAAGTTCAACTCCCGGCGGATATGGTATAAGTTTCTCACCTGTGCGCAGATAATCATAAACCTACATGGAATGAGCAATAGGAAGTTTGGAAAGAATTTCACGCCAGTAATCTCGAAAGAAATACTAGAAATCCATGATTATGTTCTCAACTCGCCGCGATATCGCCGAAATCTGTTAAACCGCCGTATTACACAAATTAAACAGGCAATCAAATATCAGCTAATAATTCAAGTTTTTTCTATTTAGGACCAGTTTTCAGATCGGCTACAAAAAGTTCATTCGTACATCCGTGTATACGATTTATAGAGGCAAATGTTTGCACTAATGCAAGATATATTCTTCTCAAATACCTATTCCTGTCTTCTTAAACGGACGGCCGTCATGTATAAATGTAACCTGTGTAAGATAGGGAATCACAATGTCGGCTAAACGAATTCTGAAAGCAATATTTCTTTGTGATAGAAGTAAAAAGTTCGTTTAAAATACAAACACGATGTGAGAAAAAGACTCTGTTAATTGATCTCGTTTGAGACTTACTGATCTTGATCTTGTCTAAAATAGATATAGAGAATAGATGGTTGGTGACTTGAGATGGAAAAGTTTATCGGGCAAGGCGTATCTGGTGAGCCGGAGGCGAACCGGATAAATTCCGCAGCCGAGCCCGATAAATTTTTCCATCACAAGTCACCTATCATCTATTCTATTTATCCTGGTACATTTTTAATGTCTATTCGTTATTTATTTACGTACATTAAATCCGACCCCGATTTACAACTCGAATACTAGGCGAGTCCTCATCATAAGGGTGAATGTGTGGAAGAGGTGGAGTGATCGCTTACGGCTAAAGAACTCGATAATTGAAAGGATTTCTAATGCTGTAGCAAGAAAATATTCAACAAAACAAAACTTGAGTAATACGTACATACCTAAATAATTAAGAAGATATGAATCGGGTGATATTCGTAATCCAAAACGTCCATTTTCCTTCGAAGTTTTGTTGTCATGCAGCTAAAAACTATTCTGAATTCAATGCCTTCTTTGCTCTTAATCAGAGGATGGTCATAGATCGAGATCAGATGCAAAGCTACTATTTCCGAAATCGTCCTCGGTTGAATAAATCTGCGCTGCATCCATTCAGATAAATGTTTTAAAACCCTGACAGTTTTCGAGGTCAAATGTAAACACCGAGATAAGCTTCGTCACAATTTTATAGATTACGTCATCAGTCATGTACGACTACGTCATCGATATGGTCGCGATTTTATTTTAAAACAAATGAGAATCGAGTGAAATGTTTTTTATCAGAAATAGACACTCTAATTCAAAAGAATGAAATATTAGAGAGGACTGTTTTCAGACCTAATAGCCGCAAAAAGCAGATCCGGAAGGCCGCGTGACCAAGTGACATGATAAAGCTATCACGTGATCAAGTGACCCGATATCAACAAGTTTATCATACCCCCTTTTATCAGGCAATATTTATAGCTAGTCACAGGATAAAACCTATTACGCTCGCCAAAGCGAGCTCATCAAGGCTACATCACTGCCATGTCTATTTTAAACGTGGTAAAGATTACATGTAGCAAGTCTCAAGCGAAATATCACCACATATTCTATAAATCTCATCGAGGTAACAAAAGTAATGTCAAATGTTTAGTAATAAGATAACTAAGGAATTATCTACAAGGTAAAATTAAGTGCAGCTTGTTTTTATGAAATCATTAGCTTAAGGTTAAAATGATCACTAATTCTATGCAACGAATTAGCAAGATAAAGCTTTACTACTTGTGATATATTCATATTTATGTATTTCTACACTTTTAAGTATAAATCATTAGAATGACGGCGAAAACTAATGGCGAAAAACAGGAATCTACTCAAGAATCAGTAAACCCAAAATCTGGGACAAGGTACAGAACACTGGTAGAAAAAATCGTAGAAACTGGTTTTTGTGTTGCAACTTGGCTTGCTTTGGTAAGTAGATGTATAAACATTCCTTGCTGAATTTGGACAATTGTACGTCAATGACAAGTAGATTATTATTTCATTGTTGCTCCACTATCTTTGATCTCTTTCCAAGAAATGTTTTGAGAATTGTCACAAATTTTAAACAGAAAGTAAATTCATAAATGAGTAGTAATACATCATAAGTAGTGGTCTAGAATTCGAACAAAATTAAGTCTGTCTATTCAATGGATATTATCTTAATGTTTGTTTGTTCGTTTTGAATGGGGTTTTCCGTCGCTTTCTACAATATTGCAGCAATCCCGTGGAGGATCGAGCACCTAACAATGGATTCCTGGTATTTCTCTCACCAATTCTACCATCATATCCTTTCCTAGCCTTCAGCTGCTATCTCAAAAGGGTCTATGCTTATCAACCCATTAGTTAGAGACAAAAAGTCGGAAAGAATGAGTGCCGCCGTCGGGGATTTAACCCAGAACCTCTAGATTGACAGCCCGCCTCGCTACCAACTGCGCTATGTCGGCGGCCTCGATGGTGATTGTTCTAGAACTAAACAGTTTGTAATCAGGTTGACCTTGAGCTAGTAATCGTTAACGAATTTAATGAAAAAGAGTAATATCCTCACCTATGTATGAAGGTCTGAAGGATACAGCTAGTCTGTAGCTTCTGTCACTCAAAATTTTAACGACTCATGCAAGACCCGTCATTATTTTGCTTTAATATTCTACAGGGGCTTTACCTTGAAATATTCGGACCAACTTTAATTGACCTGAAGATCAAACTCAATACGAACTACGAGGAGGTTGCATTTGCAGTGTCTGGCAGAGCGGTCGGACTATTTCCAGGATGTGTACTAGGCGGTGTACTAGTCGATAAACTCGGATCATACTGTCATCTTATGATAGCCCTGTGCCTTGACGTCGGCGCCATTGTAACAGTTGCTATTCCGTGGTGCCCGAATGTTGATCTCGTCTGGTTCCTGTGCTTTGTTGGAGGTCTAGTTGAGTCAATCATAAACGTTGGTAAGAATTACATGACTCGTATAATTTATTTATAATTTTGGATAAAAGTATATCACCTATTGCATGTAACTATATACAGTACGTATTTGGCATTGAAATGCTTTCATTAGTAAGAAACGCGCGAAAACGTCATCTTTATACGTCATAACAACGTTTTTCGTAACGGCACAATATGATAAAGGTAGAAATCTGGCAGTCACAACGATTCTATTCGCACACCGGCCTCTTGTTTAATCCTTAAACCAGGGTTTTGACCCACAAAAATATGAAAATATCCTATTTTGACCTTAAAAAATTACTCCTAAGGGGGTCATATTAATCTTAAAAGTTAAAACTTGATTTCATCATTCAAATTTTCAAAGATGTATCTTGTGCACTATTTAGAATTCTACTGCTATTTTTCCCCTTCATATCATTCAACAAAAGGTCAATTCCTACTAAAACCTGTGAGATTCTACACACAATTTGCATTTCGGTTGATATGACCCCTTAAGAGTGAGTTTTGACCCCCATAATATCATGGTTAAGGAGTCAATGACTCCCCATTTTAAACAGTAGCACAAGCCCTGCGCACAAAACGTAATTACTTAACAGAAAAAAATTTGACAGGATCTTCCATCTTGATCGATTTTACACCGAAACAAACATCCTCCCAGTATTTATAAAGAATTATTGCATATAATGTAGGTTTTCGGATCGTTAAATACATACGTTAACGGACAAACCCGGGCGTGAACGGGGGAAAACGTGGGTTAATCTGTTCCGTGATTAACGTGATCCGTTAATGCCCGGCTTTTTTAGTTAAAATATCCGCAATTTGGGCTTACACAATTTAATCGATTTCACTGATTCTTATATTTTTCTGTAATATTTGTTTGTCCTAAAAAGACGTTCTATGCATTCTTTTCAAAATACAACAAAAAAGGATCTAGGAGACAACGCATTGATTAGTAAAATGCGATAAATTTATTCATTTCCAAAATTATCATAGAACATACATAAATAAGTTGCACTTATTCCCTATTTAAATTGTGTGACGACATAAATTTATCAAGCCACGTCGGTATAAACAAAATGGACGAAGTAATGCATGACGTAATTGTTCGGGCATATTCGTAAGTTTGTAATTGGTTTTGTACCGTTTCTATGAAATTATTCCGCAGTTTTCTGTTTGAAGTTATACTCTAATCTATCTTTTTATTCAATAATAGCGCAAATTCACATTTTTTTGGCGTTAACATTTGTAGATAACCTAAATATGCATTAACGCCCTCGTGCTTTGCATTCGGGTGTTAAACCATTTTTCGGGTCTCTTCAAATGTTAACGCCCGACAAATATGAATTAATCCTACATTAAAAATAAAATGAGCCTTTTCCTTCACACGAACCATCTTGATTAATAGCACGTCAGATAGTAGAGCGCATTTTTTAAATACTGAATCCCTACCTGAACACATTCCCATAAAAATTCGAATTTTACATTAATTTACAACAACCAAATTGGACGAATAATGATATTTTCTATTAATTCCAGAGAGATTAGAAATATCGATATTTTCCCCCAATTAGACGACGTTACTGTATTTCATTATATACTTTGATATTGGCTCTATGTATTTGAACGGGAGGAAAGTGTGCAATATTTGAAACATTTTCCGAGAAATAAACCACTTCAACACACCCCCATCTCCGTCGACACAGATACCCCAAATCACTGTTTTTGATTCTCTTTTCTTTTGTTATTTTATAACATAACTCTTTCAAAAATATTTCATGCCCATCCCTTTGTGTCTATCATAATTCTAGTATCTATCTCTCTTCCTCCCTATCTTTCTCTTTATTTCGTCTTTCACTCCGTCCCGTCCTTCATGACTATCGCTAGTCTGCTCCGGAATCAAGTACGTCGATTTAGTCAGTTCTGGAATGTGTAACTGGTCAGAAAAACAAATGAACAAGGATTTATAAATATCTTTATTTCATTTTTATTCAAAGTAAGTCGAAATCAACGCGTATTTAAAGATCGAAAATGCGAATCGACACAAAAAAATGTCCGCTGTCTTATTTGTTTACACTGTCACTTCATAGCTACGGATGTATTCATCCGAACGTAAAAATATAACGGAAAGGATTTTGCAGGAAAAGGTCTATTGCGTAACTGTTATTTAAAAGCGGTTTAAATTTAACTACAAAATCGTTCTTGAAGTATAGGTGATGTAAAAAATAATAAATAAGAAGTGAATATCGTCCAACAATATCAAAGTATACAATAAAAAGGTTATTGAATTTATATGGGAATATATTGTGTCGGACTCGTTCTTTTGCGTAGTTGCCCTCGCAAGCTCGGGCACACTGCCAAAAGACCTCGTCCGACACAATATATTCCCATATAAATTCAATAACCTATATTACCCTATAACTATACATGATATATTATATAATATGAAATAAGGCAAAGCCTTAAAAGCGATCGCAGCTGAAATATTGTTTGTTACAAGAGATAGAGAGAGGGAAAGAAAGAAGAGAGAGAGAGTGGGGGGGGGGGGGGCACATGTAATTTATAGTTTATTGCGAATGTATTTAGTATATTTATAAGTGTTTCTGATGCACAGTCTATTCCTCAGATACTTCGTGATCCTTTCATCATTTAGGAGATGAAGAGTTTATTTCTTAAATTCACCGATGTATGAAACTGAAAAACCAATCAGACTGTATGAATATGTGATGCAGATTCACACACAATTTTGATTAAGTTTTGAGTTTTACACCACTATGAAATCAAGACATAACTTCTAGATAACCTTAGATTTAATTGCAAAAATGTGAAGATTTATCAATCAAAGTAGAAATTCTTTATGGGGCTACTTTCCACTGAAACAAATTTTCAAGCCAAGAAAAATGAATAAACCTTTTTAACATAACTGGAATCAAATTAGCATCTTTCAGAAATAAAGGGTTTTGGCGACGGGTCTACGTAGGCGTATCCAACAACAAAATCCTTACACAACTACATAAACTTTACAAACACGCATTTTTTTCTTTCCCACAATGTTTTCTCATGACCTAAAATCAACTTATTGTTACATTTCTTGTTTTGGATGATAAAAGACATCTAGGGTCACTATTTTCTACATTAAACTCGATAAAATCGCGAGAACAATGTTGTATGTATTTACAAGTTCACTAGTCTATGATTGAACTGTTTAAAGTTCTAGACTATAGTATTCGTGACGTCATTAGCCACCAGTGATGACGTAAATTATTTGTTGTCATTTTAATCCTAACATGCATGCATCATGTAAATCTGAGGTTTTAAACGTGTCCCAGGCCGTATATGTGTAAGGACTAAAGGTAGGGATGTTGAAATTAGCCTTGTCATTCTGTATAGCGATAACTAATAAACATTTTGTGGGAATTTCCGCGCGAATTGCTTCGGTCGGCCTCGATTTTGGCTTTGTTTATGTTGCTTCCGGTAGAAAATAAAATCTTCAAAGAAACATCGTTTTTGGGGGATAGCTTAAATTAATTTTCAATTTTTAAATCTTTCCCTTACGACGGGTACGTTAAGGTATTTTTTTCAATACATTTTCTAACTTTTTTTCGGCCCTGCAAGTGAATTCACTCCGGATGGAAAATGACAACGTTTGTTTCGTTTGACAGTAGAATAGAATAGAATAGAATAGAATAGAATAACACACGTTACCATAAACGCTCGCTTCGCGCTCACGGCCTTTGGCCGTTCGCGAGCTGCGCTCGCTATGATAACATCCCATATAACATCGATGAAAATAAGGCAAATAGAGGTTATAAGATAAATATAGATCTAATACATACTTAGTGTATTGTATGAAAAAATGTTTAACTCGGTTGTGGAAAATTGATAACTGTCTCGGCAGAACATCGGCAATGATCAATTTTCCCAACCTCGTTAGATATTTTTTCTCATACAAATAACTAAGTATGTATTATATATTTATTTCCTCTCTTTGAAAAGTCTAAGTACTTTCCAGTTCACGTATCGTTACGTATGTACCAACCAGACGCTTTAAAATCCACATTAGCAAAAAAATATTGAAAACTGGGTAAATTGCAATGAAAAGTTTATCGTTTTGAATGATTTCGAATTGTTTCAACGATTTCGGACCGTTTTCGACTGATTTGAGCAATTGTTTGGAATGAATGAATCTGGCGCTACGTAGGCGATTTTATTGGCAAGAGCGAGGTTACGGTAAATTTCACGATATAAGTAAGTGTATGAAGGTTATATTAAATCGTTTATATTTGTCATTCTACAGTAAAGAACATCGTTAAATTGACATCCATTCCAATCAAAATAATTCTTAATCACTATCTCAGCACTCCATTTATTCATTCTAACGCTCACGCAAACCATTCAGAAACGCTCCAAAACCACAAAAGACCAATGACTGCATTCAAAGTAAACATAGCAAAACAAAATCGCGATCTCGCTGACATAATTGAAATTAGAAGAGTCTGATTTTTTTAATTATTTCTTTTATAAATGGAATTCATGTATAGATCTAGAACTTGTATGCATAATTTATTTAAGGGAGGTAATAAATATCGCTAATTTTGTTCAGCCTGAACAAAATTAGGAATATTGGATTACCTCCCTTTATTTTCACTCAAACATCACTCGTCTCACTCATTCAATTTCTTGTCAATATCACGATGTTGTTACCTGTATTTTCAGCTGGTCAGAGGATAATACTAAATATATGGAAGGAACAGTCGGCGGGGCCACTTCACCTTCTTCACATGGGGTACGGAATAGGTTCATTCATTATACCTTTATATACAAACCCATTCTTGGCAATAGAGCACGAAGATAAAGAAAACGTATCAAACGCAACATCATATAACGTATCTGACGCAGGGAGTGATGGCAGGTCTACTGAGGTTGTGTCATATCAAACTTCCACAACGGTCAACAACGATTCTACGACATTATATGACCGGGAATCCAGAATCGAATACCCTTACGCGATATCGGCTGGCTTAGTTGCGATATTGTCACTTGCTTTCTTTATTTATCAAATAAGAGAGAACAGAATTCTTGCAAACATTAGAAAGAACGCTGAAAAGGATGGAATTGAAATTAAAGACACCTCTAACAATTGCAATACTGAAACTAAACCAAGGTCATTCAAACAGATGATTAACCCGGCAACTTGCACAGGTGGACATTTCTTTTATGGCATTCAGATATTCTTCTTAATTGTTTTCTATTTCGCTAATGTGGGTGGCGGAGAAAGAGTGATAGCTGGGTTCTTAAGGACATACGCTGTTGACCAACTAAACTTTTCAAGCGACAATGCTTCTTACATTAACACCGCCTTTTGGATCAGTTTCACACTTGGCAGACTTTGCTTCTTTGCTCTTGCGAAGTTTATATCTATTAGAATTATCATTATGATCGAAACAATGGCAGTCACCGGAATAGCTATATTGATGAATATCTTTGCGACAAATTATTCTCTCGCCTATTGGCTATTGCTACAACCTCTGGGATTCTTCTTAGCGCCTCTTTGGCCATCTGGTGTGGGTTGGTCCGATTTCCATGTAGAACTGACCGGAGTTGCAATGGGATTGATTCTCCTTGGAGGTTCCGTGGGAGGCATTTGTCATATGAGAATTATAGGCTACATTTACGAACATATCGGACCTAGAACTTTCTTGTATCAGGTTCAAGTTTACGCTCTTATAGCACTTGTGTTAGCGTCTTGTCTAAACGTCTTGGGCTATAGACATGGGAGTAGATTTGACGCAACCAAAGATAAAGAAAAGACCGTCAATGAAAATTAGAGAATGTTTGAGCTCGGAAATGAATATTTATGAACGATGCGGTAAAGTCTTAAAGTCATTCCAGTTTCAAAATTTGATATAACAGTATGATGAGTAGAATAAGATGGACCACTTGTATAATATTTCTAGCGGTTTAATATATCGATGGCTCAGCGTGAAACAGTTGTAACGCCCTATATATGTATAGGGAGTTACAACTGTTTCGCACTGAGCCCTCGATATGTGTATATTCTGTTTTTACTTACGTTTTATATTACTTTCATTTATTTTGTTTTGGTTTTTATTTTCAATTTTAACAAAACATAGAACAATGGATTTATTATTTTTCTAGAACAAGAATCAAGAATTAGCCGAGTCATTTATAGTATAAATCTTACAAAAAGATGCAAAAACAACTTACAAAGAGTTGTATACGTATTTCCAAGACGGTATAACTTGTATATCAATATGTTAAATTAATACATAAATAGATCAATAAATAGCAATGCAAAAGTATACAAACGTGTGTAATAATTGTCCGGTTTTAAACAACATATTATAATACATGTTACAATAATGGTGTTTCTCACTCTTTTGCTCTAAAAGGGGTATTGTTAACGCGTGCCTTAAATCTAAAAACGGCATATTCTAACGAGTAATAAACTGCTCGAAAACTTAAACTAGACAATTAATTCAGATTTTGTTATTAGATGCATTTTAAACGACTCCGTTTAAAATCGTTTCTATGGTATGGTGAGTTCTAGTTGAGATGCTTCGAGGAATAGTTCGCTCATCAAATCACTTCTTTCCTTTTTAGCAGCGTCCAGTTCGTATAAACATCTTCATTTAACAAATATTGCCATAAAGTCTGCAAGGGCCGTTCCTAAAAAAATGTTCAAGACAAATATAGAGTGAAGATGAATTCCAGTGCTTCTTATGTTAATTATCGTATTAATAAAATCGCGAAATCGACATTCGCCCAAGTCAAAGAAGTATTTTATATCTCTCTACAGCTCCATTAATGGTATTTAAACTCTCGCTCACATAATTCA
This sequence comes from Fragum whitleyi, assembly GCA_948146395.1. Classification (NCBI taxonomy): domain Eukaryota; kingdom Metazoa; phylum Mollusca; class Bivalvia; order Cardiida; family Cardiidae; genus Fragum; species Fragum whitleyi. Next base: position 28,275,040 of record OX411558.1, read on the forward strand.
AACATATCCGAAATCACCCAAAAGCTTAAAACAAATTGAATTAATCCAATAGCTCACTAGTGTCGTTTTCTGGCGTGGAATGGACAGTGTTTGATTGGTTCACAATGTATCAACACCCTTTTCATGAATAACCCAAGAAATTTTAAAAATAGATCAAGGTCCCTGAAGGCCAGGAAGGGAATAAATGGTATAACTGCCGAGAGAAATACCAGGACTCCATTGGTAGATGTTCCAGTCTCAGCGATTAAAACGAACAGACAAAAGATCAACATATACAAGGACGAAAAATGAAACGCCAGGTAACCTCAAATGATTGTTTTAATGGATCAATTATATTATTTGATTATTATATTCATTTTTTTGTTAAATGTCATCTGTATAGAATCAGCTGCTGAAGTTGATTTCAGATGCAGATTTCATTTCATACAAAATGAATATAATAATCCAATAATATAATTTATCCCGTAAAACAATAATTTAAGGTTACCCGGCGTTTTTTTTTTTTTTTCGTCCTAGCGTATTTTAGCAAAGATGACCTATAGACATGCTCGGTTAGAAATACGTTGTAAAATTTATCCATTGTGTTAGTTGTCTAATAAGTAAGAAACGGCAATAAGTCGAAAATGTTGACACTCTTAATATATACGACCACTCGGATATACCTTTTTGGAAATTTAATATTTAAGCGAAATTTCCAGTAACCCTTGTGACTCCCGGGGTCATTTCTGTAGAATCACCGAGGGTTCCTGGTTACTGTATGCAGTTAAACAACGTCGTGAAATTGACAAGGTGAATGATTTTAGAATGATTTAGGAATGCAATCGAATGAGTGTTTGGAGCGAATTATGAGTGAATTTAATGGGAGGGAATCCAATATCGCAAATTTTGTTCAGGATGAACAAAATTTCCGATATTGATTACCTCCCTATAATAAAGTATTCATACAATTTCTTTAGATAGCTTCCTATTTCTTAAAAAAAACTATTATACGGTTACATTTTGAATTATTATTTTAGTGAAATCGCGTGTTTGCTCTTATTTTGAATGACGTTGTTGATTCTTTATTTTTTCAAGGGGTTTGAACGTTTTTGAATGGTTTGAGTGAGTGTTTGGTATGAATGAATGGACTTGTGACTCCCAGGGTCAATTCTGTAGAATCACCGAAGGTTCCTGCTTGCTGTATACAGTTTACAAACATCGTGAAATTGACAAGGTGAATGGTTCCAATGAATGATTGGAATGATTTAGGAATGAAATTGATTTAGCGTGAGGAGCGAGTTTTGGGTGAATTTAATGGGACATAATCCGATATCGCAAATTTTGTTCAGGATGAACAAAAATAGCGATATTGATTACCTCCCTTTTATAAAATATGCACACAAGTTCTATAGAAAGCTTCCTATTCCTTCAAGAACGCTTACAGTTTTACAGTGAAATCGCGATTTTTTTCTGTCCAAATTCATTTAGAATGACGTTGTTGATTCTATATTTTTCAAAGGGAGCGGTGTGAATGAGTGTTTGGAGTGAATGAATGAGTGAATTAATTAATTAATTAATTAATTAATTAATTAATTTTAATTAATTAATTAATTAATTAATTAATGAAGAGCTGAGTGAACGATTTAGAGTGGTTTTGATTTAAGTGAATGTCAATTTCACGATGTAAATTACCTGTTCCGCTCTCGGGAATTCCAGGGTTTGGTGTATTGGCGTATATGAACTGTGGGTACGAGGTGTGGCTATCAAATCCGCATGGGTGTAAATGGGCTACGACGGCAAGGGTGTACAAACTATCTACGGGACAACCCCCGTGGTTCAAGCTCATGTAGAAACGTCTGGAGTAGTCAAGCCTGCGAATTAAATGTTAAAACAATGTTAGATTCGGTTAAATGCAATTGAGCTTTGATTGTATAGAAACGTCGATTTTTTTGCAGTTGGCTTCATGATGTTTGTGATGACGTAAAAAAGCGTTATATTTAACGTTCGAATTATAAATTACAGTTAATACATCGTGAAATTGACAGGGTAAACGATTTTTGAATGAATAAGGAATGATGTTCAATGAGTGAGAGGAGCGAGTTTTTAGCGAAACTTAAGGAAGGTAATCCAATATTGCTAACTTTGTTCAGGGTGAACAAAATTAGCTATATTAATTACCTCCCTATAATAAAATATGCCTACAAATTAAATAAATAGCTTACCATTTCTTCAGAAACCAATCAGACGCATATAATTTCAATTTTGTCAGTGAAATTGCGATTTTGTTCAGCCATATTAATTTTGAATGCAGTTGTTGATCTAATCTTTTAAGTAGTTTTGGGACGTTTCTGAATTGTTTGGGTTAGTGTTTGGAATGAATTTGAGCGCTAAGAGATTGATTTTGAATGGTTTTGATCGCGATGAGTGTTAATTTCACCTTGTAACTGTATCATAAAACGAATAGCGATTTTGTAAGAATGTAATAACACATTTATTAACAGATAAAGATTAAACAAAGTCTCCTGATTTTTTATTTATTTTTTTTTTCTTTTGATATTTTTTGTATTTCATGACCACTCATTCAATATCCCCTATTTACAGCATTTGACTTCAACTACCAGTGATTTATCTTACTTTGTAATTGATGAAGGTACTAAAATTTTATTTAGAAATGAAGAGTGTATTTAAAACCCCAATCATTTCAGCGTAAAAGACCTAGAACCGTGTTATTTAGAATAATGTTGTATATTCCAAATGGTTTGACTATCGCAAGATTTGGTGACGTTCTTTATAAGTCAAATGACAACCAATTTTTATACGGAGCGTATATTTTGTATTTATCGATGGATTTTAAAGCATTTATTTTCTTTTTCATTTTGATGAGGTGGTGTAAAGAGCAAGAGATTTGATGACCTACAAGGTCAGAGTTAACGGTCAAATTATCAAACTCGTTTTGTCAGACCATTGCATATCTTGATTATTTTTAAATTGATTTGAAAGGGATGTCACTACGCTGAGAGGATGTGCCGATTGCAAAATTAGGTAATCAATCTACAAGGCCAAAGGTTACAGTTCAAGGTCAAATGAGCAGACTCATCCGTTTCACAGCATATTTGCAGTATTTTGGTTGGATTTTAGATTAATTTGAAGAGGCCTGAGTTGATGTAGCGATGTGTTGAGTGAAAGACTATGTGCCCTTCAAGGTTTAAAGAGCAATTAATCGATTTCAATTTGTCCTTTGCATGTCTGCTAGGTAATTTTGAAGACTTATGAAAACGTAGTCAAGGTATTATTACCAAAGTTCCAAGAGTGCTGTCTTCGACAGATCTTGTTGTTTTATAAACTATAAAAGCACCATCAATCTTTCCTTTTCATACAACATTGCATTCATCTTTCAAATTTTGTTTGTTTTGTAAGAATGTTATTTGCAGTTATTTTCGGATGAGCAACGAAAGCCTGTGCTTATTGACAGAAATTGATCCTGTTTTCTATTCTCAATTCAGCTGTTTTAGAATAAAACCTTAGGAATCATGATCACCTTGGTGTCGCTTGTAAAGGCGTTGTTGTTGGCGTTGGTGTGATTTTAACTTTGGTCATATCTCTGTAGTTAATGGAGATATTTCCGTGTAATTTAGTCAGTGTTCACCATCACAAGAGCTATCCAGACTTTAAAGGCGTCTGAATCTGGAAGCATTTTTGTAAGTTAAAGCCTATATCCAACCTGCTAAGTAATTAAGCAACAGTGGGTTTAAATCATCGCTATTCTCTTATGGGCAAGATAACCTTTGTATCGAGAGTTAGAGGGTTGCTTTATATTTTAACATTGGCCAAGCTTAGAAGGTCACCGAACTAAAATAAATTGATTATTTGATTATTTCTTGGCTTATTAGTCCAAGGGGAGAAGATTCATTGATGTCACACTCAACTCTCTATGAACCATGTCCAGTGAAGAATAGAAATTTCACCAAGAGTGATAAACAATTTTAATCCTTACTCTGTTGACACTTATTTCAAACATTTTATTTATTTATTATTATCATTTTTATTCTATTTTATTTTCATTTTTTGTTGTTGTTGTTGTTGTTGTTGCTGCTGTTGTTGTTGTTCAACCAATCTGACTAAATCTTCACAGTTTATTCATTTATCATTTATAATTTTCTTCTATTTTATTTTTCTTTCTATATTTTTGTTGTTGTTCAACCAATCTGACTAAGTCCTCACCCTCCAATAATCAAGTAAAAAGCAGGTTAACAGTGTTGGATAATCGTAGGTCTGTGCGGGCTGATCTTAGTCTATGTTGCCTGCTCTCTACATTGTATTTACATATATTTATTGCAGGAATTGGAATGAATAAATGAACGGAGCGCTGAATGACCGATTAAGAATGGTTTTAATCGGAATGACAGTCAATTTCACGATGCAACTACAGGTAGTTACATCGTGAAATTGACATTCACTCTATCAGAACCACTCTAAATCGTTCACACATCGATCCATTTATTCATTTTAACACTAACTAGAATCATTCAAAAACGCTCCAAACTCACTGATAATAGAATCAACATCGTCATGCAATATATATACTGCTAGAAAAAAATTGGCTTTCACTGAAATGATTGAGATTGAAAGCATCTGATAGGTTCTTGAAGACATTGGAAGTTATTTATGGAACCTGTTTGCATTTGATAATAAAATATCGCTTGTATTGTTCATCCTGAACAAAATAAGCGATATTGAGTTATCCCTCTTTAATTTCACTCAAACGTCGCTCCACACACACACACACACACACACACACACACACACACACACACACACACACACACACACACACACACACACACACACACACACACACACACACACACACACACACACACACACACACACACACACACACACACACACACACACACACACACACACACACACACACACACACACACACACACACACACACACACACACACACACACACACACACACACACACACACAATTTCATTCCGAAATCATACCAAATCATTAACTTTGTTAATTTCACGGTGTTGTAAACTGTACGTCTGTGTAGGCTGATCTTAGTCTATACTGCCTGCTGTCTACTTATTTATTGCAGCAACTAGAATGAACGAATAGAGCGCTAAATGAGCGATTGAGAAAGGTTTTGATCGGAACGACAGTCAAAATCACGCTGCAACTAACTGTACATTTCATTTCGTCATTGATTTCGTAATTGCAGTGCCTAAATGAAGGAAGTCTTGCCAATACAACGTCGTAAAAACTAGGATAATTGGTAAATCCGAAATTTAACGATGACATCCGAATCTTTCCGACATCGAGTCTATTTCAAAATGTCTAATTAGGGGTGAACTACCTTAAACATTCTTATGTTTAATTCATACAGTTCGAATATATTCATTGCTGCATGAAATAAAAAAATGCTTCATTTAACACTTTGCTGTTTAATCCCTGCTTTTTACGTGACTGTGATTTTATGCTTGAGAAAACATTGTGGAAAAAGAAGAAATTGCTTCTAACAAGCAATTTCTTCTTTTTCCACACTATTTTCTACCCTACTGAATGGTTATTTTTCAAATTAAATCCACTTTAAATTTTCGCCTGCAAAACCTTTGAATTTGGACAGGTTCAAAATTTTGTAAAACAGGAAAGGGTTAAAAAAGAATGCTTCTTTGAGTTCAACTTGGCTGGAACGTTCTTTTCGTAAAAGTAAAAAAATAAATGTTCAGTGCACAATTTAATTATACTTCTTCAGACTGCGTGTCTATGGGAGATTAAATAATTCATGAACAAATGTAATTTATCTGTTTTAATTCAAATTCCGACAATAGCTCTTAAATATTCCACTGGTGAAATGACTGCGCCATTTGATATAATCGATTCCATTGTTGATCTTTAGATTTACTGTCATACATCGATCAGTGAATAACAATTGATTCAATTAATAATTCCCCATAGTTAGTCGTTTCGTGCAGTGTCTGTAACGCTGTTTTGAACAGCCCCCGTTTCCTCATAGCTACTTTTCATATGAGCCTGTGTGAGACATTTCCAACAAACTCACATGCGAGTCTTAACTCTGCACTCTATTATTATTGCATTGTGTCGTTGTCGTAAGCTGCTCAAGGTTTGTACCTCGCGCACGTGTGAAGTTGTTGGAAATGTCACACACAGGCCCATATATGAAAAAAGTCTCATTTTTGTGTCCATGATGTGTCCATGAATAAAGTTTGAAAGTTATTGAGTTATTTGCAGATACAAGAGGAAAACCTATCTAAATACCGAACTGGAAAATTTCTCAGTAATTTTGCTTTGTTTGTTTTGTTTGTTTGAATGGGATTTTACACCGCTTTCAACAATCTCTCAGTTATAACGTGTCGGCTGGAGCACTTAACACTTGATTCCTGGTATTACTCACAGCAGCACCATCATCAAATCCTTTCCTAGCCTCTAGCTGCTATCCCACAAAGGTCTACGATTACCGACCTGTTAGTGAGAAACAAATAGTCAGAAATGAAGAGTGCCGCCGTCAAGGATCGAACCCGGGACCTTAGGATTGACAGTCCGACGCTCTACTAACTGCGCCATGACGCGTTATTGGTTGATAGTCTAATGTAATTAATACATTCAAGAATATCGTTAACTTGACAAGGTGAATGATTTTGGAAATGATTTTGGAAATGATTGGGATGAGTGTGTGAAGCTAGTTTTGAGGTAATTCAAAATCGCTATTTTTGTTCAGGATGAACAAAATTAGTGATATTTATTACTCCCCTTTAATCAAAATATACTTACGGGTAATATTGATGGCATTATATGTCTTCACGATCCCCTCATTCGCATTCAAAATTCAATTATGTTAGTGAAATCGTGGATTTCATGTATCGATTTTTATTTTGAATGCTGTTATTAATTTTATCATTTCAGTGATTTTGGAACTTTTCTTATGCTTTTAGTGAATGTTTGAAATGATTCAATGGACCGGAGAATGGGCGATTAAGAAATGTTTTGATCGGAATGACAGTCAGGTTCGCGATGCAACCAACTGTATCCGTAAATAAAACTCTCCGTTCAAGCATTCCATTCTTTATTTCATTAGCACACCTAAATAAAGATATATTTGCGCCCAACATGACATTAGAAGTCGACGGGCTATTAAACAATAATCATTCATTCATTCATTCATTAGAACACTAAAAGCTTTTAAACGAAAGAAGAAATTTATTATCTTAATGTTTGCCTATTAATATTGTTCAATTGTCTTCTCTATTACGACATATCATTTTGTTCAATGCACATCGATATTGTTCAAAAAGGGTTCTAATTCGTTTAAAATGTCCCATATTTCATTCAAATCGATCGAATCCTTCCGTGATCTCATTTGCTGGCATGGATTTGGCAGCTACGGATGGGTCAGTGTAAGCACACAATCTATTTAAAAAGTAGTGGGCAGTTGTTGTCTTATAAGGGCGATAAAAGAATTTCTATAACTATTTAAAATCATCGTTACTGTATTCCCTCCCTTTAAATTCATTCAAAAATCGTTCAATCCAACAATTCATTTCCATAATCATCCACCTTATCATTTTACAATGTTCTTAACTTTAGTCAACCAATACACGGTTCGTTTACTTACCCTTCTATAGAGAAGTTATTGTATGTTGCCGAAGCGGCGTTTGTCCAAGTGGATTCCAGAATATGTTCTTTTCTAAACCATGACGTCACCGTGCTTCCGGTTGCATTAAAATCAACGTAAGCATCTTGGACTTGGTTTTTGTAGTAAGCAACCTTTACCTGTTTCAAACAATATTTCTTTTTTATGATCTAAATATAAATAGTTTATAGTCTCATTACATGCTTCTGTCAATTTTTATCCCAAGTTGTGCAAGTTTATCCCCACAAACAATTTAAAAAAAAGTAGGCAGGCAGAAACCAACCTTGGAGTTAATATTATCGTTTTGTTGTCGTTGTTGTTATTGTTTATCCCACTCATTTTATATTTCTTCATCGGGTTGATATCGAAAAAAAAAAACTCCGAAGATTATGCTTGGTACAAAATCAACGGAAACTGGATGCTTTAGAATACATGTAATTGAATTATTTCAAAAAATCCTAAGTATACCTTTCATGTACATGAACGTTCCCATGTAGAATTGAAAGAGAACTGTAAACAGATACTTTTATTTATCAAATAGCAACTTCAGTGCTCTCTCGTTTAACACTGTGTCGAAAAAAAATGTTACTTTTATATGGCACTATTAAGAAAAAGAGAGAAAGAAAAATGAAACACAAAAATGCAACTTCATGTAATATGTTCGGGAATGGGAAAACTAGTTCAATATACAGTCGACATTGCTCGAGCGACCACGTCTATTAAGCGACCAATTTTATTAAGCAACCACGATAAAAAGTCCCTTCACCGTAAGCAAAATCTCTGCAAAAGAGGACATTCTTAACAAAAAATTGGTTATTGTTGAATCTTATGGTGTTGGAACCCTTTAGAATCGTCTCAATAAGACGATTCTAATGGGTTTAAACATCATACGATTCACTACGACTTGACCGATAATCTATGAATGCTATCAAAATGAACCGTCACATTTATTATAATATTTGTCACACTAGTACAATTGCCAGGTTAAATTGTCCATGGGGATTTAGATTATTGGACTGATAAAGTTAGTTCTTATTGATCACTAATTGGCATTGACATGACTACCAACCACAGTGGGAATTAGAGATTTGATCTTGTTGTGGATATTTCGAATGAACAACCACCTTTGAACCAATAAAATATACGTACTTTTCTGTTTGTGCGTCTTCATGGACCATTAAGACACTTAAGAAAACAGGTATCGAGCCTTTATACGATGTTGTTAACTGTACAAACAGACGGAAAAGATTAAACCTATACACGCTCACCTTATTGTGGCGTAGGAAAATCGAAAAAAACCCAAAATCAAATACATAATACAGATAGTACATTGTGACATTCCGGAATTGCTTTTACCTCGAGAAAAACTATTCTAAATCACCCAACGCTACTTTCATTTATCACAAACACTCAAAACCCTCGAAATCACAATAATTGCTAAATCGAAAACTTTATCAAAATTCGGTATATGCATTCCACGAATTCATTGACATAATTGAATTTTGCAGGCGTATGACGGACTGGCGATAAAAAAGAAAGCTATTTTTAGAACCACGGTGCATGTTTTACTAAATAAGGTTATAAATATCGCTATTTTTTCATTTTGAACAAAGTTAGCGATATTGGATTGCTTCGATTAAATTTCACTCAAAACTCGCTCGAAACACTCATTCACTTTAATTCCAAAATCGTTCCTAAATAATCTCATCTTTTCAATTTCTAGCCGAAACGAAAATCACCCTGTCTCCCAAATGAAATATCCCTTTTTCACATAAAAACAGGCCTGTACGTAAAGAACTAAATTGTAACACTTAGATGATTGCGATAACATGCGTTTGATGACGTCGTATTGACGTCGTTTAGTATATTATCCTAAACAAGTGTCAGACAAGGAAGGATTTTTAGCCAATGCTTAGAATATTTCTGTCGTAAACCGGTGACTGGAACACCTAACGAAGAGTTGCTTTTATTTCTCACACAATCATTACTATTAAATTTCCAGGCCGAAGGAAAACACGGACTGTCATTTTACAAAAAAACTTGAACAATATCTTGGTGAATCTTCGATATGGCCACGAATCTGGATAGATATAGTGATCCTATGTTACATAAGATTACATTACCTACAGTTTGGGACATCGTGAAATTGACATGTTGGATTATTTTGAAATGAATTTGAAATTGAATGAGTGCGATGAGTGATTTTTGAATGATCTTCAATGGAGGTAAAACAGTATCGAAAATTTCGTCCAATAGAAGGAAATCAGCGGTTGTGCGTTCCTGATTTTGCGTCTTCGCGAACAAATCAAAGGCTGAAAACCCATAAAACACCTAATAGAACTATGTAACTTTTAAATCTATTTGATTGAAATAATGCTCTTTTAAAACAATTTCGAAGCGATTTTGAGTTTTTTAAGTGATTGTTTGGAATAAATGAATAAGGTGCTAAGCGGGTGGTTTTGATCGAGATGATTGTCAATGTCATGATGTTTTAATGGAAACGTACATGCATATTCGGAGTGTTTTGACCGTTTGCCCGTAAATATTTGCTTACCTTATCAAAATTTGCGGATCCCCAAAGGTCTATTATTGGATGTCGGTAATTTTGACTGCACGTCAAAGACGTTAGGTTCTTGCAATCAGCGTTATCTGTTGTGACGTCAGTGCCGGTAACGTACGATTGATAAACGTCTCCGCCAATACCAGCAGGAGCTCGGAATATGAGTAACCATTCTGGAAAATGCACAAGCATAAAATCTGTTGCATGTATTCCCCTTTAATGAACCTCAATCTCAGTCCTTCTGACACGTTCTTACTTTGAAAAAAAATCTTAGCGCTTTAAAAACACAATCGTTTGGAATTTTTTAGACGGATAGTTATAAACACAGTAAGCGCAATAAAATTGACTTAAAAATAAAAAAAAAAGAAAACAACAAATGAATGATGACCAAACATCTTTTAAAAATATTCATTAAACGTCATAATAATATTGTAGAAAATTAAAAAAAAAAATATTGATGAAATAGCATACTTTAGGCAGCAAAAGTAAACAATTCAGTGCCTTTTTTGAATGCCCAAAATATGGATATACAGTTAACAACATCGTGAAATCGACAAGGTGAATGATTTTAGAATGATTTACGAATGAAATTGAATGAGTATGAGGAGCGAGTTTTATGTGAATCAAATTGGAGGTAATCCAATATTGCAAATTTTGTTCAGAATGAAAAGAAAAATGGCGATATTGATAACCTCCCTTAAATAAAGTATGGATACAAGTTCTATAAATAGCTTCCTGTTTCTTCAAGAACCTATCAGTCGCTTACAATTTGAATTATGTCAGAAAAATAGCGAATTTTCTCTATCCAAATTTATCTAGAATGATGTTGTTGATTCTTTATTTTTCAATGGGTTTTAGGGATTTAGAATGGTTTGCGTGGTTTTTGGTATAAATGAATGGAGCGCCGACTGAGCGATTTAGAATGGTTTTGATTGATGTGAATGTCAGTTTCACGATGTTACTAACTGTATAGAATCGAAAAAGCCATTTACTTACCTTCCGTACTAAACGAATTCCAATTTGTATTACTGTCAGAATACGCAGTTATTTCAGCTGACGTTAACGTTGACAAATAACAAAGTTTTGACGTCACCTCATAACTTCCAGACGTACAATTTTCTGTCAATCCACAAAGAAAACAACACTCGAGTCTTGAACGTGCTGATAACGTCTGAGTTATTTTACTTGACTGCAATTTTCGCGATGACTTAGTTATGTAGTAATGGTTTCTTACTTGATACCCACTAATCATGTGGTGAACTAGTATTTCCAATAAGATATTGAAATAACCGCATATCAATATCAATTCCATTTTTAATGGACACAGTTATAGTGTTTATTTCTCCGCTCTTCCAATAATACATTCAGAATTCACATTTTTTTCTATCCAGTGTATGTCTCTGTAGTAAACGGTATTCTGTAAAACTTGTTGGATATGGATAATTTTCACGCATTTTACTAATCAATGCTTCTAGATCTAACCTTTGTAGTATTTTAAACAGAGTGCATAAAATATCCTTTTACATGTAGGACGAGCAAATATTGCAGAAAAATATAAGAATCTTTGAAATTGATTAAATTGTATAAGCCCGAATCGCAGATATTTAAGTAAAAATAGCCGGGCGTTAACGGCACGTGAATTTACTGATTAATTCATGTTTTCTCCCGTTAACGCCCGGATTTTGTCCGTTGACGCATGCCTTTTACGACCCGAAAACGTACATTTATGCAATAGTAATTAATACTTAGCTGTTGATTGGAGTAAAATGATACAGCAATAAATTGTCTTCTATACATATACTGTACAATCAAAGAGTTAGATGCAAACTATAAACACGCAATAAGATTAATATGGATCTGAACTAAGTGAATTATCTGGAGGATAAGTAGATATGAAAACCAGCACTTTACTTGGTGCTCCTTTGTCTGCATTGGTAGCATTAATTTCAATTTAACGACTTGATTTCGAAACAACCTTAAAGTGATATGTCCATCATATTATAGGTTATTGAATTTATATGGGAATATATTGTGTTGGACGAGTTCTTTTGGCAGTGTGCCCGAGCTTGCGAGGGCAACTACGCCAAAAGAACGAGTCCGACACAATATATTCCCATTTAAATTCAATAACCTTTTTATTGTATACTTTGATATTGTTGGACGATATTCACTTCTTATTTATTATTTTTTTACATCACCTATACTTCAAGAACTATTTTGTAGTTAAATTTAAACCGCTTTTAAATAACAGTTACGCAATAGACCCTTTCCCGCAAAATCCGTTCCGTTATATTTTTACGTTCGGATGAATACATCCGTTGCTATGAGGTGACAGTGTAAACAAAAAAGACGGCGGACATTTTTTGTGTCGATTCGCATTTTCTATCTTTAAATACGCGCTGATTTCGACTTACTTTGAATAAAAATGAAATAAAGATATTTATAAAAACTTGTTCATTTGTTATTCTTACCAGTTACACGTTCCAGAACTGACTAAATCGGCGTACTTGATTCCGGAGCAGACTAGCGATAGTCTTGAAGGACGGGACGGAGTGAAAGACGAATAAAAGAGAAAGATAGGGAGGAAGAGAGATAGATACTAGAATTATGATAGACACAAAGGGATGGGCATGAAATAGTTTTGAAAGAGTTATGTTATAAAATAACAAAAGAAAAGAGAACCAAAAACAGTGATTTGGAAGAAATTTGAGGGGGGGGGGGCGTTTGAGTCGACGGAGATGGGAAGGGGATGAAGTGGTTTATTTCTCGGAAAATTTTTCAAAGAGATGAAAACAAACACTGGTGAATTAACCTTTAGGCATTCAAAGAACTTGAAACGTATTTCTTTACTCTGACAAAACTATTTCTCGAATATTGAACGCAAAAAGAAAGCGTTGATAATGTTATTTTATGTTGACTTATGGCGAGGTAGCAACCAAAAAGTAGTCCAGTCCATTTGTGCACGTGAAAATAATCTTAGTGCAATATCAAAGTATGCAATATCAAAAAATATTGCACACTTTCCTCCCGTTCAAATACATAGAGACAATATCAAAGTATATAATAAGTATACATACAAACATTGATTTTGTACGAAAAATAGTTGCTTTTCACAGACAAGTGCTATCGAGCCGAGATTTAAACGTTTGACTATGCCACGCTCATCGCAAGCGGGTTTAACAATATATGGTTAATTCACGTTTTTGTTGGCGTTAACATTTGCGGAGACCCGAAAAATGGTTTAATGCTCAAGTGCGAAGCATGAGGGCGTTAAAGCATTATGAGAGTCTCTGCACATGTTAACGCCCGAAAAAGCGTGAATTGACGCTATTATTGCATAAAAAGATAAATAAGAGCAAAACAATTTCATAGAAACGATATAAAACCAGTTACAAACCTACTTATATGCCGTCATGCATTTCACCGTCCATCTTGCTTATACTGACGTTGCATGGTTAATTTATGACGTCACACAATTATACGCGGGATTTACAGCAACGTCTTTAGGTATGCTCTATAATAACGTTTTACAAGGAAACTAATAAAGTGTATAGGCCCAGATTGAGAAAATTTAAGTGAAAAAAGCCGGGCGTTAACGGCACGTGAATTTACTTATTAATTCACGTTTTCTCTCGTTAACGCCCGGGTTTTGTCCGTTAGCGTATGCCTATTACGACCCGAAAACACACATTTTATGCAATAATAACTATTAGATAAAAATAATATTAATAAAATGCTAAATAGAGAAATTTAATATATCGCAATTAAGGTATTATAAGGAATAAAGTCAGTCAAATTTTAATGAAAAACGTCATGCTTTGCCTGAGTATTAATTCAATCTGTATGTGTGTTTGTTTGTGTGACGTGAACATTCACTAGATAGAGAAAAGCTATACATAAATTTAAAGCCACAAATTTTGAGTTTAGGGTATTCTGTCATTAGGTGACTGAAGCTTCAATAAATAACACCGTGAAATTGACAAGATAAATGATATTAAACTGAAATCGAATCATCGAGAGCAGTGAGTTAAGGGAATTGATCGTTTATTTCTCGTTCAAGACAAATGCTTCTCTTTTTCGTCACCCGTGTTTTAAAACATTCATTGTTCACTAAGTAAAAGATAACCATCACTTTTTACAAAAATAAAAAAAAGCTTCTAGATTGTCCTTTTTTCAACTTAGTCCTTTTTCTTTACACATTGATTAAAGCTTTTTTGTTAAAATCCACACATTTACAATAAAAAATAATAATTTCCCTTTTTTTAACCGAATGAATATGTAATCATGTTAAAAAAAATGAGTTGCTATAAACACTAATACAAAAAAATCCCAAACAGTAATTTCACACAAAAACTGTAACAATTTACTTAATGACTGTAACAGATGACTGACAAATCAAAAGCCATTGACATTGTATCCCAATACCTTGACTGCATTATTAAAACTCCGTAAATTGTTGATATAGAATCCACAGATACGATATTCTAAAGCCGGACCATCCATTGATTTTGTGATAAAGAGCAACAATAAAGAGACATTTAATTTCATTGGTCTGGACTAGATGAAAGGAAATAACAAATGAGGTTATAATTATCGTAATATCTGAATTCCTTTTGACGTATTGACAAATCAGAAAATCGCTTACCGCAGCCTTTTCTTATTCTAGATACGAACACTTAGCAATGACTTGACACGATGATAATTTATTGGTCAGTTCGATTTCCTATCATACAAGTAATCAAGGCTTTGGTACGGTATTTTTAAATATTAAAATAAAACTTTTCATGGAAAAGACGTTCGGCTTATATTTGTACCATGAATGTGTATTATTTTTCTTGTGTTGTAATTCATATAATAAGTTCGTTCATCTAAATGTTATCTAATGTTGCTTTCAGGTAATATTTGTTTGCATGTATGTGTATTCTCTTCGATCCATGGGAGCAACAAAGAAACACTACTTCAATAATAAAAAAGTCGGCTTCGAAACGAATTCCTTTAATAACCTTCAACATAAGCAAACTCGTAGACTTTTCACGTCAAACTAATCTTAAAATCAGGAGATTATATACATGTAGTGAAAAAGAGTTAGTAAAATATTAAGTAGAGCTCCAGCCTATAGTGATACTATGAAATATTTTACTGGGATTTTTGTATTTCTAGTACCCAGTAGTAAAAGCAACATAATAAAACATTATCTACAATTTTCGTTGGTAAAATGGTGTCATAATAGATTTGCTGACGTCATTCCACAAACAGCATTATATGTTTCGCGGAATAACTTGAATCGATAAATGTCGAAACTTCCTAGTTTTATTACGAAATTGAGTCATATTATAAAAAAATATCGAACTTGTGTTCAATAAATATCGAATTTATTAGACTCGTCATCTAAAATAGATAATAACTAGACAGAGCCTTGTTTTTATCTGTTTAAGGTGGCTCGTTTAACAAACACGGCATTCAATGACCACTCATTCAATATTATATATTTATTTATGATGCGTTTCAAGCCTTCTTTATATAATATTGAATTCAAAAAGTGAAAAAAAATCAATAAATAATAAAAAATACAGCGAAATTAATAATGAAGGATACTTCAAAATCTCTATTTGTAGAACTACGATCTGTTTGGAGGTTTAGATACCATTCTAATAAATTACTTCTAGTTCAAAACTTTCCTAATGCCAGATAAAAGGGAATCAAGATTTCAAGAAATTGAAAGTCCTTCATTAGAGATGCAATATTTGTAGATAAGCCTTTGGTATTACATTGTAAACCATCTTATGGTAAGCCAAATTATAATACGATGGCGTAAAACGCATATATGGAATAAGAAGAAATTACAAAGAACTTTATTCGCAATAAAATTTATATGTAATGTGTTTTAACTGTGTACAAGATCAGCCAGCCCATTTTTTATTCAACGTCATCTTGAGCACGAGCCTTCATTCTTTAGACGTCATATAACCCACGTGCTAAATGATGCGCTTCGCTTTCTGTGAAATACTCCAACGGCATAATTTAGTACCTTTTCATTAATTTTAAATCCAGAAAAAAATTAATACAATTTTACTTCTAGAAAAGGTTAAAAACTGATTTCAGATAAATGATCGTGTTATAATGGAAATATTTTCCTTTTCTCTATGCTATGATGGGGGAAAATGTTATATGCAAAGCAAAATCCTCGAGCTCCGCCCTCGGATTTTACCTATTGCATATAACTCCTCCTCCTTTAACCAAACCGACTTTATTCATAGACACATCATAGCGAAAATAGAATTATTTCCTAAATATAAGATCTTATCTAAAATGTCGAAGTATGTTTTTACTCTATCACATTGAAAATGCATATTTGGAGCAGGTATTAATCAGAAAACATTTCTGTTGTTATAATTGATAGAGCATCTGAGACTGCCATAATTGGAGTTTAAGAGTTGTGAAATATACTGTTAAATTCTATGACCCTGGTTGGGGAAGACCGTAAAATTTTCGTTGGATAACATCAGCAGTCATCATCAGTCCTAACAGAAGCAAGAAACTCTGAGAAAATTTAAGTACCTTAAGAGAAAAGAAACAGAAGCAAATGAAAGACTACCTAGAAATAGTAAAGAAAGTAAAGAAACTGAAGAGAAATAAAGAAAGGGATGAAATAAGTTCTAAAAAAATTCTGTTCTAAAGAATGAATCACTTCTTAAATCAAAAGAGAATAAATTTAATCAATCCCCGTATTAAGCACAAAAAAGAACGTTAAATGAAAATGAAGTCGGAAGATTAAAGACAATTATTTTAAGTTGGTCAGATCATGATAGGGGCAGCAATTCAAAAGTCAGGGGAATATTCTGAAAGAACAAAACAAGAAATAAAATCTAGCAAAGGCCAAAAGCTATTGAAGGGAAAGAGATAAAATCGCTAGACAGGGGTATAGATTGAACAGTCATCAGCACTCTCCAAACAGACCGTATTTCTTCACACAGAGATTTTGTATTATCCTTCATTAGCGATATAGATAGTCAAATACCAGTTGATTAAGTAAATACTATTTAACACATTCACGCAAATAGTTTGTTGAATTGTATGTCATTGTACATAGGATGTTTGTTATATGTGTAAATCGCCACCGTTTACAAATAAGTCAGTGACTCCCATATTCTCGAAAATCTACTCTTTCAAAAATCGACACTTCATACTTCCCTCATATCATCTTGTATCATCTAATAAAAATAGCCATGAAATCCGCTAGATCTGCTCCTGTAAGTGGGAAAAAACTTAATTGATCCCTTCTTCGAGAAATTCAGCCTAAATGACAATAAAAGCGACAAAAGACTTAAAATCAATTTTCAAAAGAGGTAAAATTTTGCCGAAAAGAAATAAATACAGCTAATAATATCGTGAAATTGACAAGATGAATGATTTTGGAATGGTTTACGAATGAAATTGAATGAGTGTGAGGAGCGAGTATTGAGTGAATTTGATGGGAGGTAACCCAATATCGCAAATTTCGTTCAGGATATTTATTACCCACCACCCTTTAATAAAATATTCATACAAGTTCCATAGATAGCTTCCTATTTCTTCAAGAACCTATTAGATGCTTGCAGTCTTAATTAAATATCAGTGAAATCGCGATTATTTTTCTCTATCCAAATTTATTTTGAATGGCGTTGTTGATTCTATATTTTCCAATGGGTTTGAGTGTTTTGAATGGTTTGAGTGAGATTTTGGAATGAATGAATGGAGCGCTGAGTGAACGATTTAGAATAGTTTTGATTGGGGAAAATTTCTAGTTCACGATGTAACTAACTGTACTCTGACCTTTTTATGAAACCATTTTCCCACTGGCTAATGGTCTGAAAGAAATTAAATGGGAAACATTTGGAAAAAGGGAGAAATTCTTTCATTCCAGCAATTTATCCATTTTCTCATTTTTTTCGTTAAATATTCATCACGCTTGTATAGCATTTTAACGCACTTTGAATTAACGTCTGCAAATTCTTTGGGATTGGATTGAAATTGTTTTTATGTATAATTCTGGCTAGTCAACTGAAACCACATTCGATGCCATTTAGGAATGTAATTACAGTAAACAATATCGTGAAGTGGACAAGATGAATGATTCTTTTAATAAATTGAATGAGTATGTGGTGTGAGTTTTGAGTGAAATTAATGAGAGGCAGTCCAATTTCGCTAATTTTGTTCAAAAACCAATCAGACGCTTACAATAGAATAGTTTTGATTGAGTTGAATGTCAATTTCACGATGTATCTAACCATACCTGCTCTAGACTCCGGCTGTGCTGGTCCATTACCATTGGCGTATATAAATTGAGGAAACGACGGTTGGTTATCAAAATCACAGACCCAAACGCGTGACGTAATCGCAACCGAATACAGTTGGTCAACATAACATCCACCAAGGTTTAGATTTATGTAAAAACGACGGGCTTCCCATCTGTAGCGAAAGAACATTTAGTTGTCGAGAATTCTCCCCAGTATTTACTAGGCACATCTATTACCTCAGTTTTTTTGGATTTTTTTTATTTTATTCAGTTTATCCTTTGTTTAACGTTTTTTGTCAATTAAGTCAAAGTGCGCACTTACGTTTTTGAACCGAATGTTTTTTAACTTGGTCAGAATATTCGTCTTTGGGAACATTCGGTCTTGTTCACCATTGGGTCACCATTGGAATGATAAATAAGTCACAGGATTAAGTATATGAAAACTACTGTTTCACTCTGGTTGCCACAATTTTAGCTCAGATGCCTTGGTTTTAGGTAAGATTGTTGTTGAGCTGATATTTAAGACGAATTCGTTAAAACATTTTGAAATCCCCGTTCGAATGATTATTTTTGTCAAGTTTCATTTTCCTACTAGATTGGAAAATTTTTTGTCAGTTTGGATGGACGTATAGTCAATAAGACGCAATATTGTTCAGCTAATCCAGATGCACAGGTTATTTAAAAGAAAGGTAGTCAACCCCACATGAGAACATTTTGAAATCGGCTTCATGTCGCTTAACTTCGAAATACATCGGGTTTTTTTCCTTAAGGTAGTGGACCCGTAATAGTTCTGCAACATTTCGGATCACATATTCTTTGACAATGATAACCGAGCTTTCCTAATGAAAATCATTAGGAAACCTCGATTAACACTGTTCAAGTTCATTTCTTCTTAGACGTTGCAAAACTATTACGGTTCCACTACCTTAACCAATTATTTTCTAATTCTAACGTCATTGTTGTAGCAATTCTTAAATAGGTTGAGAAATAACTACCGTAACGTCATTATCTACCGATACAATTTACAAGAAAAAAGACATTTTCCGAGAAACCACGAATCATGCAGATTTCAACATTTTTATTATGGACGGACTGCCTGAACATCCTTGCGGAGTTTAAAGAGGCCTTATTTATGGCTAGAATGTCTTGAAACTTTGTCAGAGTGTTTTTGCCAGTCAAGAAGTTGCTGTTGGGTCATGTGGGTTGAAAACTAGGGCACAGTTTGAAATGTATTTACACATTGGTCGTATAGCATTAGGAAACACCCTCAACTCGAATCCGTTGATTTTTTTTTGTTTTAGTGTTTGTGTTATTGGTAGCCGGCCTTAAGCCGGCTACTAGTATGAATGCGTTTTCATATGACTATGGGGAATTCGGGATGAACCATTGTAAAGCTTCTCCGTCTTATTTATTAAAACATTGAAAAACGGTAAAACGCAGGCTTGACCAAATGATTGCATATCTAAGACAGATTAATGATAAAAATTTTGAGCGTTCAAAACACGATTTTTTCCCTCTATATAAGATTTTGCAAATATTGTATAATTCAATAAAATTTATAGTCCCTTGGAACCGATCGAATCTATTTTTAGCTTAGCATTAATCGGAACGACACTCGGCTATTTCCGTAACTTGCAACAGACAGTTGTTCGTAGACTAGAAAACCTGTCCCATCTGAGCTACCCTCCTATCTGTATCGATAGTGGTATAAGGGAACTAATTCAATTTCCGTTATCGGCCATATAACCTTTCCGGCCATAGCTCAGTCCAAGAGTTTGCGAGAGTGATCAAACCTGTCTTAAATTAAGGCCCGTTCATTTGCGCATGAAATGAATTGAAAATTAGTATGGCATGATCCCTTTTCTCTACGACTTTTCGGGCCATTTTTGAGATGACCCTTACCGCGAAGCTGTTTTTACCGGCCCCTCAAAAAAATATACCCATGTTTAAAAATAGCTTTTGGACCCGGAAAATAGTTTAAAATCTTTAATTTTTCGATTGTATTTCAACAACGGATTATAATCGCTGAAAAATATACAAACAATTTTGGATTTCAATAATATTGACCAATCAGAGATCACCTTCAACATTTGAGTATATGGACCGGAGTTTCCCTAAAGTTTTCTACCAGAGTGGTTGGAAATGAATTAGTTCCCTTAGACCTAAAGAAGAATTCTTTTGCCAATGAAATATAAAAATTGCACATATTTACGTACAATTACCTTTTTTGGATTAAATCTGAAAATTTCAGGCGCTTACGTGTTATAGTTAATGAGTAATGGTCGTTACCCTTAACCCGGTCGGGGAAAAATTCACATCAAATATAGTCCCAAGCGAAAATTTGTTCTTTGAAAAACGTGAGTTTTCTATACACAAAAACTGAAGGTTGTTTTCTATTTAGGAGTACTTTTTCATCACAATTTAATTAAATATCTTCTTTGCAATGCATTTAATGGTGTTTTGCGGGTGAAAATTGTCATTTTCTATTTTTCATGGATTTTCTTTTGTCGTAACCCTTATCTTTCATAAGAAATTTACGAGTTTTCGCCTTTTTCAGCCTACACGGTGTTTGTTTATCAGCTAATTCCTCAATGTAACACATGGAATATTACACAAGCATATGCCTGATAACCATGCAAAAAAATCAAAGAAATCGGTCAAATAGGTTTTGAAAAATCAACGAACTCCCTTAACCCTGTTAAAGTTAAAAAGCTATCTCTCTGAGCGGTTAAAACGCGCCGGACATAACCCCATAACATTCAAACTGTGTTTTCTTTACATGATAATGTTTTCCAGAGTGCATTTCACTATTTTGAGACACCTCGCGCAAAATGTTTGTTTTCGGTTGCAAATTATTATCAAAAAACCCTTATCTTTTTGTGCAAAAAAATCTTCTTTTCTCTTATTTTGGGGCTAATGATATACTTTTACAGTATAACTAATCCAAATTAAGAATATAATAACATAAAAAAATGTTGTTTGCCACATTTAAGAAAAAAAGTGCAATTGGTTGAGTAGTTTTTGAAAATTAGCGCTTATCTTTCACTCCAGCTAGGCAAACATCAACTTGGTTGACCCCCCCCCCCCGGCAAAAAAGCCGAAATTAACTAAAAATATTCCAAAAATACCATTCTCTTTTCACTATTGTCTATTATTTTGTTTCAATGAATACTTAAAGCGCATATTTTGCAAATCCGATATATTTCAACACGGATTTATTTGTAAAATTAACCCTTATCTTTTGTTGAAATTTTATTTTTTCATATATTTTTATGTCAAAAATGTTATTTTTTCCAATGTTTCTGTCAAAAAGTGTTAAATTAGACCGGATTTTGTTCGGTTTTCTTTAGTTCTACTCTTAAAATAAATTTTTGTTGTTTGTGACTTAAAAATATCCAATCAATATCAAGTTACGACGAACCAGGGGAGTAGATTTTTCCTTCTAGAGACGGCCCAAGATTAAGTTTATCTTATTACGTAATAGTCCTAATTACTTCCGGGTACAAAAATCGACCGTCAAACTAAAAGAAAACTATTTTGCAATATATGCATGCAAAGAATGCAAGGCACTGACACACATTCAATGACTAAAAAATGCAAGAAATGGGTGCTATTGTCCCGCGAGCGTGGTGTTTTTACTGTCAAAAAGCACTAAATGAATACCGAATTGGCCCTTTTAGCTTGACATAACATTTAAAGAATATTTTTCTCGATATTTGGTGATTAAGTAACCTAAAATAAAAACTCTAAGCGGACGAAGTAACTCTTACAAGTCCATTAATAAGAGAACATGCACTTATTTGCATATTTACCATTTAGGTATAAGGGAACTAATTCAATTTCCGTTATCGGCCATTATAACCTTTCCGGCCATAGCTCAGTCCAAGAGTTTGCGAGAGTGATCAAACCTGTCTTAAATTGAGGCCCGTTCATTTGCGCATGAAATGAATTGAAAATTAGTATGGCATGATCCCTTTTCTCTACGACTTTTCGGGCCATTTTTTGAGATGACCCTTACCGCGAAGCTGTTTTTACCGGCCCCTCAAAAAAATATACTCATGTTTAAAAATAGCTTTTGGACCCGGAAAATAGTTTAAAATCTTTAATTTTTCGATTGTATTTCAACAACGGATTATAATCGCTGAAAAATATACAAACAATTTTGGATTTCAATAATATTGACCAATCAGAGATCACCTTCAACATTTGAGTATATGGACCGGAGTTTCCCTAAAGTTTTCTACCAGAGTGGTTGGAAATGAATTAGTTCCCTTAGACCTAAAGAAGAATTCTTTTGCCAATGAAATATAAAAATTGCACATATTTACGTACAATTACCTTTTTTGGATTAAATCTGAAAATTTCAGGCGCTTATGTGTTATAGTTAATGAGTAATGGTCGTTACCCTTAACCCGGTCGGGGAAAAATTCACATCAAATATAGTCCCAAGCGAAAATTTGTTCTTTGAAAAACGTGAGTTTTCTATACACAAAAACTGAAGGTTGTTTTCTATTTAGGAGTACTTTTTTCATCACAATTTAATTAAATATCTTCTTTGCAATGCATTTAATGGTGTTTTGCGGGTGAAAATTGTCATTTTCTATTTTTCATGGATTTTCTTTTGTCGTAACCCTTATCTTTCATAAGAAATTTACGAGTTTTCGCCTTTTTCAGCCTACACGGTGTTTGTTTATCAGCTAATTCCTCAATGTAACACATGGAATATTACACAAGCATATGCCTGATAACCATGCAAAAAATCAAAGAAATCGGTCAAATAGGTTTTGAAAAATCAACGAACTCCCTTAACCCTGTTAAAGTTAAAAAGCTATCTCTGTGAGCGGTTAAAACGCGCCGGACTTAACCCCATAACATTCAAACTGTGTTTTCTTTACATGATAATGTTTTCCAGAGTGCATTTCACTATTTTGAGACACCTCGCGCAAAATGTTTGTTTTCGGTTGCAAATTATTATCAAAAAACCCTTATCTTTTTGTGCAAAAAAATCTTCTTTTCTCTTATTTTGGGGCTAATGATATATTTTTACAGTATAACTAATCCAAATTAAGAATATAATAACATAAAAAAATGTTGTTTGCCACATTTAAGAAAAAAAGTGCAATTGGTTGAGTAGTTTTTGAAAATTAGCGCTTATCTTTCACTCCAGCTAGGCAAACATCAACTTGGTTGACCCCCCCCCCGGCAAAAAAGCCGAAATTAACTAAAAATATTCCAAAAATACCATTCTCTTTTCACTATTGTCTATTATTTTGTTTCAATGAATACTTAAAGCGCATATTTTGCAAATCCGATATATTTCAACACGGATTTATTTGTAAAATTAACCCTTATCTTTTGTTGAAATTTTATTTTTTCATATATTTTTATGTCAAAAATGTTATTTTTTCCAATGTTTCTGTCAAAAAGTGTTAAATTAGACCGGATTTTGTTCGGTTTTCTTTAGTTCTACCCTTAAAATAAATTTTTGTTGTTTGTGACTTAAAAATATCCAATCAATATCAAGTTACGACGAACCAGTGGAGTAGATTTTTCCTTCTAGAGACGGCCCAAGATTAAGTTTATCTTATTACGTAATAGTCCTAATTACTTCCGGGTACAAAAATCGACCGTCAAACTAAAAGAAAACTATTTTGCAATATATGCATGCAAAGAATGCAAGGCTCTGACACACATTCAATGACTAAAAAATGCAAGAAATGGGTGCTATTGTCCCGCGAGCGTGGTGTTTTTACTGTCAAAAAGCACTAAATGAATACCGAATTGGCCCTTTTAGCTTGACATAACATTTAAAGAATATTTTTCTCGATATTTGGTGATTAAGTAACCTAAAATAAAAACTCTAAGCGGACGAAGTAACTCTTACAAGTCCATTAATAAGAGAACATGCACTTATTTGCATATTTACCATTTAGGTATAAGGGAACTAATTCAATTTCCGTTATCGGCCATTATAACCTTTCCGGCCATAGCTCAGTCCAAGAGTTTGCGAGAGTGATCAAACCTGTCTTAAATTGAGGCCCGTTCATTTGCGCATGAAATGAATTGAAAATTAGTATGGCATGATACCTTTTCTCTACGACTTTTCGGGCCATTTTTGAGATGACCCTTACCGCGAAGCTGTTTTTACCGGCCCCTCAAAAAAATATACCCATGTTTAAAAATAGCTTTTGGACCCGGAAAATAGTTTAAAATCTTTAATTTTTCGATTGTATTTCAACAACGGATTATAATCGCTGAAAAATATACAAACAATTTTGGATTTCAATAATATTGACCAATCAGAGATCACCTTCAACATTTGAGTATATGGACCGGAGTTTCCCTAAAGTTTTCTACCAGAGTGGTTGGAAATGAATTAGTTCCCTTAGACCTAAAGAAGAATTCTTTTGCCAATGAAATATAAAAATTGCACATATTTACGTACAATTACCTTTTTTGGATTAAATCTGAAAATTTCAGGCGCTTACGTGTTATAGTTAATGAGTAATGGTCGTTACCCTTAACCCGGTCGGGGAAAAATTCACATCAAATATAGTCCCAAGCGAAAATTTGTTCTTTGAAAAACGTGAGTTTTCTATACACAAAAACTAAAGGTTGTTTTCTATTTAGGAGTACTTTTTCATCACAATTTAATTAAATATCTTCTTTGCAATGCATTTAATGGTGTTTTGCGGGTGAAAATTGTCATTATCTATTTTTCATGGATTTTCTTTTGTCGTAACCCTTATCATTCATAAGAAATTTACGAGTTTTCGCCTTTTTCAGCCTACACGGTGTTTGTTTATCAGCTAATTCCTCAATGTAACACATGGAATATTACACAAGCATATGCCTGATAACCATGCAAAAAATCAAAGAAATCGGTCAAATAGGTTTTGAAAAATCAACGAACTCCCTTAACCCTGTTAAAGTTAAAAAGCTATCTCTCTGAGCGGTTAAACCGCGCCGGACATAACCACATAACATTCAAACTGTGTTTTCTTTACATGATAATGTTTTCCAGAGTGCATTTCACTATTTTGAGACACCTCGCGCAAAATGTTTGTTTTCGGTTGCAAATTATTATCAAAAAACCCTTATCTTTTTGTGCAAAAAATCTTCTTTTCTCTTATTTTGGGGCTAATGATATATTTTTACAGTATAACTAATCCAAATTAAGAATATAATAACATAAAAAAATGTTGTTTGCCACATTTAAGAAAAAAAGTGCAATTGGTTGAGTAGTTTTTGAAAATTCGCGCTTATCTTTCACTCCAGCTAGGCAAACATCAACTTGGTTGACCCCCCCCCCGGCAAAAAAGCCGAAATTAACTAAAAATATTCCAAAAATACCATT
This sequence comes from Fragum whitleyi, assembly GCA_948146395.1. Lineage (NCBI taxonomy): Eukaryota > Metazoa > Mollusca > Bivalvia > Cardiida > Cardiidae > Fragum > Fragum whitleyi. The sequence continues at coordinate 28,300,879 of OX411558.1, forward strand.
CTCTTTTTACTATTGTCTATTATTTTGTTTCAATGAATACTTAAAGCGCATATTTTGCAAATCCGATATATTTCAACACGGATTTATTTGTAAAATTAACCCTTATCTTTTGTTGAAATTTTATTTTTTCATATATTTTTATGTCAAAAATGTTATTTTTTCCAATGTTTCTGTCTAAAAGTGTTAAATTAGACCGGATTTTGTTCGGTTTTCTTTAGTTCTACCCTTAAAATAAATTTTTGTTGTTTGTGACTTAAAAATATCCAATCAATATCAAGTTACGACGAACCAGTGGAGTAGATTTTTCCTTCTAGAGACGGCCCAAGATTAAGTTTATCTTATTACGTAATAGTCCTAATTACTTCCGGGTACAAAAATCGACCGTCAAACTAAAAGAAAACTATTTTGCAATATATGCATGCAAAGAATGCAAGGCACTGACACACATTCAATGACTAAAAAATGCAAGAAATGGGTGCTATTGTCCCGCGAGCGTGGTGTTTTTACTGTCAAAAAGCACTAAATGAATACCGAATTGGCCCTTTTAGCTTGACATAACATTTAAAGAATATTTTTCTCGATATTTGGTGATTAAGTAACCTAAAACAAAAACTCTAAGCGGACGAAGTAACTCTTACAAGTCCATTAATAAGAGAACATGCACTTATTCGCATATTTACCATTTAGGTATAAGGGAACTAATTCAATTTCCGTTATCGGCCATTATAACCTTTCCGGCCATAGCTCAGTCCAAGAGTTTGCGAGAGTGATCAAACCTGTCTTAAATTGAGGCCCGTTCATTTGCGCATGAAATGAATTGAAAATTAGTATGGCATGATACCTTTTCTCTACGACTTTTCGGGCCATTTTTGAGATGACCCTTACCGCGAAGCTGTTTTTACCGGCCCCTCAAAAAAATATACCCATGTTTAAAAATAGCTTTTGGACCCGGAAAATAGTTTAAAATCTTTAAGTTTTCGATTGTATTTCAACAACGGATTATAATCGCTGAAAAATATACAAACAATTTTGGATTTCAATAATATTGACCAATCAGAGATTACCTGCAACATTTGAGTATATGGACCGGAGTTTCCCTAAGGTTTTCTACCAGAGTGGTTGGAAATGAATTAGTTCCCTTAGACCTAAAGAAGAATTCTTTTGCCAATGAAATATAAAAATTGCACATATTTACGTACAATTACCTTTTTTGGATTAAATCTGAAAATTTCAGGCGCTTACGTGTTATAGTTAATGAGTAATGGTCGTTACCCTTAACCCGGTCGGGGAAAAATTCACATCAAATATAGTCCCAAGCGAAAATTTGTTCTTTGAAAAACGTGAGTTTTCTATACACAAAAACTGAAGGTTGTTTTCTATTTAGGAGTACTTTTTCATCACAATTTAATTAAATATCTTCTTTGCAATGCATTTAATGGTGTTTTGCGGGTGAAAATTGTCATTTTCTATTTTTCATGGATTTTCTTTTGTCGTAACCCTTATCTTTCATAAGAAATTTACGAGTTTTCGCCTTTTTCAGCCTACACGGTGTTTGTTTATCAGCTAATTCCTCAATGTAACACATGGAATATTACACAAGCATATGCCTGATAACCATGCAAAAAATCAAAGAAATCGGTCAAATAGGTTTTGAAAAATCAACGAACTCCCTTAACCCTGTTAAAGTTAAAAAGCTATCTCTCTGAGCGGTTAAAACGCGCCGGACATAACCACATAACATTCAAACTGTGTTTTCTTTACATGATAATGTTTTCCAGAGTGCATTTCACTATTTTGAGACACCTCGCGCAAAATGTTTGTTTTCGGTTGCAAATTATTATCAAAAAACCCTTATCTTTTTGTGCAAAAAATCTTCTTTTCTCTTATTTTGGGGCTAATGATATATTTTTACAGTATAACTAATCCAAATTAAGAATATAATAACATAAAAAAATGTTGTTTGCCACATTTAAGAAAAAAAGTGCAATTGGTTGAGTAGTTTTTGAAAATTAGCGCTTATCTTTCACTCCAGCTAGGCAAACATCAACTTGGTTGACCCCCCCCCCCGGCAAAAAAGCCGAAATTAACTAAAAATATTCCAAAAATACCATTCTCTTTTTACTATTGTCTATTATTTTGTTTCAATGAATACTTAAAGCGCATATTTTGCAAATCCGATATATTTCAACACGGATTTATTTGTAAAATTAACCCTTATCTTTTGTTGAAATTTTATTTTTTCATATATTTTTATGTCAAAAATGTTATTTTTTCCAATGTTTCTGTCTAAAAGTGTTAAATTAGACCGGATTTCGTTCGGTTTTCTTTAGTTCTACCCTTAAAATAAATTTTTGTTGTTTGTGACTTAAAAATATCCAATCAATATCAAGTTACGACGAACCAGTGGAGTAGATTTTTCCTTCTAGAGACGGCCCAAGATTAAGTTTATCTTATTACGTAATAGTCCTAATTACTTCCGGGTACAAAAATCGACCGTCAAACTAAAAGAAAACTATTTTGCAATATATGCATGCAAAGAATGCAAGGCACTGACACACATTCAATGACTAAAAAATGCAAGAAATGGGTGCTATTGTCCCGCGAGCGTGGTGTTTTTACTGTCAAAAAGCACTAAATGAATACCGAATTGGCCCTTTTAGCTTGACATAACATTTAAAGAATATTTTTCTCGATATTTGGTGATTAAGTAACCTAAAACAAAAACTCTAAGCGGACGAAGTAACTCTTACAAGTCCATTAATAAGAGAACATGCACTTATTCGCATATTTACCATTTAGGTATAAGGGAACTAATTCAATTTCCGTTATCGGCCATTATAACCTTTCCGGCCATAGCTCAGTCCAAGAGTTTGCGAGAGTGATCAAACCTGTCTTAAATTGAGGCCCGTTCATTTGCGCATGAAATGAATTGAAAATTAGTATGGCATGATACCTTTTCTCTACGACTTTTCGGGCCATTTTTGAGATGACCCTTACCGCGAAGCTGTTTTTACCGGCCCCTCAAAAAAATATACCCATGTTTAAAAATAGCTTTTGGACCCGGAAAATAGTTTAAAATCTTTAAGTTTTCGATTGTATTTCAACAACGGATTATAATCGCTGAAAAATATACAAACAATTTTGGATTTCAATAATATTGACCAATCAGAGATTACCTTCAACATTTGAGTATATGGACCGGAGTTTCCCTAAGGTTTTCTACCAGAGTGGTTGGAAATGAATTAGTTCCCTTAGACCTAAAGAAGAATTCTTTTGCCAATGAAATATAAAAATTGCACATATTTACGTACAATTACCTTTTTTGGATTAAATCTGAAAATTTCAGGCGCTTACGTGTTATAGTTAATGAGTAATGGTCGTTACCCTTAACCCGGTCGGGGAAAAATTCACATCAAATATAGTCCCAAGCGAAAATTTGTTCTTTGAAAAACGTGAGTTTTCTATACACAAAAACTGAAGGTTGTTTTCTATTTAGGAGTACTTTTTCATCACAATTTAATTAAATATCTTCTTTGCAATGCATTTAATGGTGTTTTGCGGGTGAAAATTGTCATTTTCTATTTTTCATGGATTTTCTTTTGTCGTAACCCTTATCTTTCATAAGAAATTTACGAGTTTTCGCCTTTTTCAGCCTACACGGTGTTTGTTTATCAGCTAATTCCTCAATGTAACACATGGAATATTACACAAGCATAATTATGCCTGATAACCATGCAAAAAATCAAAGAAATCGGTCAAATAGGTTTTGAAAAATCAACGAACTCCCTTAACCCTGTTAAAGTTAAAAAGCTATGTCTCTGAGCGGTTAAAACGCGCCGGACATAACCCCATAACATTCAAACTGTGTTTTCTTTACATGATAATGTTATCCAGAGTGCATTTCACTATTTTGAGACACCTCGCGCAAAATGTTTGTTTTCGGTTGCAAATTATTATCAAAAAACCCTTATCTTTTTGTGCAAAAAAATCTTCTTTTCTCTTATTTTGGGGCTAATGATATATTTTTACAGTATAACTAATCCAAATTAAGAATATAATAACATAAAAAAAATGTTGTTTGCCACATTTAAGAAAAAAAGTGCAATTGGTTGAGTAGTTTTTGAAAATTAGCGCTTATCTTTCACTCCAGCTAGGCAAACATCAACTTGGTTGACCCCCTCCCCCCGGCAAAAAAGCCGAAATTAACTAAAAATATTCCAAAAATACCATTCTCTTTTCACTATTGTCTATTATTTTGTTTCAATGAATACTTAAAGCGCATATTTTGCAAATCCGATATATTTCAACACGGATTTATTTGTAAAATTAACCCTTATCTTTTGTTGAAATTTTATTTTTTCATACATTTTTATGTCAAAAATGTTATTTTTTCCAATGTTTCTGTCAAAAAGTGTTAAATTAGACCGGATTTTGTTCGGTTTTCTTTAGTTCTACCCTTAAAATAAATTTTTGTTGTTTGTGACTTAAAAATATCCAATCAATATCAAGTTACGACGAACCAGTGGAGTAGATTTTTCCTTCTAGAGACGGCCCAAGATTAAGTTTATCTTATTACGTAATAGTCCTAATTACTTCCGGGTACAAAAATCGACCGTCAAACTAAAAGAAAACTATTTTGCAATATATGCATGCAAAGAATGCAAGGCACTGACACACATTCAATGACTAAAAAATGCAAGAAATGGGTGCTATTGTCCCGCGAGCGTGGTGTTTTTACTGTCAAAAAGCACTAAATGAATACCGAATTGGCCCTTTTAGCTTGACATAACATTTAAAGAATATTTTTCTCGATATTTGGTGATTAAGTAACCTAAAATAAAAACTCTAAGCGGACGAAGTAACTCTTACAAGTCCATTAATAAGAGAACATGCACTTATTTGCATATTTACCATAAAGAAGAATTCTTTTGCCAATGAAATATAAAAATTGCACATATTTACGTACAATTACCTTTTTTGGATTAAATCTGAAAATTTCAAGCGCTTACGTGTTATAGTTAATGAGTAATGGTCGTTACCCTTAACCCGGTCGGGGAAAAATTCACATCAAATATAGTCCCAAGCGAAAATTTGTTCTTTGAAAAGCGTGAGTTTTCTATACACAAAAACTGAAGGTTGTTTTCTATTTAGGAGTACTTTTTCATCACAATTTAATTAAATATCTTCTTTGCAATGCATTTAATGGTGTTTTGCGGGTGAAAATTGTCATTTTCTATTTTTCATGGATTTTCTTTTGTCGTAACCCTTATCTTTCATAAGAAATTTACGAGTTTTCGCCTTTTTCAGCCTACACGGTGTTTGTTTATCAGCTAATTCCTCAATGTAACACATGGAATATTACACAAGCATATGCCTGATAACCATGCAAAAAATCAAAGAAATCGGTCAAATAGGTTTTGAAAAATCAACGAACTCCCTTAACCCTGTTAAAGTTAAAAAGCTATCTCTCTGAGCGGTTAAAACGCGCCGGACATAACCCCATAACATTCAAACTGTGTTTTCTTTACATGATAATGTTTTCCAGAGTGCATTTCACTATTTTGAGACACCTCGCGCAAAATGTTTGTTTTCGGTTGCAAATTATTATCAAAAAACCCTTATCTTTTTGTGCAAAAAAATCTTCTTTTCTCTTATTTTGGGGCTAATGATATATTTTTACAGTATAACTAATCCAAATTAAGAATATAATAACATAAAAAAATGTTGTTTGCCACATTTAAGAAAAAAAGTGCAATTGGTTGAGTAGTTTTTGAAAATTAGCGCTTATCTTTCACTCCAGCTAGGCAAACATCAACTTGGTTGACCCCCTCCCCCCGGCAAAAAAGCCGAAATTAACTAAAAATATTCCAAAAATACCATTCTCTTTTCACTATTGTCTATTATTTTGTTTCAATGAATACTTAAAGCGCATATTTTGCAAATCCGATATATTTCAACACGGATTTATTTGTAAAATTAACCCTTATCTTTTGTTGAAATTTTATTTTTTCATACATTTTTATGTCAAAAATGTTATTTTTTCCAATGTTTCTGTCAAAAAGTGTTAAATTAGACCGGATTTTGTTCGGTTTTCTTTAGTTCTACTCTTAAAATAAATTTTTGTTGTTTGTGACTTAAAAATATCCAATCAATATCAAGTTACGACGAACCAGTGGAGTAGATTTTTCCTTCTAGAGACGGCCCAAGATTAAGTTTATCTTATTACGTAATAGTCCTAATTACTTCCGGGTACAAAAATCGACCGTCAAACTAAAAGAAAACTATTTTGCAATATATGCATGCAAAGAATGCAAGGCACTGACACACATTCAATGACTAAAAAATGCAAGAAATGGGTGCTATTGTCCCGCGAGCGTGGTGTTTTTACTGTCAAAAAGCACTAAATGAATACCGAATTGGCCCTTTTAGCTTGACATAACATTTAAAGAATATTTTTCTCGATATTTGGTGATTAAGTAACCTAAAATAAAAACTCTAAGCGGACGAAGTAACTCTTACAAGTCCATTAATAAGAGAACATGCACTTATTTGCATATTTACCATAAGGAAGAATTCTTTTGCCAATGAAATATAAAAATTGCACATATTTACGTACAATTACCTTTTTTGGATTAAATCTGAAAATTTCAGGCGCTTACGTGTTATAGTTAATGAGTAATGGTCGTTACCCTTAACCCGGTCGGGGAAAAATTCACATCAAATATAGTCCCAAGCGAAAATTTGTTCTTTGAAAAACGTGAGTTTTCTATACACAAAAACTGAAGGTTGTTTTCTATTTAGGAGTACTTTTTCATCACAATTTAATTAAATATCTTCTTTGCAATGCATTTAATGGTGTTTTGCGGGTGAAAATTGTCATTTTCTATTTTTCATGGATTTTCTTTTGTCGTAACCCTTATCTTTCATAAGAAATTTACGAGTTTTCGCCTTTTTCAGCCTACACGGTGTTTGTTTATCAGCTAATTCCTCAATGTAACACATGGAATATTACACAAGCATATGCCTGATAACCATGCAAAAAATCAAAGAAATCGGTCAAATAGGTTTTGAAAAATCAACGAACTCCCTTAACCCTGTTAAAGTTAAAAAGCTATCTCTCTGAGCGGTTAAAACGCGCCGGACATAACCCCATAACATTCAAACTGCGTTTTCTTTACATGATAATGTTTTCCAGAGTGCATTTCACTATTTTGAGACACCTCGCGCAAAATGTTTGTTTTCGGTTGCAAATTATTATCAAAAAACCCTTATCTTTTTGTGCAAAAAAATCTTCTTTTCTCTTATTTTGGGGCTAATGATATATTTTTACAGTATAACTAATCCAAATTAAGAATATAATAACATAAAAAATGTTGTTTGCCACATTTAAGAAAAAAAGTGCAATTGGTTGAGTAGTTTTTGAAAATTAGCGCTTATCTTTCACTCCAGCTAGGCAAACATCAACTTGGTTGACCCCCTCCCCCCGGCAAAAAAGCCGAAATTAACTAAAAATATTCCAAAAATACCATTCTCTTTTCACTATTGTCTATTATTTTGTTTCAATGAATACTTAAAGCGCATATTTTGCAAATCCGATATATTTCAACACGGATTTATTTGTAAAATTAACCCTTATCTTTTGTTGAAATTTTATTTTTTCATACATTTTTATGTCAAAAATGTTATTTTTTCCAATGTTTCTGTCAAAAAGTGTTAAATTAGACCGGATTTTGTTCGGTTTTCTTTAGTTCTACCCTTAAAATAAATTTTTGTTGTTTGTGACTTAAAAATATCCAATCAATATCAAGTTACGACGAACCAGTGGAGTAGATTTTTCCTTCTAGAGACGGCCCAAGATTAAGTTTATCTTATTACGTAATAGTCCTAATTACTTCCGGGTACAAAAATCGACCGTCAAACTAAAAGAAAACTATTTTGCAATATATGCATGCAAAGAATGCAAGGCACTGACACACATTCAATGACTAAAAAATGCAAGAAATGGGTGCTATTGTCCCGCGAGCGTGGTGTTTTTACTGTCAAAAAGCACTAAATGAATACCGAATTAGCCCTTTTAGCTTGACATAACATTTAAAGAATATTTTTCTCGATATTTGGTGATTAAGTAACCTAAAATAAAAACTCTAAGCGGACGAAGTAACTCTTACAAGTCCATTAATAAGAGAACATGCACTTATTTGCATATTTACCATAAAGAAGAATTCTTTTGCCAATGAAATATAAAAATTGCACATATTTACGTACAATTACCTTTTTGGATTAAATCTGAAAATTTCAGGCGCTTACGTGTTATAGTTAATGAGTAATGGTCGTTACCCTTAACCCGGTCGGGGAAAAATTCACATCAAATATAGTCCCAAGCGAAAATTTGTTCTTTGAAAAGCGTGAGTTTTCTATACACAAAAACTGAAGGTTGTTTTCTATTTAGGAGTACTTTTTCATCACAATTTAATTAAATATCTTCTTTGCAATGCATTTAATGGTGTTTTGCGGGTGAAAATTGTCATTTTCTATTTTTCATGGATTTTCTTTTGTCGTAACCCTTATCTTTCATAAGAAATTTACGAGTTTTCGCCTTTTTCAGCCTACACGGTGTTTGTTTATCAGCTAATTCCTCAATGTAACACATGGAATATTACACAAGCATATGCCTGATAACCATGCAAAAAATCAAAGAAATCGGTCAAATAGGTTTTGAAAAATCAACGAACTCCCTTAACCCTGTTAAAGTTAAAAAGCTATCTCTCTGAGCGGTTAAAACGCGCCGGACATAACCCCATAACATTCAAACTGTGTTTTCTTTACATGATAATGTTTTCCAGAGTGCATTTCACTATTTTGAGACACCTCGCGCAAAATGTTTGTTTTCGGTTGCAAATTATTATAAAAAAACCCTTATCTTTTTGTGCAAACAAATCTTCTTTTCTCTTATTTTGGGGCTAATGATATATTTTTACAGTATAACTAATCCAAATTAAGAATATAATAACATAAAAAAATGTTGTTTGCCACATTTAAGAAAAAAAGTGCAATTGGTTGAGTAGTTTTTGAAAATTAGCGCTTATCTTTCACTCCAGCTAGGCAAACATCAACTTGGTTGACCCCCTCCCCCCGGCAAAAAAGCCGAAATTAACTAAAAATATTCCAAAAATACCATTCTCTTTTCACTATTGTCTATTATTTTGTTTCAATGAATACTTAAAGCGCATATTTTGCAAATCCGATATATTTCAACACGGATTTATTTGTAAAATTAACCCTTATCTTTTGTTGAAATTTTATTTTTTCATACATTTTTATGTCAAAAATGTTATTTTTTCCAATGTTTCTGTCAAAAAGTGTTAAATTAGACCGGATTTTGTTCGGTTTTCTATAGTTCTACTCTTAAAATAAATTTTTGTTGTTTGTGACTTAAAAATATCCAATCAATATCAAGTTACGACGAACCAGTGGAGTAGATTTTTCCTTCTAGAGACGGCCCAAGATTAAGTTTATCTTATTACGTAATAGTCCTAATTACTTCCGGGTACAAAAATCGACCGTCAAACTAAAAGAAAACTATTTTGCAATATATGCATGCAAAGAATGCAAGGCACTGACACACATTCAATGACTAAAAAATGCAAGAAATGGGTGCTATTGTCCCGCGAGCGTGGTGTTTTTACTGTCAAAAAGCACTAAATGAATACCGAATTGGCCCTTTTAGCTTGACATAACATTTAAAGAATATTTTTCTCGATATTTGGTGATTAAGTAACCTAAAATAAAAACTCTAAGCGGACGAAGTAACTCTTACAAGTCCATTAATAAGAGAACATGCACTTATTTGCATATTTACCATAAGGAAGAATTCTTTTGCCAATGAAATATAAAAATTGCACATATTTACGTACAATTACCTTTTTTGGATTAAATCTGAAAATTTCAGGCGCTTACGTGTTATAGTTAATGAGTAATGGTCGTTACCCTTAACCCGGTCGGGGAAAAATTCACATCAAATATAGTCCCAAGCGAAAATTTGTTCTTTGAAAAACGTGAGTTTTCTATACACAAAAACTGAAGGTTGTTTTCTATTTAGGAGTACTTTTTCATCACAATTTAATTAAATATCTTCTTTGCAATGCATTTAATGGTGTTTTGCGGGTGAAAATTGTCATTTTCTATTTTTCATGGATTTTCTTTTGTCGTAACCCTTATCTTTCATAAGAAATTTACGAGTTTTCGCCTTTTTCAGCCTACACGGTGTTTGTTTATCAGCTAATTCCTCAATGTAACACATGGAATATTACACAAGCATATGCCTGATAACCATGCAAAAAATCAAAGAAATCGGTCAAATAGGTTTTGAAAAATCAACGAACTCCCTTAACCCTGTTAAAGTTAAAAAGCTATCTCTCTGAGCGGTTAAAACGCGCCGGACATAACCCCATAACATTCAAACTGCGTTTTCTTTACATGATAATGTTTTCCAGAGTGCATTTCACTATTTTGAGACACCTCGCGCAAAATGTTTGTTTTCGGTTGCAAATTATTATCAAAAAACCCTTATCTTTTTGTGCAAAAAAATCTTCTTTTCTCTTATTTTGGGGCTAATGATATATTTTTACAGTATAACTAATCCAAATTAAGAATATAATAACATAAAAAATGTTGTTTGCCACATTTAAGAAAAAAAGTGCAATTGGTTGAGTAGTTTTTGAAAATTAGCGCTTATCTTTCACTCCAGCTAGGCAAACATCAACTTGGTTGACCCCCTCCCCCCGGCAAAAAAGCCGAAATTAACTAAAAATATTCCAAAAATACCATTCTCTTTTCACTATTGTCTATTATTTTGTTTCAATGAATACTTAAAGCGCATATTTTGCAAATCCGATATATTTCAACACGGATTTATTTGTAAAATTAACCCTTATCTTTTGTTGAAATTTTATTTTTTCATACATTTTTATGTCAAAAATGTTATTTTTTCCAATGTTTCTGTCAAAAAGTGTTAAATTAGACCGGATTTTGTTCGGTTTTCTTTAGTTCTACCCTTAAAATAAATTTTTGTTGTTTGTGACTTAAAAATATCCAATCAATATCAAGTTACGACGAACCAGTGGAGTAGATTTTTCCTTCTAGAGACGGCCCAAGATTAAGTTTATCTTATTACGTAATAGTCCTAATTACTTCCGGGTACAAAAATGACCGTCAAACTAAAAGAAAACTATTTTGCAATATATGCATGCAAAGAATGCAAGGCACTGACACACATTCAATGACTAAAAAATGCAAGAAATGGGTGCTATTGTCCCGCGAGCGTGGTGTTTTTACTGTCAAAAAGCACTAAATGAATACCGAATTGGCCCTTTTAGCTTGACATAACATTTAAAGAATATTTTTCTCGATATTTGGTGATTAAGTAACCTAAAATAAAAACTCTAAGCGGACGAAGTAACTCTTACAAGTCCATTAATAAGAGAACATGCACTTATTTGCATATTTACCATTTAGGTATAAGGGAACTAATTCAATTTCCGTTATCGGCCATTATAACCTTTCCGGCCATAGCTCAGTCCAAGAGTTTGCGAGAGTGATCAAACCTGTCTTAAATTGAGGCCCGTTCATTTGCGCATGAAATGAATTGAAAATTAGTATGGCATGATCCCTTTTCTCTACGACTTTTCGGGCCATTTTTGAGATGACCCTTACCGCGAAGCTGTTTTTACCGGCCCCTCAAAAAAATATACCCATGTTTAAAAATAGCTTTTGGACCCGGAAAATAGTTTAAAATCTTTAATTTTTCGATTGTATTTCAACAACGGATTATAATCGCTGAAAAATATACAAACAATTTTGGATTTCAATAATATTGACCAATCAGAGATCACCTTCAACATTTGAGTATATGGACCGGAGTTTCCCTAAAGTTTTCTACCAGAGTGGTTGGAAATGAATTAGTTCCCTTAGACCTAAAGAAGAATTCTTTTGCCAATGAAATATAAAAATTGCACATATTTACGTACAATTACCTTTTTTGGATTAAATCTGAAAATTTCAGGCGCTTACGTGTTATAGTTAATGAGTAATGGTCGTTACCCTTAACCCGGTCGGGGAAAAATTCACATCAAATATAGTCCCAAGCGAAAATTTGTTCTTTGAAAAGCGTGAGTTTTCTATACACAAAAACTGAATGTTGTTTTCTATTTAGGAGTACTTTTTCATCACAATTTAATTAAATATCTTCTTTGCAATGCATTTAATGGTGTTTTGCGGGTGAAAATTGTCATTTTCTATTTTTCATGGATTTTCTTTTGTCGTAACCCTTATCTTTCATAAGAAATTTACGAGTTTTCGCCTTTTTCAGCCTACACGGTGTTTGTTTATCAGCTAATTCCTCAATGTAACACATGGAATATTACACAAGCATATGCCTGATAACCATGCAAAAAATCAAAGAAATCGGTCAAATAGGTTTTGAAAAATCAACGAACTCCCTTAACCCTGTTAAAGTTAAAAAGCTATCTCTCTGAGCGGTTAAAACGCGCCGGACATAACCCCATAACATTCAAACTGTGTTTTCTTTACATGATAATGTTTTCCAGAGTGCATTTCACTATTTTGAGACACCTCGCGCAAAATGTTTGTTTTCGGTTGCAAATTATTATCAAAAAACCCTTATCTTTTTGTGCAAAAAAATCTTCTTTTCTCTTATTTTGGGGCTAATGATATATTTTTACAGTATAACTAATCCAAATTAAGAATATAATAACATAAAAAAATGTTGTTTGCCACATTTAAGAAAAAAAGTGCAATTGGTTGAGTAGTTTTTGAAAATTAGCGCTTATCTTTCACTCCAGCTAGGCAAACATCAACTTGGTTGACCCCCTCCCCCCGGCAAAAAAGCCGAAATTAACCAAAAATATTCCAAAAATACCATTCTCTTTTCACTATTGTCTATTATTTTGTTTCAATGAATACTTAAAGCGCATATTTTGCAAATCCGATATATTTCAACACGGATTTATTTGTAAAATTAACCCTTATCTTTTGTTGAAATTTTATTTTTTCATACATTTTTATGTCAAAAATGTTATTTTTTCCAATGTTTCTGTCAAAAAGTGTTAAATTAGACCGGATTTTGTTCGGTTTTCTTTAGTTCTACCCTTAAAATAAATTTTTGTTGTTTGTGACTTAAAAATATCCAATCAATATCAAGTTACGACGAACCAGTGGAGTAGATTTTTCCTTCTAGAGACGGCCCAAGATTAAGTTTATCTTATTACGTAATAGTCCTAATTACTTCCGGGTACAAAAATCGACCGTCAAACTAAAAGAAAACTATTTTGCAATATATGCATGCAAAGAATGCAAGGCACTGACACACATTCAATGACTAAAAAATGCAAGAAATGGGTGCTATTGTCCCGCGAGCGTGGTGTTTTTACTGTCAAAAAGCACTAAATGAATACCGAATTGGCCCTTTTAGCTTGACATAACATTTAAAGAATATTTTTCTCGATATTTGGTGATTAAGTAACCTAAAATAAAAACTCTAAGCGGACGAAGTAACTCTTACAAGTCCATTAATAAGAGAACATGCACTTATTTGCATATTTACCATAATGAAGAATTCTTTTGCCAATGAAATATAAAAATTGCACATATTTACGTACAATTACCTTTTTTGGATTAAATCTGAAAATTTCAGGCGCTTACGTGTTATAGTTAATGAGTAATGGTCGTTACCCTTAACCCGGTCGGGGAAAAATTCACATCAAATATAGTCCCAAGCGAAAATTTGTTCTTTGAAAAGCGTGAGTTTTCTATACACAAAAACTGAAGGTTGTTTTCTATTTAGGAGTACTTTTTCATCACAATTTAATTAAATATCTTCTTTGCAATGCATTTAATGGTGTTTTGCGGGTGAAAATTGTCATTTTCTATTTTTCATGGATTTTCTTTTGTCGTAACCCTTATCTTTCATAAGAAATTTACGAGTTTTCGCCTTTTTCAGCCTACACGGTGTTTGTTTATCAGCTAATTCCTCAATGTAACACATGGAATATTACACAAGCATATGCCTGATAACCATGCAAAAAATCAAAGAAATCGGTCAAATAGGTTTTGAAAAATCAACGAACTCCCTTAACCCTGTTAAAGTTAAAAAGCTATCTCTCTGAGCGGTTAAAACGCGCCGGACATAACCCCATAACATTCAAACTGTGTTTTCTTTACATGATAATGTTTTCCAGAGTGCATTTCACTATTTTGAGACACCTCGCGCAAAATGTTTGTTTTCGGTTGCAAATTATTATCAAAAAACCCTTATCTTTTTGTGCAAAAAAATCTTCTTTTCTCTTATTTTGGGGCTAATGATATATTTTTACAGTATAACTAATCCAAATTAAGAATATAATAACATAAAAATTGTTGTTTGCCACATTTAAGAAAAAAAGTGCAATTGGTTGAGTAGTTTTTGAAAATTAGCGCTTATCTTTCACTCCAGCTAGGCAAACATCAACTTGGTTGACCCCCTCCCCCCGGCAAAAAAGCCGAAATTAACTAAAAATATTCCAAAAATACCATTCTCTTTTCACTATTGTCTATTATTTTGTTTCAATGAATACTTAAAGCGCATATTTTGCAAATCCGATATATTTCAACACGGATTTATTTGTAAAATTAACCCTTATCTTTTGTTGAAATTTTATTTTTTCATACATTTTTATGTCAAAAATGTTATTTTTTCCAATGTTTCTGTCAAAAAGTGTTAAATTAGACCGGATTTTGTTCGGTTTTCTTTAGTTCTACCCTTAAAATAAATTTTTGTTGTTTGTGACTTAAAAATATCCAATCAATATCAAGTTACGACGAACCAGTGGAGTAGATTTTTCCTTCTAGAGACGGCCCAAGATTAAGTTTATCTTATTACGTAATAGTCCTAATTACTTCCGGGTACAAAAATCGACCGTCAAACTAAAAGAAAACTATTTTGCAATATATGCATGCAAAGAATGCAAGGCACTGACACACATTAATGACTAAAAAATGCAAGAAATGGGTGCTATTGTCCCGCGAGCGTGGTGTTTTTACTGTCAAAAAGCACTAAATGAATACCGAATTTGCCCTTTTAGCTTGACATAACATTTAAAGAATATTTTTCTCGATATTTGGTGATTAAGTAACCTAAAATAAAAACTCTAAGCGGACGAAGTAACTCTTACAAGTCCATTAATAAGAGAACATGCACTTATTTGCATATTTACCATTTAGGTATAAGGGAACTAATTCAATTTCCGTTATCGGCCATTATAACCTTTCCGGCCATAGCTCAGTCCAAGAGTTTGCGAGAGTGATCAAACCTGTCTTAAATTGAGGCCCGTTCATTTGCGCATGAAATGAATTGAAAATTAGTATGGCATGATCCCTTTTCTCTACGACTTTTCGGGCCATTTTTGAGATGACCCTTACCGCGAAGCTGTTTTTACCGGCCCCTCAAAAAAATATACCCATGTTTAAAAATAGCTTTTGGACCCGGAAAATAGTTTAAAATCTTTAATTTTTCGATTGTATTTCAACAACGGATTATAATCGCTGAAAAATATACAAACAATTTTGGATTTCAATAATATTGACCAATCAGAGATCACCTTCAACATTTGAGTATATGGACCGGAGTTTCCCTAAAGTTTTCTACCAGAGTGGTTGGAAATGAATTAGTTCCCTTAGACCTAAAGAAGAATTCTTTTGCCAATGAAATATAAAAATTGCACATATTTACGTACAATTACCTTTTTTGGATTAAATCTGAAAATTTCAGGCGCTTACGTGTTATAGTTAATGAGTAATGGTCGTTACCCTTAACCCGGTCGGGGAAAAATTCACATCAAATATAGTCCCAAGCGAAAATTTGTTCTTTGAAAAGCGTGAGTTTTCTATACACAAAAACTGAAGGTTGTTTTCTATTTAGGAGTACTTTTTCATCACAATTTAATTAAATATCTTCTTTGCAATGCATTTAATGGTGTTTTGCGGGTGAAAATTGTCATTTTCTATTTTTCATGGATTTTCTTTTGTCGTAACCCTTATCTTTCATAAGAAATTTACGAGTTTTCGCCTTTTTCAGCCTACACGGTGTTTGTTTATCAGCTAATTCCTCAATGTAACACATGGAATATTACACAAGCATATGCCTGATAACCATGCAAAAAATCAAAGAAATCGGTCAAATAGGTTTTGAAAAATCAACGAACTCCCTTAACCCTGTTAAAGTTAAAAAGCTATCTCTCTGAGCGGTTAAAACGCGCCGGACATAACCCCATAACATTCAAACTGTGTTTTCTTTACATGATAATGTTTTCCAGAGTGCATTTCACTATTTTGAGACACCTCGCGCAAAATGTTTATTTTCGGTTGCAAATTATTATCAAAAAACCCTTATCTTTTTGTGCAAAAAAATCTTCTTTTCTCTTATTTTGGGGCTAATGATATATTTTTACAGTATAACTAATCCAAATTAAGAATATAATAACATAAAAAAATGTTGTTTGCCACATTTAAGAAAAAAAGTGCAATTGGTTGAGTAGTTTTTGAAAATTAGCGCTTATCTTTCACTCCAGCTAGGCAAACATCAACTTGGTTGACCCCCCCCCCGGCAAAAAAGCCGAAATTAACTAAAAATATTCCAAAAATACCATTCTCTTTTCACTATTGTCTATTATTTTGTTTCAATGTATACTTAAAGCGCATATTTTGCAAATCCGATATATTTCAACACGGATTTATTTGTAAAATTAACCCTTATCTTTTGTTGAAATTTTTTTTTTTCATATATTTTTATGTCAAAAATGTTATTTTTTCCAATGTTTCTGTCAAAAAGTGTTAAATTAGACCGGATTTTGTTCGGTTTTCTTTAGTTCTACCCTTAAAATATATTTTTGTTGTTTGTGACTTAAAAATATCCAATCAATATCAAGTTACGACGAACCAGTGGAGTAGATTTTTCCTTCTAGAGACGGCCCAAGATTAAGTTTATCTTATTACGTAATAGTCCTAATTACTTCCGGGTACAAAAATCGACCGTCAAACTAAAAGAAAACTATTTTGCAATATATGCATGCAAAGAATGCAAGGCACTGACACACATTCAATGACTAAAAAATGCAAGAAATGGGTGCTATTGTCCCGCGAGCGTGGTGTTTTTACTGTCAAAAAGCACTAAATGAATACCGAATTTGCCCTTTTAGCTTGACATAACATTTAAAGAATATTTTTCTCGATATTTGGTGATTAAGTAACCTAAAATAAAAACTCTAAGCGGACGAAGTAACTCTTACAAGTCCATTAATAAGAGAACATGCACTTATTTGCATATTTACCATTTAGGTATAAGGGAACTAATTCAATTTCCGTTATCGGCCATTATAACCTTTCCGGCCATAGCTCAGTCCAAGAGTTTGCGAGAGTGATCAAACCTGTCTTAAATTGAGGCCCGTTCATTTGCGCATGAAATGAATTGAAAATTAGTATGGCATGATCCCTTTTCTCTACGACTTTTCGGGCCATTTTTGAGATGACCCTTACCGCGAAGCTGTTTTTACCGGCCCCTCAAAAAAATATACCCATGTTTAAAAATAGCTTTTGGACCCGGAAAATAGTTTAAAATCTTTAATTTTTCGATTGTATTTCAACAACGGATTATAATCGCTGAAAAATATACAAACAATTTTGGATTTCAATAATATTGACCAATCAGAGATCACCTTCAACATTTGAGTATATGGACCGGAGTTTCCCTAAAGTTTTCTACCAGAGTGGTTGGAAATGAATTAGTTCCCTTAGACCTAAAGAAGAATTCTTTTGCCAATGAAATATAAAAATTGCACATATTTACGTACAATTACCTTTTTTGGATTAAATCTGAAAATTTCAGGCGCTTACGTGTTATAGTTAATGAGTAATGGTCGTTACCCTTAACCCGGTCGGGGAAAAATTCACATCAAATATAGTCCCAAGCGAAAATTTGTTCTTTGAAAAGCGTGAGTTTTCTATACACAAAAACTGAAGGTTGTTTTCTATTTAGGAGTACTTTTTCATCACAATTTAATTAAATATCTTCTTTGCAATGCATTTAATGGTGTTTTGCGGGTGAAAATTGTCATTTTCTATTTTTCATGGATTTTCTTTTGTCGTAACCCTTATCTTTCATAAGAAATTTACGAGTTTTCGCCTTTTTCAGCCTACACGGTGTTTGTTTATCAGCTAATTCCTCAATGTAACACATGGAATATTACACAAGCATATGCCTGATAACCATGCAAAAAATCAAAGAAATCGGTCAAATAGGTTTTGAAAAATCAACGAACTCCCTTAACCCTGTTAAAGTTAAAAAGCTATCTCTCTGAGCGGTTAAAACGCGCCGGACATAACCCCATAACATTCAAACTGTGTTTTCTTTACATGATAATGTTTTCCAGAGTGCATTTCACTATTTTGAGACACCTCGCGCAAAATGTTTATTTTCGGTTGCAAATTATTATCAAAAAACCCTTATCTTTTTGTGCAAAAAAATCTTCTTTTCTCTTATTTTGGGGCTAATGATATATTTTTACAGTATAACTAATCCAAATTAAGAATATAATAACATAAAAAAATGTTGTTTGCCACATTTAAGAAAAAAGTGCAATTGGTTGAGTAGTTTTTGAAAATTAGCGCTTATCTTTCACTCCAGCTAGGCAAACATCAACTTGGTTGACCCCCCCCCCGGCAAAAAAGCCGAAATTAACTAAAAATATTCCAAAAATACCATTCTCTTTTCACTATTGTCTATTATTTTGTTTCAATGTATACTTAAAGCGCATATTTTGCAAATCCGATATATTTCAACACGGATTTATTTGTAAAATTAACCCTTATCTTTTGTTGAAATTTTATTTTTTCATATATTTTTATGTCAAAAATGTTATTTTTTCCAATGTTTCTGTCAAAAAGTGTTAAATTAGACCGGATTTTGTTCGGTTTTCTTTAGTTCTACCCTTAAAATATATTTTTGTTGTTTGTGACTTAAAAATATCCAATCAATATCAAGTTACGACGAACCAGTGGAGTAGATTTTTCCTTCTAGAGACGGCCCAAGATTAAGTTTATCTTATTACGTAATAGTCCTAATTACTTCCGGGTACAAAAATCGACCGTCAAACTAAAAGAAAACTATTTTGCAATATATGCATGCAAAGAATGCAAGGCACTGACACACATTCAATGACTAAAAAATGCAAGAAATGGGTGCTATTGTCCCGCGAGCGTGGTGTTTTTACTGTCAAAAAGCACTAAATGAATACCGAATTTGCCCTTTTAGCTTGACATAACATTTAAAGAATATTTTTCTCGATATTTGGTGATTAAGTAACCTAAAATAAAAACTCTAAGCGGACGAAGTAACTCTTACAAGTCCATTAATAAGAGAACATGCACTTATTTGCATATTTACCATTTAGGTATAAGGGAACTAATTCAATTTCCGTTATCGGCCATTATAACCTTTCCGGCCATAGCTCAGTCCAAGAGTTTGCGAGAGTGATCAAACCTGTCTTAAATTGAGGCCCGTTCATTTGCGCATGAAATGAATTGAAAATTAGTATGGCATGATCCCTTTTCTCTACGACTTTTCGGGCCATTTTTGAGATGACCCTTACCGCGAAGCTGTTTTTACCGGCCCCTCAAAAAAATATACCCATGTTTAAAAATAGCTTTTGGACCCGGAAAATAGTTTAAAATCTTTAATTTTTCGATTGTATTTCAACAACGGATTATAATCGCTGAAAAATATACAAACAATTTTGGATTTCAATAATATTGACCAATCAGAGATCACCTTCAACATTTGAGTATATGGACCGGAGTTTCCCTAAAGTTTTCTACCAGAGTGGTTGGAAATGAATTAGTTCCCTTAGACCTAAAGAAGAATTCTTTTGCCAATGAAATATAAAAATTGCACATATTTACGTACAATTACCTTTTTTGGATTAAATCTGAAAATTTCAGGCGCTTACGTGTTATAGTTAATGAGTAATGGTCGTTACCCTTAACCCGGTCGGGGAAAAATTCACATCAAATATAGTCCCAAGCGAAAATTTGTTCTTTGAAAAGCGTGAGTTTTCTATACACAAAAACTGAAGGTTGTTTTCTATTTAGGAGTACTTTTTCATCACAATTTAATTAAATATCTTCTTTGCAATGCATTTAATGGTGTTTTGCGGGTGAAAATTGTCATTTTCTATTTTTCATGGATTTTCTTTTGTCGTAACCCTTATCTTTCATAAGAAATTTACGAGTTTTCGCCTTTTTCAGCCTACACGGTGTTTGTTTATCAGCTAATTCCTCAATGTAACACATGGAATATTACACAAGCATATGCCTGATAACCATGCAAAAAATCAAAGAAATCGGTCAAATAGGTTTTGAAAAATCAACGAACTCCCTTAACCCTGTTAAAGTTAAAAAGCTATCTCTCTGAGCGGTTAAAACGCGCCGGACATAACCCCATAACATTCAAACTGTGTTTTCTTTACATGATAATGTTTTCCAGAGTGCATTTCACTATTTTGAGACACCTCGCGCAAAATGTTTGTTTTCGGTTGCAAATTATTATAAAAAAACCCTTATCTTTTTGTGCAAAAAAATCTTCTTTTCTCTTATTTTGGGGCTAATGATATATTTTTACAGTATAACTAATCCAAATTAAGAATATAATAACATAAAAAAATGTTGTTTGCCACATTTAAGAAAAAAAGTGCAATTGGTTGAGTAGTTTTTGAAAATTAGCGCTTATCTTTCACTCCAGCTAGGCAAACATCAACTTGGTTGACCCCCCCCCCCCCGGCAAAAAAGCCGAAATTAACTAAAAATATTCCAAAAATACCATTCTCTTTTCACTATTGTCTATTATTTTGTTTCAATGTATACTTAAAGCGCATATTTTGCAAATCCGATATATTTCAACACGGATTTATTTGTAAAATTAACCCTTATCTTTTGTTGAAATTTTATTTTTTCATATATTTTTATGTCAAAAATGTTATTTTTTCCAATGTTTCTGTCAAAAAGTGTTAAATTAGACCGGATTTTGTTCGGTTTTCTTTAGTTCTACCCTTAAAATATATTTTTGTTGTTTGTGACTTAAAAATATCCAATCAATATCAAGTTACGACGAACCAGTGGAGTAGATTTTTCCTTCTAGAGACGGCCCAAGATTAAGTTTATCTTATTACGTAATAGTCCTAATTACTTCCGGGTACAAAAATCGACCGTCAAACTAAAAGAAAACTATTTTGCAATATATGCATGCAAAGAATGCAAGGCACTGACACACATTCAATGACTAAAAAATACAAGAAATGGGTGCTATTGTCCCGCGAGCGTGGTGTTTTTACTGTCAAAAAGCACTAAATGAATACCGAATTTGCCCTTTTAGCTTGACATAACATTTAAAGAATATTTTTCTCGATATTTGGTGATTAAGCAACCTAAAATAAAAACTCTAAGCGGACGAAGTAACTCTTACAAGTCCATTAATAAGAGAACATGCACTTATTTGCATATTTACCATTTAGGTATAAGGGAACTAATTCAATTTCCGTTATCGGCCATTATAACCTTTCCGGCCATAGCTCAGTCCAAGAGTTTGCGAGAGTGATCAAACCTGTCTTAAATTGAGGCCCGTTCATTTGCGCATGAAATGAATTGAAAATTAGTATGGCATGATCCCTTTTCTCTACGACTTTTCGGGCCATTTTTGAGATGACCCTTACCGCGAAGCTGTTTTTACCGGCCCCTCAAAAAAATATACCCATGTTTAAAAATAGCTTTTGGACCCGGAAAATAGTTTAAAATCTTTAATTTTTCGATTGTATTTCAACAACGGATTATAATCGCTGAAAAATATACAAACAATTTTGGATTTCAATAATATTGACCAATCAGAGATCACCTTCAACATTTGAGTATATGGACCGGAGTTTCCCTAAAGTTTTCTACCAGAGTGGTTGGAAATGAATTAGTTCCCTTAGACCTAAAGAAGAATTCTTTTGCCAATGAAATATAAAAATTGCACATATTTACGTACAATTACCTTTTTTGGATTAAATCTGAAAATTTCAGGCGCTTACGTGTTATAGTTAATGAGTAATGGTCGTTACCCTTAACCCGGTCGGGGAAAAATTCACATCAAATATAGTCCCAAGCGAAAATTTGTTCTTTGAAAAGCGTGAGTTTTCTATACACAAAAACTGAAGGTTGTTTTCTATTTAGGAGTACTTTTTCATCACAATTTAATTAAATATCTTCTTTGCAATGCATTTAATGGTGTTTTGCGGGTGAAAATTGTCATTTTCTATTTTTCATGGATTTTCTTTTGTCGTAACCCTTATCTTTCATAAGAAATTTACGAGTTTTCGCCTTTTTCAGCCTACACGGTGTTTGTTTATCAGCTAATTCCTCAATGTAACACATGGAATATTACACAAGCATATGCCTGATAACCATGCAAAAAATCAAAGAAATCGGTCAAATAGGTTTTGAAAAATCAACGAACTCCCTTAACCCTGTTAAAGTTAAAAAGCTATCTCTCTGAGCGGTTAAAACGCGCCGGACATAACCCCATAACATTCAAACTGTGTTTTCTTTACATGATAATGTTTTCCAGAGTGCATTTCACTATTTTGAGACACCTCGCGCAAAATGTTTATTTTCGGTTGCAAATTATTATCAAAAAACCCTTATCTTTTTGTGCAAAAAAATCTTCTTTTCTCTTATTTTGGGGCTAATGATATATTTTTACAGTATAACTAATCCAAATTAAGAATATAATAACATAAAAAAATGTTGTTTGCCACATTTAAGAAAAAAAGTGCAATTGGTTGAGTAGTTTTTGAAAATTAGCGCTTATCTTTCACTCCAGCTAGGCAAACATCAACTTGGTTGACCCCCCCCCCCCCGGCAAAAAAGCCGAAATTAACTAAAAATATTCCAAAAATACCATTCTCTTTTCACTATTGTCTATTATTTTGTTTCAATGTATACTTAAAGCGCATATTTTGCAAATCCGATATATTTCAACACGGATTTATTTGTAAAATTAACCCTTATCTTTTGTTGAAATTTTATTTTTTCATATATTTTTATGTCAAAAATGTTATTTTTTCCAATGTTTCTGTCAAAAAGTGTTAAATTAGACCGGATTTTGTTCGGTTTTCTTTAGTTCTACCCTTAAAATATATTTTTGTTGTTTGTGACTTAAAAATATCCAATCAATATCAAGTTACGACGAACCAGTGGAGTAGATTTTTCCTTCTAGAGACGGCCCAAGATTAAGTTTATCTTATTACGTAATAGTCCTAATTACTTCCGGGTACAAAAATCGACCGTCAAACTAAAAGAAAACTATTTTGCAATATATGCATGCAAAGAATGCAAGGCACTGACACACATTCAATGACTAAAAAATGCAAGAAATGGGTGCTATTGTCCCGCGAGCGTGGTGTTTTTACTGTCAAAAAGCACTAAATGAATACCGAATTTGCCCTTTTAGCTTGACATAACATTTAAAGAATATTTTTCTCGATATTTGGTGATTAAGTAACCTAAAATAAAAACTCTAAGCGGACGAAGTAACTCTTACAAGTCCATTAATAAGAGAACATGCACTTATTTGCATATTTACCATTTAGGTATAAGGGAACTAATTCAATTTCCGTTATCGGCCATTATAACCTTTCCGGCCATAGCTCAGTCCAAGAGTTTGCGAGAGTGATCAAACCTGTCTTAAATTGAGGCCCGTTCATTTGCGCATGAAATGAATTGAAAATTAGTATGGCATGATCCCTTTTCTCTACGACTTTTCGGGCCATTTTTGAGATGACCCTTACCGCGAAGCTGTTTTTACCGGCCCCTCAAAAAAATATACCCATGTTTAAAAATAGCTTTTGGACCCGGAAAATAGTTTAAAATCTTTAATTTTTCGATTGTATTTCAACAACGGATTATAATCGCTGAAAAATATACAAACAATTTTGGATTTCAATAATATTGACCAATCAGAGATCACCTTCAACATTTGAGTATATGGACCGGAGTTTCCCTAAAGTTTTCTACCAGAGTGGTTGGAAATGAATTAGTTCCCTTAGACCTAAAGAAGAATTCTTTTGCCAATGAAATATAAAAATTGCACATATTTACGTACAATTACCTTTTTTGGATTAAATCTGAAAATTTCAGGCGCTTACGTGTTATAGTTAATGAGTAATGGTCGTTACCCTTAACCCGGTCGGGGAAAAATTCACATCAAATATAGTCCCAAGCGAAAATTTGTTCTTTGAAAAGCGTGAGTTTTCTATACACAAAAACTGAAGGTTGTTTTCTATTTAGGAGTACTTTTTCATCACAATTTAATTAAATATCTTCTTTGCAATGCATTTAATGGTGTTTTGCGGGTGAAAATTGTCATTTTCTATTTTTCATGGATTTTCTTTTGTCGTAACCCTTATCTTTCATAAGAAATTTACGAGTTTTCGCCTTTTTCAGCCTACACGGTGTTTGTTTATCAGCTAATTCCTCAATGTAACACATGGAATATTACACAAGCATATGCCTGATAACCATGCAAAAAATCAAAGAAATCGGTCAAATAGGTTTTGAAAAATCAACGAACTCCCTTAACCCTGTTAAAGTTAAAAAGCTATCTCTCTGAGCGGTTAAAACGCGCCGGACATAACCCCATAACATTCAAACTGTGTTTTCTTTACATGATAATGTTTTCCAGAGTGCATTTCACTATTTTGAGACACCTCGCGCAAAATGTTTATTTTCGGTTGCAAATTATTATCAAAAAACCCTTATCTTTTTGTGCAAAAAAATCTTCTTTTCTCTTATTTTGGGGCTAATGATATATTTTTACAGTATAACTAATCCAAATTAAGAATATAATAACATAAAAAAATGTTGTTTGCCACATTTAAGAAAAAAAGTGCAATTGGTTGAGTAGTTTTTGAAAATTAGCGCTTATCTTTCACTCCAGCTAGGCAAACATCAACTTGGTTGACCCCCCCCCCCGGCAAAAAAGCCGAAATTAACTAAAAATATTCCAAAAATACCATTCTCTTTTCACTATTGTCTATTATTTTGTTTCAATGTATACTTAAAGCGCATATTTTGCAAATCCGATATATTTCAACACGGATTTATTTGTAAAATTAACCCTTATCTTTTGTTGAAATTTTATTTTTTCATACATTTTTATGTCAAAAATGTTATTTTTTCCAATGTTTCTGTCAAAAAGTGTTAAATTAGACCGGATTTTGTTCGGTTTTCTTTAGTTCTACCCTTAAAATAAATTTTTGTTGTTTGTGACTTAAAAATATCCAATCAATATCAAGTTACGACGAACCAGTGGAGTAGATTTTTCCTTCTAGAGACGGCCCAAGATTAAGTTTATCTTATTACGTAATAGTCCTAATTACTTCCGGGTACAAAAATCGACCGTCAAACTAAAAGAAAACTATTTTGCAATATATGCATGCAAAGAATGCAAGGCACTGACACACATTCAATGACTAAAAAATGCAAGAAATGGGTGCTATTGTCCCGCGAGCGTGGTGTTTTTACTGTCAAAAAGCACTAAATGAATACCGAATTAGCCCTTTTAGCTTGACATAACATTTAAAGAATATTTTTCTCGATATTTGGTGATTAAGTAACCTAAAATAAAAACTCTAAGCGGACGAAGTAACTCTTACAAGTCCATTAATAAGAGAACATGCACTTATTTGCATATTTACCATAAAGAAGAATTCTTTTGCCAATGAAATATAAAAATTGCACATATTTACGTACAATTACCTTTTTGGATTAAATCTGAAAATTTCAGGCGCTTACGTGTTATAGTTAATGAGTAATGGTCGTTACCCTTAACCCGGTCGGGGAAAAATTCACATCAAATATAGTCCCAAGCGAAAATTTGTTCTTTGAAAAGCGTGAGTTTTCTATACACAAAAACTGAAGGTTGTTTTCTATTTAGGAGTATTTTTTTATCACAATTTAATTAAATATCTTCTTTGCAATGCATTTAATGGTGTTTTACGGGTGAAAATTGTCATTTTCTATTTTTCATGGATTTTCTTTTGTCGTAACCCTTATCTTTCATAAGAAATTTACGAGTTTTCGCCTTTTTCAGCCTACACGGTGTTTGTTTATCAGCTAATTCCTCAATGTAACACATGGAATATTACACAAGCATATGCCTGATAACCATGCAAAAAATCAAAGAAATCGGTCAAATAGGTTTTGAAAAATCAACGAACTCCCTTAACCCTGTTAAAGTTAAAAAGCTATCTCTCTGAGCGGTTAAAACGCGCCGGACATAACCCCATAACATTCAAACTGTGTTTTCTTTACATGATAATGTTTTCCAGAGTGCATTTCACTATTTTGAGACACCTCGCGCAAAATGTTTGTTTTCGGTTGCAAATTATTATAAAAAAACCCTTATCTTTTTGTGCAAACAAATCTTCTTTTCTCTTATTTTGGGGCTAATGATATATTTTTACAGTATAACTAATCCAAATTAAGAATATAATAACATAAAAAAATGTTGTTTGCCACATTTAAGAAAAAAAGTGCAATTGGTTGAGTAGTTTTTGAAAATTAGCGCTTATCTTTCACTCCAGCTAGGCAAACATCAACTTGGTTGACCCCCTCCCCCCGGCAAAAAAGCCGAAATTAACTAAAAATATTCCAAAAATACCATTCTCTTTTCACTATTGTCTATTATTTTGTTTCAATGAATACTTAAAGCGCATATTTTGCAAATCCGATATATTTCAACACGGATTTATTTGTAAAATTAACCCTTATCTTTTGTTGAAATTTTATTTTTTCATACATTTTTATGTCAAAAATGTTATTTTTTCCAATGTTTCTGTCAAAAAGTGTTAAATTAGACCGGATTTTGTTCGGTTTTCTCTAGTTCTACTCTTAAAATAAATTTTTGTTGTTTGTGACTTAAAAATATCCAATCAATATCAAGTTACGACGAACCAGTGGAGTAGATTTTTCCTTCTAGAGACGGCCCAAGATTAAGTTTATCTTATTACGTAATAGTCCTAATTACTTCCGGGTACAAAAATCGACCGTCAAACTAAAAGAAAACTATTTTGCAATATATGCATGCAAAGAATGCAAGGCACTGACACACATTCAATGACTAAAAAATGCAAGAAATGGGTGCTATTGTCCCGCGAGCGTGGTGTTTTTACTGTCAAAAAGCACTAAATGAATACCGAATTTGCCCTTTAGCTTGACATAACATTTAAAGAATATTTTTCTCGATATTTGGTGATTAAGTAACCTAAAATAAAAACTCTAAGCGGACGAAGTAACTCTTACAAGTCCATTAATAAGAGAACATGCACTTATTTGCATATTTACCATAAGGAAGAATTCTTTTGCCAATGAAATATAAAAATTGCACATATTTACGTACAATTACCTTTTTTGGATTAAATCTGAAAATTTCAGGCGCTTACGTGTTATAGTTAATGAGTAATGGTCGTTACCCTTAACCCGGTCGGGGAAAAATTCACATCAAATATAGTCCCAAGCGAAAATTTGTTCTTTGAAAAACGTGAGTTTTCTATACACAAAAACTGAAGGTTGTTTTCTATTTAGGAGTACTTTTTCATCACAATTTAATTAAATATCTTCTTTGCAATGCATTTAATGGTGTTTTGCGGGTGAAAATTGTCATTTTCTATTTTTCATGGATTTTCTTTTGTCGTAACCCTTATCTTTCATAAGAAATTTACGAGTTTTCGCCTTTTTCAGCCTACACGGTGTTTGTTTATCAGCTAATTCCTCAATGTAACACATGGAATATTACACAAGCATATGCCTGATAACCATGCAAAAAATCAAAGAAATCGGTCAAATAGGTTTTGAAAAATCAACGAACTCCCTTAACCCTGTTAAAGTTAAAAAGCTATCTCTCTGAGCGGTTAAAACGCGCCGGACATAACCCCATAACATTCAAACTGCGTTTTCTTTACATGATAATGTTTTCCAGAGTGCATTTCACTATTTTGAGACACCTCGCGCAAAATGTTTGTTTTCGGTTGCAAATTATTATCAAAAAACCCTTATCTTTTTGTGCAAAAAAATCTTCTTTTCTCTTATTTTGGGGCTAATGATATATTTTTACAGTATAACTAATCCAAATTAAGAATATAATAACATAAAAAATGTTGTTTGCCACATTTAAGAAAAAAAGTGCAATTGGTTGAGTAGTTTTTGAAAATTAGCGCTTATCTTTCACTCCAGCTAGGCAAACATCAACTTGGTTGACCCCCTCCCCCCGGCAAAAAAGCCGAAATTAACTAAAAATATTCCAAAAATACCATTCTCTTTTCACTATTGTCTATTATTTTGTTTCAATGAATACTTAAAGCGCATATTTTGCAAATCCGATATATTTCAACACGGATTTATTTGTAAAATTAACCCTTATCTTTTGTTGAAATTTTATTTTTTCATACATTTTTATGTCAAAAATGTTATTTTTTCCAATGTTTCTGTCAAAAAGTGTTAAATTAGACCGGATTTTGTTCGGTTTTCTTTAGTTCTACCCTTAAAATAAATTTTTGTTGTTTGTGACTTAAAAATATCCAATCAATATCAAGTTACGACGAACCAGTGGAGTAGATTTTTCCTTCTAGAGACGGCCCAAGATTAAGTTTATCTTATTACGTAATAGTCCTAATTACTTCCGGGTACAAAAATGACCGTCAAACTAAAAGAAAACTATTTTGCAATATATGCATGCAAAGAATGCAAGGCACTGACACACATTCAATGACTAAAAAATGCAAGAAATGGGTGCTATTGTCCCGCGAGCGTGGTGTTTTTACTGTCAAAAAGCACTAAATGAATACCGAATTGGCCCTTTTAGCTTGACATAACATTTAAAGAATATTTTTCTCGATATTTGGTGATTAAGTAACCTAAAATAAAAACTCTAAGCGGACGAAGTAACTCTTACAAGTCCATTAATAAGAGAACATGCACTTATTTGCATATTTACCATTTAGGTATAAGGGAACTAATTCAATTTCCGTTATCGGCCATTATAACCTTTCCGGCCATAGCTCAGTCCAAGAGTTTGCGAGAGTGATCAAACCTGTCTTAAATTGAGGCCCGTTCATTTGCGCATGAAATGAATTGAAAATTAGTATGGCATGATCCCTTTTCTCTACGACTTTTCGGGCCATTTTTGAGATGACCCTTACCGCGAAGCTGTTTTTACCGGCCCCTCAAAAAAATATACCCATGTTTAAAAATAGCTTTTGGACCCGGAAAATAGTTTAAAATCTTTAATTTTTCGATTGTATTTCAACAACGGATTATAATCGCTGAAAAATATACAAACAATTTTGGATTTCAATAATATTGACCAATCAGAGATCACCTTCAACATTTGAGTATATGGACCGGAGTTTCCCTAAAGTTTTCTACCAGAGTGGTTGGAAATGAATTAGTTCCCTTAGACCTAAAGAAGAATTCTTTTGCCAATGAAATATAAAAATTGCACATATTTACGTACAATTACCTTTTTTGGATTAAATCTGAAAATTTCAGGCGCTTACGTGTTATAGTTAATGAGTAATGGTCGTTACCCTTAACCCGGTCGGGGAAAAATTCACATCAAATATAGTCCCAAGCGAAAATTTGTTCTTTGAAAAGCGTGAGTTTTCTATACACAAAAACTGAAGGTTGTTTTCTATTTAGGAGTACTTTTTCATCACAATTTAATTAAATATCTTCTTTGCAATGCATTTAATGGTGTTTTGCGGGTGAAAATTGTCATTTTCTATTTTTCATGGATTTTCTTTTGTCGTAACCCTTATCTTTCATAAGAAATTTACGAGTTTTCGCCTTTTTCAGCCTACACGGTGTTTGTTTATCAGCTAATTCCTCAATGTAACACATGGAATATTACACAAGCATATGCCTGATAACCATGCAAAAAATCAAAGAAATCGGTCAAATAGGTTTTGAAAAATCAACGAACTCCCTTAACCCTGTTAAAGTTAAAAAGCTATCTCTCTGAGCGGTTAAAACGCGCCGGACATAACCCCATAACATTCAAACTGTGTTTTCTTTACATGATAATGTTTTCCAGAGTGCATTTCACTATTTTGAGACACCTCGCGCAAAATGTTTGTTTTCGGTTGCAAATTATTATCAAAAAACCCTTATCTTTTTGTGCAAAAAAATCTTCTTTTCTCTTATTTTGGGGCTAATGATATATTTTTACAGTATAACTAATCCAAATTAAGAATATAATAACATAAAAAAATGTTGTTTGCCACATTTAAGAAAAAAAGTGCAATTGGTTGAGTAGTTTTTGAAAATTAGCGCTTATCTTTCACTCCAGCTAGGCAAACATCAACTTGGTTGACCCCCTCCCCCCGGCAAAAAAGCCGAAATTAACCAAAAATATTCCAAAAATACCATTCTCTTTTCACTATTGTCTATTATTTTGTTTCAATGAATACTTAAAGCGCATATTTTGCAAATCCGATATATTTCAACACGGATTTATTTGTAAAATTAACCCTTATCTTTTGTTGAAATTTTATTTTTTCATACATTTTTATGTCAAAAATGTTATTTTTTCCAATGTTTCTGTCAAAAAGTGTTAAATTAGACCGGATTTTGTTCGGTTTTCTTTAGTTCTACCCTTAAAATAAATTTTTGTTGTTTGTGACTTAAAAATATCCAATCAATATCAAGTTACGACGAACCAGTGGAGTAGATTTTTCCTTCTAGAGACGGCCCAAGATTAAGTTTATCTTATTACGTAATAGTCCTAATTACTTCCGGGTACAAAAATCGACCGTCAAACTAAAAGAAAACTATTTTGCAATATATGCATGCAAAGAATGCAAGGCACTGACACACATTCAATGACTAAAAAATGCAAGAAATGGGTGCTATTGTCCCGCGAGCGTGGTGTTTTTACTGTCAAAAAGCACTAAATGAATACCGAATTGGCCCTTTTAGCTTGACATAACATTTAAAGAATATTTTTCTCGATATTTGGTGATTAAGTAACCTAAAATAAAAACTCTAAGCGGACGAAGTAACTCTTACAAGTCCATTAATAAGAGAACATGCACTTATTTGCATATTTACCATAATGAAGAATTCTTTTGCCAATGAAATATAAAAATTGCACATATTTACGTACAATTACCTTTTTTGGATTAAATCTGAAAATTTCAGGCGCTTACGTGTTATAGTTAATGAGTAATGGTCGTTACCCTTAACCCGGTCGGGGAAAAATTCACATCAAATATAGTCCCAAGCGAAAATTTGTTCTTTGAAAAGCGTGAGTTTTCTATACACAAAAACTGAAGGTTGTTTTCTATTTAGGAGTACTTTTTCATCACAATTTAATTAAATATCTTCTTTGCAATGCATTTAATGGTGTTTTGCGGGTGAAAATTGTCATTTTCTATTTTTCATGGATTTTCTTTTGTCGTAACCCTTATCTTTCATAAGAAATTTACGAGTTTTCGCCTTTTTCAGCCTACACGGTGTTTGTTTATCAGCTAATTCCTCAATGTAACACATGGAATATTACACAAGCATATGCCTGATAACCATGCAAAAAATCAAAGAAATCGGTCAAATAGGTTTTGAAAAATCAACGAACTCCCTTAACCCTGTTAAAGTTAAAAAGCTATCTCTCTGAGCGGTTAAAACGCGCCGGACATAACCCCATAACATTCAAACTGTGTTTTCTTTACATGATAATGTTTTCCAGAGTGCATTTCACTATTTTGAGACACCTCGCGCAAAATGTTTGTTTTCGGTTGCAAATTATTATCAAAAAACCCTTATCTTTTTGTGCAAAAAAATCTTCTTTTCTCTTATTTTGGGGCTAATGATATATTTTTACAGTATAACTAATCCAAATTAAGAATATAATAACATAAAAATTGTTGTTTGCCACATTTAAGAAAAAAAGTGCAATTGGTTGAGTAGTTTTTGAAAATTAGCGCTTATCTTTCACTCCAGCTAGGCAAACATCAACTTGGTTGACCCCCTCCCCCCGGCAAAAAAGCCGAAATTAACTAAAAATATTCCAAAAATACCATTCTCTTTTCACTATTGTCTATTATTTTGTTTCAATGAATACTTAAAGCGCATATTTTGCAAATCCGATATATTTCAACACGGATTTATTTGTAAAATTAACCCTTATCTTTTGTTGAAATTTTATTTTTTCATACATTTTTATGTCAAAAATGTTATTTTTTCCAATGTTTCTGTCAAAAAGTGTTAAATTAGACCGGATTTTGTTCGGTTTTCTTTAGTTCTACCCTTAAAATAAATTTTTGTTGTTTGTGACTTAAAAATATCCAATCAATATCAAGTTACGACGAACCAGTGGAGTAGATTTTTCCTTCTAGAGACGGCCCAAGATTAAGTTTATCTTATTACGTAATAGTCCTAATTACTTCCGGGTACAAAAATCGACCGTCAAACTAAAAGAAAACTATTTTGCAATATATGCATGCAAAGAATGCAAGGCACTGACACACATTAATGACTAAAAAATGCAAGAAATGGGTGCTATTGTCCCGCGAGCGTGGTGTTTTTACTGTCAAAAAGCACTAAATGAATACCGAATTTGCCCTTTTAGCTTGACATAACATTTAAAGAATATTTTTCTCGATATTTGGTGATTAAGTAACCTAAAATAAAAACTCTAAGCGGACGAAGTAACTCTTACAAGTCCATTAATAAGAGAACATGCACTTATTTGCATATTTACCATTTAGGTATAAGGGAACTAATTCAATTTCCGTTATCGGCCATTATAACCTTTCCGGCCATAGCTCAGTCCAAGAGTTTGCGAGAGTGATCAAACCTGTCTTAAATTGAGGCCCGTTCATTTGCGCATGAAATGAATTGAAAATTAGTATGGCATGATCCCTTTTCTCTACGACTTTTCGGGCCATTTTTGAGATGACCCTTACCGCGAAGCTGTTTTTACCGGCCCCTCAAAAAAATATACCCATGTTTAAAAATAGCTTTTGGACCCGGAAAATAGTTTAAAATCTTTAATTTTTCGATTGTATTTCAACAACGGATTATAATCGCTGAAAAATATACAAACAATTTTGGATTTCAATAATATTGACCAATCAGAGATCACCTTCAACATTTGAGTATATGGACCGGAGTTTCCCTAAAGTTTTCTACCAGAGTGGTTGGAAATGAATTAGTTCCCTTAGACCTAAAGAAGAATTCTTTTGCCAATGAAATATAAAAATTGCACATATTTACGTACAATTACCTTTTTTGGATTAAATCTGAAAATTTCAGGCGCTTACGTGTTATAGTTAATGAGTAATGGTCGTTACCCTTAACCCGGTCGGGGAAAAATTCACATCAAATATAGTCCCAAGCGAAAATTTGTTCTTTGAAAAGCGTGAGTTTTCTATACACAAAAACTGAAGGTTGTTTTCTATTTAGGAGTACTTTTTCATCACAATTTAATTAAATATCTTCTTTGCAATGCATTTAATGGTGTTTTGCGGGTGAAAATTGTCATTTTCTATTTTTCATGGATTTTCTTTTGTCGTAACCCTTATCTTTCATAAGAAATTTACGAGTTTTCGCCTTTTTCAGCCTACACGGTGTTTGTTTATCAGCTAATTCCTCAATGTAACACATGGAATATTACACAAGCATATGCCTGATAACCATGCAAAAAATCAAAGAAATCGGTCAAATAGGTTTTGAAAAATCAACGAACTCCCTTAACCCTGTTAAAGTTAAAAAGCTATCTCTCTGAGCGGTTAAAACGCGCCGGACATAACCCCATAACATTCAAACTGTGTTTTCTTTACATGATAATGTTTTCCAGAGTGCATTTCACTATTTTGAGACACCTCGCGCAAAATGTTTATTTTCGGTTGCAAATTATTATCAAAAAACCCTTATCTTTTTGTGCAAAAAAATCTTCTTTTCTCTTATTTTGGGGCTAATGATATATTTTTACAGTATAACTAATCCAAATTAAGAATATAATAACATAAAAAAATGTTGTTTGCCACATTTAAGAAAAAAAGTGCAATTGGTTGAGTAGTTTTTGAAAATTAGCGCTTATCTTTCACTCCAGCTAGGCAAACATCAACTTGGTTGACCCCCCCCCCCCCGGCAAAAAAGCCGAAATTAACTAAAAATATTCCAAAAATACCATTCTCTTTTCACTATTGTCTATTATTTTGTTTCAATGTATACTTAAAGCGCATATTTTGCAAATCCGATATATTTCAACACGGATTTATTTGTAAAATTAACCCTTATCTTTTGTTGAAATTTTATTTTTTCATATATTTTTATGTCAAAAATGTTATTTTTTCCAATGTTTCTGTCAAAAAGTGTTAAATTAGACCGGATTTTGTTCGGTTTTCTTTAGTTCTACCCTTAAAATATATTTTTGTTGTTTGTGACTTAAAAATATCCAATCAATATCAAGTTACGACGAACCAGTGGAGTAGATTTTTCCTTCTAGAGACGGCCCAAGATTAAGTTTATCTTATTACGTAATAGTCCTAATTACTTCCGGGTACAAAAATCGACCGTCAAACTAAAAGAAAACTATTTTGCAATATATGCATGCAAAGAATGCAAGGCACTGACACACATTCAATGACTAAAAAATGCAAGAAATGGGTGCTATTGTCCCGCGAGCGTGGTGTTTTTACTGTCAAAAAGCACTAAATGAATACCGAATTTGCCCTTTTAGCTTGACATAACATTTAAAGAATATTTTTCTCGATATTTGGTGATTAAGTAACCTAAAATAAAAACTCTAAGCGGACGAAGTAACTCTTACAAGTCCATTAATAAGAGAACATGCACTTATTTGCATATTTACCATTTAGGTATAAGGGAACTAATTCAATTTCCGTTATCGGCCATTATAACCTTTCCGGCCATAGCTCAGTCCAAGAGTTTGCGAGAGTGATCAAACCTGTCTTAAATTGAGGCCCGTTCATTTGCGCATGAAATGAATTGAAAATTAGTATGGCATGATCCCTTTTCTCTACGACTTTTCGGGCCATTTTTGAGATGACCCTTACCGCGAAGCTGTTTTTACCGGCCCCTCAAAAAAATATACCCATGTTTAAAAATAGCTTTTGGACCCGGAAAATAGTTTAAAATCTTTAATTTTTCGATTGTATTTCAACAACGGATTATAATCGCTGAAAAATATACAAACAATTTTGGATTTCAATAATATTGACCAATCAGAGATCACCTTCAACATTTGAGTATATGGACCGGAGTTTCCCTAAAGTTTTCTACCAGAGTGGTTGGAAATGAATTAGTTCCCTTAGACCTAAAGAAGAATTCTTTTGCCAATGAAATATAAAAATTGCACATATTTACGTACAATTACCTTTTTTGGATTAAATCTGAAAATTTCAGGCGCTTACGTGTTATAGTTAATGAGTAATGGTCGTTACCCTTAACCCGGTCGGGGAAAAATTCACATCAAATATAGTCCCAAGCGAAAATTTGTTCTTTGAAAAGCGTGAGTTTTCTATACACAAAAACTGAAGGTTGTTTTCTATTTAGGAGTACTTTTTCATCACAATTTAATTAAATATCTTCTTTGCAATGCATTTAATGGTGTTTTGCGGGTGAAAATTGTCATTTTCTATTTTTCATGGATTTTCTTTTGTCGTAACCCTTATCTTTCATAAGAAATTTACGAGTTTTCGCCTTTTTCAGCCTACACGGTGTTTGTTTATCAGCTAATTCCTCAATGTAACACATGGAATATTACACAAGCATATGCCTGATAACCATGCAAAAAATCAAAGAAATCGGTCAAATAGGTTTTGAAAAATCAACGAACTCCCTTAACCCTGTTAAAGTTAAAAAGCTATCTCTCTGAGCGGTTAAAACGCGCCGGACATAACCCCATAACATTCAAACTGTGTTTTCTT
Organism: Fragum whitleyi; assembly: GCA_948146395.1. NCBI lineage: Eukaryota > Metazoa > Mollusca > Bivalvia > Cardiida > Cardiidae > Fragum > Fragum whitleyi. Next base: position 28,336,965 of record OX411558.1, read on the forward strand.
TACATGATAATGTTTTCCAGAGTGCATTTCACTATTTTGAGACACCTCGCGCAAAATGTTTATTTTCGGTTGCAAATTATTATCAAAAAACCCTTATCTTTTTGTGCAAAAAAATCTTCTTTTCTCTTATTTTGGGGCTAATGATATATTTTTACAGTATAACTAATCCAAATTAAGAATATAATAACATAAAAAAATGTTGTTTGCCACATTTAAGAAAAAAAGTGCAATTGGTTGAGTAGTTTTTGAAAATTAGCGCTTATCTTTCACTCCAGCTAGGCAAACATCAACTTGGTTGACCCCCCCCCCCCCCGGCAAAAAAGCCGAAATTAACTAAAAATATTCCAAAAATACCATTCTCTTTTCACTATTGTCTATTATTTTGTTTCAATGTATACTTAAAGCGCATATTTTGCAAATCCGATATATTTCAACACGGATTTATTTGTAAAATTAACCCTTATCTTTTGTTGAAATTTTATTTTTTCATATATTTTTATGTCAAAAATGTTATTTTTTCCAATGTTTCTGTCAAAAAGTGTTAAATTAGACCGGATTTTGTTCGGTTTTCTTTAGTTCTACCCTTAAAATATATTTTTGTTGTTTGTGACTTAAAAATATCCAATCAATATCAAGTTACGACGAACCAGTGGAGTAGATTTTTCCTTCTAGAGACGGCCCAAGATTAAGTTTATCTTATTACGTAATAGTCCTAATTACTTCCGGGTACAAAAATCGACCGTCAAACTAAAAGAAAACTATTTTGCAATATATGCATGCAAAGAATGCAAGGCACTGACACACATTCAATGACTAAAAAATGCAAGAAATGGGTGCTATTGTCCCGCGAGCGTGGTGTTTTTACTGTCAAAAAGCACTAAATGAATACCGAATTTGCCCTTTTAGCTTGACATAACATTTAAAGAATATTTTTCTCGATATTTGGTGATTAAGTAACCTAAAATAAAAACTCTAAGCGGACGAAGTAACTCTTACAAGTCCATTAATAAGAGAACATGCACTTATTTGCATATTTACCATTTAGGTATAAGGGAACTAATTCAATTTCCGTTATCGGCCATTATAACCTTTCCGGCCATAGCTCAGTCCAAGAGTTTGCGAGAGTGATCAAACCTGTCTTAAATTGAGGCCCGTTCATTTGCGCATGAAATGAATTGAAAATTAGTATGGCATGATCCCTTTTCTCTACGACTTTTCGGGCCATTTTTGAGATGACCCTTACCGCGAAGCTGTTTTTACCGGCCCCTCAAAAAAATATACCCATGTTTAAAAAATAGCTTTTGGACCCGGAAAATAGTTTAAAATCTTTAATTTTTCGATTGTATTTCAACAACGGATTATAATCGCTGAAAAATATACAAACAATTTTGGATTTCAATAATATTGACCAATCAGAGATCACCTTCAACATTTGAGTATATGGACCGGAGTTTCCCTAAAGTTTTCTACCAGAGTGGTTGGAAATGAATTAGTTCCCTTAGACCTAAAGAAGAATTCTTTTGCCAATGAAATATAAAAATTGCACATATTTACGTACAATTACCTTTTTTGGATTAAATCTGAAAATTTCAGGCGCTTACGTGTTATAGTTAATGAGTAATGGTCGTTACCCTTAACCCGGTCGGGGAAAAATTCACATCAAATATAGTCCCAAGCGAAAATTTGTTCTTTGAAAAGCGTGAGTTTTCTATACACAAAAACTGAAGGTTGTTTTCTATTTAGGAGTACTTTTTCATCACAATTTAATTAAATATCTTCTTTGCAATGCATTTAATGGTGTTTTGCGGGTGAAAATTGTCATTTTCTATTTTTCATGGATTTTCTTTTGTCGTAACCCTTATCTTTCATAAGAAATTTACGAGTTTTCGCCTTTTTCAGCCTACACGGTGTTTGTTTATCAGCTAATTCCTCAATGTAACACATGGAATATTACACAAGCATATGCCTGATAACCATGCAAAAAATCAAAGAAATCGGTCAAATAGGTTTTGAAAAATCAACGAACTCCCTTAACCCTGTTAAAGTTAAAAAGCTATCTCTCTGAGCGGTTAAAACGCGCCGGACATAACCCCATAACATTCAAACTGTGTTTTCTTTACATGATAATGTTTTCCAGAGTGCATTTCACTATTTTGAGACACCTCGCGCAAAATGTTTGTTTTCGGTTGCAAATTATTATCAAAAAACCCTTATCTTTTTGTGCAAAAAAATCTTCTTTTCTCTTATTTTGGGGCTAATGATATATTTTTACAGTATAACTAATCCAAATTAAGAATATAATAACATAAAAAAATGTTGTTTGCCACATTTAAGAAAAAAAGTGCAATTGGTTGAGTAGTTTTTGAAAATTAGCGCTTATCTTTCACTCCAGCTAGGCAAACATCAACTTGGTTGACCCCCCCCCCCCCCCGGCAAAAAAGCCGAAATTAACTAAAAATATTCCAAAAATACCATTCTCTTTTCACTATTGTCTATTATTTTGTTTCAATGTATACTTAAAGCGCATATTTTGCAAATCCGATATATTTCAACACGGATTTATTTGTAAAATTAACCCTTATCTTTTGTTGAAATTTTATTTTTTCATATATTTTTATGTCAAAAATGTTATTTTTTCCAATGTTTCTGTCAAAAAGTGTTAAATTAGACCGGATTTTGTTCGGTTTTCTTTAGTTCTACCCTTAAAATATATTTTTGTTGTTTGTGACTTAAAAATATCCAATCAATATCAAGTTACGACGAACCAGTGGAGTAGATTTTTCCTTCTAGAGACGGCCCAAGATTAAGTTTATCTTATTACGTAATAGTCCTAATTACTTCCGGGTACAAAAATCGACCGTCAAACTAAAAGAAAACTATTTTGCAATATATGCATGCAAAGAATGCAAGGCACTGACACACATTCAATGACTAAAAAATACAAGAAATGGGTGCTATTGTCCCGCGAGCGTGGTGTTTTTACTGTCAAAAAGCACTAAATGAATACCGAATTTGCCCTTTTAGCTTGACATAACATTTAAAGAATATTTTTCTCGATATTTGGTGATTAAGCAACCTAAAATAAAAACTCTAAGCGGACGAAGTAACTCTTACAAGTCCATTAATAAGAGAACATGCACTTATTTGCATATTTACCATTTAGGTATAAGGGAACTAATTCAATTTCCGTTATCGGCCATTATAACCTTTCCGGCCATAGCTCAGTCCAAGAGTTTGCGAGAGTGATCAAACCTGTCTTAAATTGAGGCCCGTTCATTTGCGCATGAAATGAATTGAAAATTAGTATGGCATGATCCCTTTTCTCTACGACTTTTCGGGCCATTTTTGAGATGACCCTTACCGCGAAGCTGTTTTTACCGGCCCCTCAAAAAAATATACCCATGTTTAAAAATAGCTTTTGGACCCGGAAAATAGTTTAAAATCTTTAATTTTTCGATTGTATTTCAACAACGGATTATAATCGCTGAAAAATATACAAACAATTTTGGATTTCAATAATATTGACCAATCAGAGATCACCTTCAACATTTGAGTATATGGACCGGAGTTTCCCTAAAGTTTTCTACCAGAGTGGTTGGAAATGAATTAGTTCCCTTAGACCTAAAGAAGAATTCTTTTGCCAATGAAATATAAAAATTGCACATATTTACGTACAATTACCTTTTTTGGATTAAATCTGAAAATTTCAGGCGCTTACGTGTTATAGTTAATGAGTAATGGTCGTTACCCTTAACCCGGTCGGGGAAAAATTCACATCAAATATAGTCCCAAGCGAAAATTTGTTCTTTGAAAAGCGTGAGTTTTCTATACACAAAAACTGAAGGTTGTTTTCTATTTAGGAGTACTTTTTCATCACAATTTAATTAAATATCTTCTTTGCAATGCATTTAATGGTGTTTTGCGGGTGAAAATTGTCATTTTCTATTTTTCATGGATTTTCTTTTGTCGTAACCCTTATCTTTCATAAGAAATTTACGAGTTTTCGCCTTTTTCAGCCTACACGGTGTTTGTTTATCAGCTAATTCCTCAATGTAACACATGGAATATTACACAAGCATATGCCTGATAACCATGCAAAAAATCAAAGAAATCGGTCAAATAGGTTTTGAAAAATCAACGAACTCCCTTAACCCTGTTAAAGTTAAAAAGCTATCTCTCTGAGCGGTTAAAACGCGCCGGACATAACCCCATAACATTCAAACTGTGTTTTCTTTACATGATAATGTTTTCCAGAGTGCATTTCACTATTTTGAGACACCTCGCGCAAAATGTTTGTTTTCGGTTGCAAATTATTATAAAAAAACCCTTATCTTTTTGTGCAAAAAAATCTTCTTTTCTCTTATTTTGGGGCTAATGATATATTTTTACAGTATAACTAATCCAAATTAAGAATATAATAACATAAAAAAATGTTGTTTGCCACATTTAAGAAAAAAAGTGCAATTGGTTGAGTAGTTTTTGAAAATTAGCGCTTATCTTTCACTCCAGCTAGGCAAACATCAACTTGGTTGACCCCCCCCCCCCCCCCCGGCAAAAAAGCCGAAATTAACTAAAAATATTCCAAAAATACCATTCTCTTTTCACTATTGTCTATTATTTTGTTTCAATGTATACTTAAAGCGCATATTTTGCAAATCCGATATATTTCAACACGGATTTATTTGTAAAATTAACCCTTATCTTTTGTTGAAATTTTATTTTTTCATATATTTTTATGTCAAAAATGTTATTTTTTCCAATGTTTCTGTCAAAAAGTGTTAAATTAGACCGGATTTTGTTCGGTTTTCTTTAGTTCTACCCTTAAAATATATTTTTGTTGTTTGTGACTTAAAAATATCCAATCAATATCAAGTTACGACGAACCAGTGGAGTAGATTTTTCCTTCTAGAGACGGCCCAAGATTAAGTTTATCTTATTACGTAATAGTCCTAATTACTTCCGGGTACAAAAATCGACCGTCAAACTAAAAGAAAACTATTTTGCAATATATGCATGCAAAGAATGCAAGGCACTGACACACATTCAATGACTAAAAAATACAAGAAATGGGTGCTATTGTCCCGCGAGCGTGGTGTTTTTACTGTCAAAAAGCACTAAATGAATACCGAATTTGCCCTTTTAGCTTGACATAACATTTAAAGAATATTTTTCTCGATATTTGGTGATTAAGCAACCTAAAATAAAAACTCTAAGCGGACGAAGTAACTCTTACAAGTCCATTAATAAGAGAACATGCACTTATTTGCATATTTACCATTTAGGTATAAGGGAACTAATTCAATTTCCGTTATCGGCCATTATAACCTTTCCGGCCATAGCTCAGTCCAAGAGTTTGCGAGAGTGATCAAACCTGTCTTAAATTGAGGCCCGTTCATTTGCGCATGAAATGAATTGAAAATTAGTATGGCATGATCCCTTTTCTCTACGACTTTTCGGGCCATTTTTGAGATGACCCTTACCGCGAAGCTGTTTTTACCGGCCCCTCAAAAAAATATACCCATGTTTAAAAATAGCTTTTGGACCCGGAAAATAGTTTAAAATCTTTAATTTTTCGATTGTATTTCAACAACGGATTATAATCGCTGAAAAATATACAAACAATTTTGGATTTCAATAATATTGACCAATCAGAGATCACCTTCAACATTTGAGTATATGGACCGGAGTTTCCCTAAAGTTTTCTACCAGAGTGGTTGGAAATGAATTAGTTCCCTTAGACCTAAAGAAGAATTCTTTTGCCAATGAAATATAAAAATTGCACATATTTACGTACAATTACCTTTTTTGGATTAAATCTGAAAATTTCAGGCGCTTACGTGTTATAGTTAATGAGTAATGGTCGTTACCCTTAACCCGGTCGGGGAAAAATTCACATCAAATATAGTCCCAAGCGAAAATTTGTTCTTTGAAAAGCGTGAGTTTTCTATACACAAAAACTGAAGGTTGTTTTCTATTTAGGAGTACTTTTTCATCACAATTTAATTAAATATCTTCTTTGCAATGCATTTAATGGTGTTTTGCGGGTGAAAATTGTCATTTTCTATTTTTCATGGATTTTCTTTTGTCGTAACCCTTATCTTTCATAAGAAATTTACGAGTTTTCGCCTTTTTCAGCCTACACGGTGTTTGTTTATCAGCTAATTCCTCAATGTAACACATGGAATATTACACAAGCATATGCCTGATAACCATGCAAAAAATCAAAGAAATCGGTCAAATAGGTTTTGAAAAATCAACGAACTCCCTTAACCCTGTTAAAGTTAAAAAGCTATCTCTCTGAGCGGTTAAAACGCGCCGGACATAACCCCATAACATTCAAACTGTGTTTTCTTTACATGATAATGTTTTCCAGAGTGCATTTCACTATTTTGAGACACCTCGCGCAAAATGTTTGTTTTCGGTTGCAAATTATTATCAAAAAACCCTTATCTTTTTGTGCAAAAAAATCTTCTTTTCTCTTATTTTGGGGCTAATGATATATTTTTACAGTATAACTAATCCAAATTAAGAATAAAATAACATAAAAAAATGTTGTTTGCCACATTTAAGAAAAAAAGTGCAATTGGTTGAGTAGTTTTTGAAAATTAGCGCTTATCTTTCACTCCAGCTAGGCAAACATCAACTTGGTTGACCCCCCCCCCCGGCAAAAAAGCCGAAATTAACTAAAAATATTCCAAAAATACCATTCTCTTTTCACTATTGTCTATTATTTTGTTTCAATGTATACTTAAAGCGCATATTTTGCAAATCCGATATATTTCAACACGGATTTATTTGTAAAATTAACCCTTATCTTTTGTTGAAATTTTATTTTTTCATATATTTTTATGTCAAAAATGTTATTTTTTCCAATGTTTCTGTCAAAAAGTGTTAAATTAGACCGGATTTTGTTCGGTTTTCTTTAGTTCTACCCTTAAAATATATTTTTGTTGTTTGTGACTTAAAAATATCCAATCAATATCAAGTTACGACGAACCAGTGGAGTAGATTTTTCCTTCTAGAGACGGCCCAAGATTAAGTTTATCTTATTACGTAATAGTCCTAATTACTTCCGGGTACAAAAATCGACCGTCAAACTAAAAGAAAACTATTTTGCAATATATGCATGCAAAGAATGCAAGGCACTGACACACATTCAATGACTAAAAAATGCAAGAAATGGGTGCTATTGTCCCGCGAGCGTGGTGTTTTTACTGTCAAAAAGCACTAAATGAATACCGAATTTGCCCTTTTAGCTTGACATAACATTTAAAGAATATTTTTCTCGATATTTGGTGATTAAGCAACCTAAAATAAAAACTCTAAGCGGACGAAGTAACTCTTACAAGTCCATTAATAAGAGAACATGCACTTATTTGCATATTTACCATTTAGGTATAAGGGAACTAATTCAATTTCCGTTATCGGCCATTATAACCTTTCCGGCCATAGCTCAGTCCAAGAGTTTGCGAGAGTGATCAAACCTGTCTTAAATTGAGGCCCGTTCATTTGCGCATGAAATGAATTGAAAATTAGTATGGCATGATCCCTTTTCTCTACGACTTTTCGGGCCATTTTTGAGATGACCCTTACCGCGAAGCTGTTTTTACCGGCCCCTCAAAAAAATATACCCATGTTTAAAAATAGCTTTTGGACCCGGAAAATAGTTTAAAATCTTTAATTTTTCGATTGTATTTCAACAACGGATTATAATCGCTGAAAAATATACAAACAATTTTGGATTTCAATAATATTGACCAATCAGAGATCACCTTCAACATTTGAGTATATGGACCGGAGTTTCCCTAAAGTTTTCTACCAGAGTGGTTGGAAATGAATTAGTTCCCTTAGACCTAAAGAAGAATTCTTTTGCCAATGAAATATAAAAATTGCACATATTTACGTACAATTACCTTTTTTGGATTAAATCTGAAAATTTCAGGCGCTTACGTGTTATAGTTAATGAGTAATGGTCGTTACCCTTAACCCGGTCGGGGAAAAATTCACATCAAATATAGTCCCAAGCGAAAATTTGTTCTTTGAAAAGCGTGAGTTTTCTATACACAAAAACTGAAGGTTGTTTTCTATTTAGGAGTACTTTTTCATCACAATTTAATTAAATATCTTCTTTGCAATGCATTTAATGGTGTTTTGCGGGTGAAAATTGTCATTTTCTATTTTTCATGGATTTTCTTTTGTCGTAACCCTTATCTTTCATAAGAAATTTACGAGTTTTCGCCTTTTTCAGCCTACACGGTGTTTGTTTATCAGCTAATTCCTCAATGTAACACATGGAATATTACACAAGCATATGCCTGATAACCATGCAAAAAATCAAAGAAATCGGTCAAATAGGTTTTGAAAAATCAACGAACTCCCTTAACCCTGTTAAAGTTAAAAAGCTATCTCTCTGAGCGGTTAAAACGCGCCGGACATAACCCCATAACATTCAAACTGTGTTTTCTTTACATGATAATGTTTTCCAGAGTGCATTTCACTATTTTGAGACACCTCGCGCAAAATGTTTGTTTTCGGTTGCAAATTATTATCAAAAAACCCTTATCTTTTTGTGCAAAAAAATCTTCTTTTCTCTTATTTTGGGGCTAATGATATATTTTTACAGTATAACTAATCCAAATTAAGAATATAATAACATAAAAAAATGTTGTTTGCCACATTTAAGAAAAAAAGTGCAATTGGTTGAGTAGTTTTTGAAAATTAGCGCTTATCTTTCACTCCAGCTAGGCAAACATCAACTTGGTTGACCCCCCCCCCCGGCAAAAAAGCCGAAATTAACTAAAAATATTCCAAAAATACCATTCTCTTTTCACTATTGTCTATTATTTTGTTTCAATGTATACTTAAAGCGCATATTTTGCAAATCCGATATATTTCAACACGGATTTATTTGTAAAATTAACCCTTATCTTTTGTTGAAATTTTATTTTTTCATATATTTTTATGTCAAAAATGTTATTTTTTCCAATGTTTCTGTCAAAAAGTGTTAAATTAGACCGGATTTTGTTCGGTTTTCTTTAGTTCTACCCTTAAAATATATTTTTGTTGTTTGTGACTTAAAAATATCCAATCAATATCAAGTTACGACGAACCAGTGGAGTAGATTTTTCCTTCTAGAGACGGCCCAAGATTAAGTTTATCTTATTACGTAATAGTCCTAATTACTTCCGGGTACAAAAATCGACCGTCAAACTAAAAGAAAACTATTTTGCAATATATGCATGCAAAGAATGCAAGGCACTGACACACATTCAATGACTAAAAAATGCAAGAAATGGGTGCTATTGTCCCGCGAGCGTGGTGTTTTTACTGTCAAAAAGCACTAAATGAATACCGAATTTGCCCTTTTAGCTTGACATAACATTTAAAGAATATTTTTCTCGATATTTGGTGATTAAGCAACCTAAAATAAAAACTCTAAGCGGACGAAGTAACTCTTACAAGTCCATTAATAAGAGAACATGCACTTATTTGCATATTTACCATTTAGGTATAAGGGAACTAATTCAATTTCCGTTATCGGCCATTATAACCTTTCCGGCCATAGCTCAGTCCAAGAGTTTGCGAGAGTGATCAAACCTGTCTTAAATTGAGGCCCGTTCATTTGCGCATGAAATGAATTGAAAATTAGTATGGCATGATCCCTTTTCTCTACGACTTTTCGGGCCATTTTTGAGATGACCCTTACCGCGAAGCTGTTTTTACCGGCCCCTCAAAAAAATATACCCATGTTTAAAAATAGCTTTTGGACCCGGAAAATAGTTTAAAATCTTTAATTTTTCGATTGTATTTCAACAACGGATTATAATCGCTGAAAAATATACAAACAATTTTGGATTTCAATAATATTGACCAATCAGAGATCACCTTCAACATTTGAGTATATGGACCGGAGTTTCCCTAAAGTTTTCTACCAGAGTGGTTGGAAATGAATTAGTTCCCTTAGACCTAAAGAAGAATTCTTTTGCCAATGAAATATAAAAATTGCACATATTTACGTACAATTACCTTTTTTGGATTAAATCTGAAAATTTCAGGCGCTTACGTGTTATAGTTAATGAGTAATGGTCGTTACCCTTAACCCGGTCGGGGGAAAATTCACATCAAATATAGTCCCAAGCGAAAATTTGTTCTTTGAAAAGCGTGAGTTTTCTATACACAAAAACTGAAGGTTGTTTTCTATTTAGGAGTACTTTTTCATCACAATTTAATTAAATATCTTCTTTGCAATGCATTTAATGGTGTTTTGCGGGTGAAAATTGTCATTTTCTATTTTTCATGGATTTTCTTTTGTCGTAACCCTTATCTTTCATAAGAAATTTACGAGTTTTCGCCTTTTTCAGCCTACACGGTGTTTGTTTATCAGCTAATTCCTCAATGTAACACATGGAATATTACACAAGCATATGCCTGATAACCATGCAAAAAATCAAAGAAATCGGTCAAATAGGTTTTGAAAAATCAACGAACTCCCTTAACCCTGTTAAAGTTAAAAAGCTATCTCTCTGAGCGGTTAAAACGCGCCGGACATAACCCCATAACATTCAAACTGTGTTTTCTTTACATGATAATGTTTTCCAGAGTGCATTTCACTATTTTGAGACACCTCGCGCAAAATGTTTGTTTTCGGTTGCAAATTATTATCAAAAAACCCTTATCTTTTTGTGCAAAAAAATCTTCTTTTCTCTTATTTTGGGGCTAATGATATATTTTTACAGTATAACTAATCCAAATTAAGAATATAATAACATAAAAAAATGTTGTTTGCCACATTTAAGAAAAAAAGTGCAATTGGTTGAGTAGTTTTTGAAAATTAGCGCTTATCTTTCACTCCAGCTAGGCAAACATCAACTTGGTTGACCCCCCCCCCCCGGCAAAAAAGCCGAAATTAACTAAAAATATTCCAAAAATACCATTCTCTTTTCACTATTGTCTATTATTTTGTTTCAATGTATACTTAAAGCGCATATTTTGCAAATCCGATATATTTCAACACGGATTTATTTGTAAAATTAACCCTTATCTTTTGTTGAAATTTTATTTTTTCATATATTTTTATGTCAAAAATGTTATTTTTTCCAATGTTTCTGTCAAAAAGTGTTAAATTAGACCGGATTTTGTTCGGTTTTCTTTAGTTCTACCCTTAAAATATATTTTTGTTGTTTGTGACTTAAAAATATCCAATCAATATCAAGTTACGACGAACCAGTGGAGTAGATTTTTCCTTCTAGAGACGGCCCAAGATTAAGTTTATCTTATTACGTAATAGTCCTAATTACTTCCGGGTACAAAAATCGACCGTCAAACTAAAAGAAAACTATTTTGCAATATATGCATGCAAAGAATGCAAGGCACTGACACACATTCAATGACTAAAAAATGCAAGAAATGGGTGCTATTGTCCCGCGAGCGTGGTGTTTTTACTGTCAAAAAGCACTAAATGAATACCGAATTTGCCCTTTTAGCTTGACATAACATTTAAAGAATATTTTTCTCGATATTTGGTGATTAAGCAACCTAAAATAAAAACTCTAAGCGGACGAAGTAACTCTTACAAGTCCATTAATAAGAGAACATGCACTTATTTGCATATTTACCATTTAGGTATAAGGGAACTAATTCAATTTCCGTTATCGGCCATTATAACCTTTCCGGCCATAGCTCAGTCCAAGAGTTTGCGAGAGTGATCAAACCTGTCTTAAATTGAGGCCCGTTCATTTGCGCATGAAATGAATTGAAAATTAGTATGGCATGATCCCTTTTCTCTACGACTTTTCGGGCCATTTTTGAGATGACCCTTACCGCGAAGCTGTTTTTACCGGCCCCTCAAAAAAATATACCCATGTTTAAAAATAGCTTTTGGACCCGGAAAATAGTTTAAAATCTTTAATTTTTCGATTGTATTTCAACAACGGATTATAATCGCTGAAAAATATACAAACAATTTTGGATTTCAATAATATTGACCAATCAGAGATCACCTTCAACATTTGAGTATATGGACCGGAGTTTCCCTAAAGTTTTCTACCAGAGTGGTTGGAAATGAATTAGTTCCCTTAGACCTAAAGAAGAATTCTTTTGCCAATGAAATATAAAAATTGCACATATTTACGTACAATTACCTTTTTTGGATTAAATCTGAAAATTTCAGGCGCTTACGTGTTATAGTTAATGAGTAATGGTCGTTACCCTTAACCCGGTCGGGGAAAAATTCACATCAAATATAGTCCCAAGCGAAAATTTGTTCTTTGAAAAGCGTGAGTTTTCTATACACAAAAACTGAAGGTTGTTTTCTATTTAGGAGTACTTTTTCATCACAATTTAATTAAATATCTTCTTTGCAATGCATTTAATGGTGTTTTGCGGGTGAAAATTGTCATTTTCTATTTTTCATGGATTTTCTTTTGTCGTAACCCTTATCTTTCATAAGAAATTTACGAGTTTTCGCCTTTTTCAGCCTACACGGTGTTTGTTTATCAGCTAATTCCTCAATGTAACACATGGAATATTACACAAGCATATGCCTGATAACCATGCAAAAAATCAAAGAAATCGGTCAAATAGGTTTTGAAAAATCAACGAACTCCCTTAACCCTGTTAAAGTTAAAAAGCTATCTCTCTGAGCGGTTAAAACGCGCCGGACATAACCCCATAACATTCAAACTGTGTTTTCTTTACATGATAATGTTTTCCAGAGTGCATTTCACTATTTTGAGACACCTCGCGCAAAATGTTTGTTTTCGGTTGCAAATTATTATCAAAAAACCCTTATCTTTTTGTGCAAAAAAATCTTCTTTTCTCTTATTTTGGGGCTAATGATATATTTTTACAGTATAACTAATCCAAATTAAGAATATAATAACATAAAAAAATGTTGTTTGCCACATTTAAGAAAAAAAGTGCAATTGGTTGAGTAGTTTTTGAAAATTAGCGCTTATCTTTCACTCCAGCTAGGCAAACATCAACTTGGTTGACCCCCCCCCCCCCGGCAAAAAAGCCGAAATTAACTAAAAATATTCCAAAAATACCATTCTCTTTTCACTATTGTCTATTATTTTGTTTCAATGTATACTTAAAGCGCATATTTTGCAAATCCGATATATTTCAACACGGATTTATTTGTAAAATTAACCCTTATCTTTTGTTGAAATTTTATTTTTTCATATATTTTTATGTCAAAAATGTTATTTTTTCCAATGTTTCTGTCAAAAAGTGTTAAATTAGACCGGATTTTGTTCGGTTTTCTTTAGTTCTACCCTTAAAATATATTTTTGTTGTTTGTGACTTAAAAATATCCAATCAATATCAAGTTACGACGAACCAGTGGAGTAGATTTTTCCTTCTAGAGACGGCCCAAGATTAAGTTTATCTTATTACGTAATAGTCCTAATTACTTCCGGGTACAAAAATCGACCGTCAAACTAAAAGAAAACTATTTTGCAATATATGCATGCAAAGAATGCAAGGCACTGACACACATTCAATGACTAAAAAATGCAAGAAATGGGTGCTATTGTCCCGCGAGCGTGGTGTTTTTACTGTCAAAAAGCACTAAATGAATACCGAATTTGCCCTTTTAGCTTGACATAACATTTAAAGAATATTTTTCTCGATATTTGGTGATTAAGCAACCTAAAATAAAAACTCTAAGCGGACGAAGTAACTCTTACAAGTCCATTAATAAGAGAACATGCACTTATTTGCATATTTACCATTTAGGTATAAGGGAACTAATTCAATTTCCGTTATCGGCCATTATAACCTTTCCGGCCATAGCTCAGTCCAAGAGTTTGCGAGAGTGATCAAACCTGTCTTAAATTGAGGCCCGTTCATTTGCGCATGAAATGAATTGAAAATTAGTATGGCATGATCCCTTTTCTCTACGACTTTTCGGGCCATTTTTGAGATGACCCTTACCGCGAAGCTGTTTTTACCGGCCCCTCAAAAAAATATACCCATGTTTAAAAATAGCTTTTGGACCCGGAAAATAGTTTAAAATCTTTAATTTTTCGATTGTATTTCAACAACGGATTATAATCGCTGAAAAATATACAAACAATTTTGGATTTCAATAATATTGACCAATCAGAGATCACCTTCAACATTTGAGTATATGGACCGGAGTTTCCCTAAAGTTTTCTACCAGAGTGGTTGGAAATGAATTAGTTCCCTTAGACCTAAAGAAGAATTCTTTTGCCAATGAAATATAAAAATTGCACATATTTACGTACAATTACCTTTTTTGGATTAAATCTGAAAATTTCAGGCGCTTACGTGTTATAGTTAATGAGTAATGGTCGTTACCCTTAACCCGGTCGGGGAAAAATTCACATCAAATATAGTCCCAAGCGAAAATTTGTTCTTTGAAAAGCGTGAGTTTTCTATACACAAAAACTGAAGGTTGTTTTCTATTTAGGAGTACTTTTTCATCACAATTTAATTAAATATCTTCTTTGCAATGCATTTAATGGTGTTTTGCGGGTGAAAATTGTCATTTTCTATTTTTCATGGATTTTCTTTTGTCGTAACCCTTATCTTTCATAAGAAATTTACGAGTTTTCGCCTTTTTCAGCCTACACGGTGTTGGTTTATCAGCTAATTCCTCAATGTAACACATGGAATATTACACAAGCATATGCCTGATAACCATGCAAAAAATCAAAGAAATCGGTCAAATAGGTTTTGAAAAATCAACGAACTCCCTTAACCCTGTTAAAGTTAAAAAGCTATCTCTCTGAGCGGTTAAAACGCGCCGGACATAACCCCATAACATTCAAACTGTGTTTTCTTTACATGATAATGTTTTCCAGAGTGCATTTCACTATTTTGAGACACCTCGCGCAAAATGTTTGTTTTCGGTTGCAAATTATTATCAAAAAACCCCTATCTTTTTGTGCAAAAAAATCTTCTTTTCTCTTATTTTGGGGCTAATGATATATTTTTACAGTATAACTAATCCAAATTAAGAATATAATAACATAAAAAAATGTTGTTTGCCACATTTAAGAAAAAAAGTGCAATTGGTTGAGTAGTTTTTGAAAATTAGCGCTTATCTTTCACTCCAGCTAGGCAAACATCAACTTGGTTGACCCCCCCCCCCGGCAAAAAAGCCGAAATTAACTAAAAATATTCCAAAAATACCATTCTCTTTTCACTATTGTCTATTATTTTGTTTCAATGTATACTTAAAGCGCATATTTTGCAAATCCGATATATTTCAACACGGATTTATTTGTAAAATTAACCCTTATCTTTTGTTGAAATTTTATTTTTTCATATATTTTTATGTCAAAAATGTTATTTTTTCCAATGTTTCTGTCAAAAAGTGTTAAATTAGACCGGATTTTGTTCGGTTTTCTTTAGTTCTACCCTTAAAATATATTTTTGTTGTTTGTGACTTAAAAATATCCAATCAATATCAAGTTACGACGAACCAGTGGAGTAGATTTTTCCTTCTAGAGACGGCCCAAGATTAAGTTTATCTTATTACGTAATAGTCCTAATTACTTCCGGGTACAAAAATCGACCGTCAAACTAAAAGAAAACTATTTTGCAATATATGCATGCAAAGAATGCAAGGCACTGACACACATTCAATGACTAAAAAATGCAAGAAATGGGTGCTATTGTCCCGCGAGCGTGGTGTTTTTACTGTCAAAAAGCACTAAATGAATACCGAATTTGCCCTTTTAGCTTGACATAACATTTAAAGAATATTTTTCTCGATATTTGGTGATTAAGCAACCTAAAATAAAAACTCTAAGCGGACGAAGTAACTCTTACAAGTCCATTAATAAGAGAACATGCACTTATTTGCATATTTACCATTTAGGTATAAGGGAACTAATTCAATTTCCGTTATCGGCCATTATAACCTTTCCGGCCATAGCTCAGTCCAAGAGTTTGCGAGAGTGATCAAACCTGTCTTAAATTGAGGCCCGTTCATTTGCGCATGAAATGAATTGAAAATTAGTATGGCATGATCCCTTTTCTCTACGACTTTTCGGGCCATTTTTGAGATGACCCTTACCGCGAAGCTGTTTTTACCGGCCCCTCAAAAAAATATACCCATGTTTAAAAATAGCTTTTGGACCCGGAAAATAGTTTAAAATCTTTAATTTTTCGATTGTATTTCAACAACGGATTATAATCGCTGAAAAATATACAAACAATTTTGGATTTCAATAATATTGACCAATCAGAGATCACCTTCAACATTTGAGTATATGGACCGGAGTTTCCCTAAAGTTTTCTACCAGAGTGGTTGGAAATGAATTAGTTCCCTTAGACCTAAAGAAGAATTCTTTTGCCAATGAAATATAAAAATTGCACATATTTACGTACAATTACCTTTTTTGGATTAAATCTGAAAATTTCAGGCGCTTACGTGTTATAGTTAATGAGTAATGGTCGTTACCCTTAACCCGGTCGGGGAAAAATTCACATCAAATATAGTCCCAAGCGAAAATTTGTTCTTTGAAAAGCGTGAGTTTTCTATACACAAAAACTGAAGGTTGTTTTCTATTTAGGAGTACTTTTTCATCACAATTTAATTAAATATCTTCTTTGCAATGCATTTAATGGTGTTTTGCGGGTGAAAATTGTCATTTTCTATTTTTCATGGATTTTCTTTTGTCGTAACCCTTATCTTTCATAAGAAATTTACGAGTTTTCGCCTTTTTCAGCCTACACGGTGTTGGTTTATCAGCTAATTCCTCAATGTAACACATGGAATATTACACAAGCATATGCCTGATAACCATGCAAAAAAATCAAAGAAATCGGTCAAATAGGTTTTGAAAAATCAACGAACTCCCTTAACCCTGTTAAAGTTAAAAAGCTATCTCTCTGAGCGGTTAAAACGCGCCGGACATAACCCCATAACATTCAAACTGTGTTTTCTTTACATGATAATGTTTTCCAGAGTGCATTTCACTATTTTGAGACACCTCGCGCAAAATGTTTGTTTTCGGTTGCAAATTATTATCAAAAAACCCTTATCTTTTTGTGCAAAAAAATCTTCTTTTCTCTTATTTTGGGGCTAATGATATATTTTTACAGTATAACTAATCCAAATTAAGAATATAATAACATAAAAAAATTTTGTTTGCCACATTTAAGAAAAAAAGTGCAATTGGTTGAGTAGTTTTTGAAAATTAGCGCTTATCTTTCACTCCAGCTAGGCAAACATCAACTTGGTTGACCCCCCCCCCCCGGCAAAAAAGCCGAAATTAACTAAAAATATTCCAAAAATACCATTCTCTTTTCACTATTGTCTATTATTTTGTTTCAATGTATACTTAAAGCGCATATAATGCAAATCCGATATATTTCAACACGGATTTATTTGTAAAATTAACCCTTATCTTTTGTTGAAATTTTATTTTTTCATATATTTTTATGTCAAAAATGTTATTTTTTCCAATGTTTCTGTCAAAAAGTGTTAAATTAGACCGGATTTTGTTCGGTTTTCTTTAGTTCTACCCTTAAAATATATTTTTGTTGTTTGTGACTTAAAAATATCCAATCAATATCAAGTTACGACGAACCAGTGGAGTAGATTTTTCCTTCTAGAGACGGCCCAAGATTAAGTTTATCTTATTACGTAATAGTCCTAATTACTTCCGGGTACAAAAATCGACCGTCAAACTAAAAGAAAACTATTTTGCAATATATGCATGCAAAGAATGCAAGGCACTGACACACATTCAATGACTAAAAAATGCAAGAAATGGGTGCTATTGTCCCGCGAGCGTGGTGTTTTTACTGTCAAAAAGCACTAAATGAATACCGAATTTGCCCTTTTAGCTTGACATAACATTTAAAGAATATTTTTCTCGATATTTGGTGATTAAGCAACCTAAAATAAAAACTCTAAGCGGACGAAGTAACTCTTACAAGTCCATTAATAAGAGAACATGCACTTATTTGCATATTTACCATTTAGGTATAAGGGAACTAATTCAATTTCCGTTATCGGCCATTATAACCTTTCCGGCCATAGCTCAGTCCAAGAGTTTGCGAGAGTGATCAAACCTGTCTTAAATTGAGGCCCGTTCATTTGCGCATGAAATGAATTGAAAATTAGTATGGCATGATCCCTTTTCTCTACGACTTTTCGGGCCATTTTTGAGATGACCCTTACCGCGAAGCTGTTTTTACCGGCCCCTCAAAAAAATATACCCATGTTTAAAAATAGCTTTTGGACCCGGAAAATAGTTTAAAATCTTTAATTTTTCGATTGTATTTCAACAACGGATTATAATCGCTGAAAAATATACAAACAATTTTGGATTTCAATAATATTGACCAATCAGAGATCACCTTCAACATTTGAGTATATGGACCGGAGTTTCCCTAAAGTTTTCTACCAGAGTGGTTGGAAATGAATTAGTTCCCTTAGACCTAAAGAAGAATTCTTTTGCCAATGAAATATAAAAATTGCACATATTTACGTACAATTACCTTTTTTGGATTAAATCTGAAAATTTCAGGCGCTTACGTGTTATAGTTAATGAGTAATGGTCGTTACCCTTAACCCGGTCGGGGAAAAATTCACATCAAATATAGTCCCAAGCGAAAATTTGTTCTTTGAAAAGCGTGAGTTTTCTATACACAAAAACTGAAGGTTGTTTTCTATTTAGGAGTACTTTTTCATCACAATTTAATTAAATATCTTCTTTGCAATGCATTTAATGGTGTTTTGCGGGTGAAAATTGTCATTTTCTATTTTTCATGGATTTTCTTTTGTCGTAACCCTTATCTTTCATAAGAAATTTACGAGTTTTCGCCTTTTTCAGCCTACACGGTGTTTGTTTATCAGCTAATTCCTCAATGTAACACATGGAATATTACACAAGCATATGCCTGATAACCATGCAAAAAATCAAAGAAATCGGTCAAATAGGTTTTGAAAAATCAACGAACTCCCTTAACCCTGTTAAAGTTAAAAAGCTATCTCTCTGAGCGGTTAAAACGCGCCGGACATAACCCCATAACATTCAAACTGTGTTTTCTTTACATGATAATGTTTTCCAGAGTGCATTTCACTATTTTGAGACACCTCGCGCAAAATGTTTGTTTTCGGTTGCAAATTATTATCAAAAAACCCTTATCTTTTTGTGCAAAAAAATCTTCTTTTCTCTTATTTTGGGGCTAATGATATATTTTTACAGTATAACTAATCCAAATTAAGAATAAAATAACATAAAAAAATGTTGTTTGCCACATTTAAGAAAAAAAGTGCAATTGGTTGAGTAGTTTTTGAAAATTAGCGCTTATCTTTCACTCCAGCTAGGCAAACATCAACTTGGTTGACCCCCCCCCCCCGGCAAAAAAGCCGAAATTAACTAAAAATATTCCAAAAATACCATTCTCTTTTCACTATTGTCTATTATTTTGTTTCAATGTATACTTAAAGCGCATATTTTGCAAATCCGATATATTTCAACACGGATTTATTTGTAAAATTAACCCTTATCTTTTGTTGAAATTTTATTTTTTCATATATTTTTATGTCAAAAATGTTATTTTTTCCAATGTTTCTGTCAAAAAGTGTTAAATTAGACCGGATTTTGTTCGGTTTTCTTTAGTTCTACCCTTAAAATATATTTTTGTTGTTTGTGACTTAAAAATATCCAATCAATATCAAGTTACGACGAACCAGTGGAGTAGATTTTTCCTTCTAGAGACGGCCCAAGATTAAGTTTATCTTATTACGTAATAGTCCTAATTACTTCCGGGTACAAAAATCGACCGTCAAACTAAAAGAAAACTATTTTGCAATATATGCATGCAAAGAATGCAAGGCACTGACACACATTCAATGACTAAAAAATGCAAGAAATGGGTGCTATTGTCCCGCGAGCGTGGTGTTTTTACTGTCAAAAAGCACTAAATGAATACCGAATTTGCCCTTTTAGCTTGACATAACATTTAAAGAATATTTTTCTCGATATTTGGTGATTAAGCAACCTAAAATAAAAACTCTAAGCGGACGAAGTAACTCTTACAAGTCCATTAATAAGAGAACATGCACTTATTTGCATATTTACCATTTAGGTATAAGGGAACTAATTCAATTTCCGTTATCGGCCATTATAACCTTTCCGGCCATAGCTCAGTCCAAGAGTTTGCGAGAGTGATCAAACCTGTCTTAAATTGAGGCCCGTTCATTTGCGCATGAAATGAATTGAAAATTAGTATGGCATGATCCCTTTTCTCTACGACTTTTCGGGCCATTTTTGAGATGACCCTTACCGCGAAGCTGTTTTTACCGGCCCCTCAAAAAAATATACCCATGTTTAAAAATAGCTTTTGGACCCGGAAAATAGTTTAAAATCTTTAATTTTTCGATTGTATTTCAACAACGGATTATAATCGCTGAAAAATATACAAACAATTTTGGATTTCAATAATATTGACCAATCAGAGATCACCTTCAACATTTGAGTATATGGACCGGAGTTTCCCTAAAGTTTTCTACCAGAGTGGTTGGAAATGAATTAGTTCCCTTAGACCTAAAGAAGAATTCTTTTGCCAATGAAATATAAAAATTGCACATATTTACGTACAATTACCTTTTTTGGATTAAATCTGAAAATTTCAGGCGCTTACGTGTTATAGTTAATGAGTAATGGTCGTTACCCTTAACCCGGTCGGGGAAAAATTCACATCAAATATAGTCCCAAGCGAAAATTTGTTCTTTGAAAAGCGTGAGTTTTCTATACACAAAAACTGAAGGTTGTTTTCTATTTAGGAGTACTTTTTCATCACAATTTAATTAAATATCTTCTTTGCAATGCATTTAATGGTGTTTTGCGGGTGAAAATTGTCATTTTCTATTTTTCATGGATTTTCTTTTGTCGTAACCCTTATCTTTCATAAGAAATTTACGAGTTTTCGCCTTTTTCAGCCTACACGGTGTTTGTTTATCAGCTAATTCCTCAATGTAACACATGGAATATTACACAAGCATATGCCTGATAACCATGCAAAAAATCAAAGAAATCGGTCAAATAGGTTTTGAAAAATCAACGAACTCCCTTAACCCTGTTAAAGTTAAAAAGCTATCTCTCTGAGCGGTTAAAACGCGCCGGACATAACCCCATAACATTCAAACTGTGTTTTCTTTACATGATAATGTTTTCCAGAGTGCATTTCACTATTTTGAGACACCTCGCGCAAAATGTTTGTTTTCGGTTGCAAATTATTATCAAAAAACCCTTATCTTTTTGTGCAAAAAAATCTTCTTTTCTCTTATTTTGGGGCTAATGATATATTTTTACAGTATAACTAATCCAAATTAAGAATATAATTACATAAAAAAATGTTGTTTGCCACATTTAAGAAAAAAAGTGCAATTGGTTGAGTAGTTTTTGAAAATTAGCGCTTATCTTTCACTCCAGCTAGGCAAACATCAACTTGGTTGACCCCCCCCCCCCCGGCAAAAAAGCCGAAATTAACTAAAAATATTCCAAAAATACCATTCTCTTTTCACTATTGTCTATTATTTTGTTTCAATGTATACTTAAAGCGCATATTTTGCAAATCCGATATATTTCAACACGGATTTATTTGTAAAATTAACCCTTATCTTTTGTTGAAATTTTATTTTTTCATATATTTTTATGTCAAAAATGTTATTTTTTCCAATGTTTCTGTCAAAAAGTGTTAAATTAGACCGGATTTTGTTCGGTTTTCTTTAGTTCTACCCTTAAAATATATTTTTGTTGTTTGTGACTTAAAAATATCCAATCAATATCAAGTTACGACGAACCAGTGGAGTAGATTTTTCCTTCTAGAGACGGCCCAAGATTAAGTTTATCTTATTACGTAATAGTCCTAATTACTTCCGGGTACAAAAATCGACCGTCAAACTAAAAGAAAACTATTTTGCAATATATGCATGCAAAGAATGCAAGGCACTGACACACATTCAATGACTAAAAAATGCAAGAAATGGGTGCTATTGTCCCGCGAGCGTGGTGTTTTTACTGTCAAAAAGCACTAAATGAATACCGAATTTGCCCTTTTAGCTTGACATAACATTTAAAGAATATTTTTCTCGATATTTGGTGATTAAGCAACCTAAAATAAAAACTCTAAGCGGACGAAGTAACTCTTACAAGTCCATTAATAAGAGAACATGCACTTATTTGCATATTTACCATTTAGGTATAAGGGAACTAATTCAATTTCCGTTATCGGCCATTATAACCTTTCCGGCCATAGCTCAGTCCAAGAGTTTGCGAGAGTGATCAAACCTGTCTTAAATTGAGGCCCGTTCATTTGCGCATGAAATGAATTGAAAATTAGTATGGCATGATCCCTTTTCTCTACGACTTTTCGGGCCATTTTTGAGATGACCCTTACCGCGAAGCTGTTTTTACCGGCCCCTCAAAAAAATATACCCATGTTTAAAAATAGCTTTTGGACCCGGAAAATAGTTTAAAATCTTTAATTTTTCGATTGTATTTCAACAACGGATTATAATCGCTGAAAAATATACAAACAATTTTGGATTTCAATAATATTGACCAATCAGAGATCACCTTCAACATTTGAGTATATGGACCGGAGTTTCCCTAAAGTTTTCTACCAGAGTGGTTGGAAATGAATTAGTTCCCTTAGACCTAAAGAAGAATTCTTTTGCCAATGAAATATAAAAATTGCACATATTTACGTACAATTACCTTTTTTGGATTAAATCTGAAAATTTCAGGCGCTTACGTGTTATAGTTAATGAGTAATGGTCGTTACCCTTAACCCGGTCGGGGAAAAATTCACATCAAATATAGTCCCAAGCGAAAATTTGTTCTTTGAAAAGCGTGAGTTTTCTATACACAAAAACTGAAGGTTGTTTTCTATTTAGGAGTACTTTTTCATCACAATTTAATTAAATATCTTCTTTGCAATGCATTTAATGGTGTTTTGCGGGTGAAAATTGTCATTTTCTATTTTTCATGGATTTTCTTTTGTCGTAACCCTTATCTTTCATAAGAAATTTACGAGTTTTCGCCTTTTTCAGCCTACACGGTGTTTGTTTATCAGCTAATTCCTCAATGTAACACATGGAATATTACACAAGCATATGCCTGATAACCATGCAAAAAATCAAAGAAATCGGTCAAATAGGTTTTGAAAAATCAACGAACTCCCTTAACCCTGTTAAAGTTAAAAAGCTATCTCTCTGAGCGGTTAAAACGCGCCGGACATAACCCCATAACATTCAAACTGTGTTTTCTTTACATGATAATGTTTTCCAGAGTGCATTTCACTATTTTGAGACACCTCGCGCAAAATGTTTGTTTTCGGTTGCAAATTATTATCAAAAAACCCTTATCTTTTTGTGCAAAAAAATCTTCTTTTCTCTTATTTTGGGGCTAATGATATATTTTTACAGTATAACTAATCCAAATTAAGAATATAATAACATAAAAAAATGTTGTTTGCCACATTTAAGAAAAAAAGTGCAATTGGTTGAGTAGTTTTTGAAAATTAGCGCTTATCTTTCACTCCAGCTAGGCAAACATCAACTTGGTTGACCCCCCCCCCCCCCGGCAAAAAAGCCGAAATTAACTAAAAATATTCCAAAAATACCATTCTCTTTTCACTATTGTCTATTATTTTGTTTCAATGTATACTTAAAGCGCATATTTTGCAAATCCGATATATTTCAACACGGATTTATTTGTAAAATTAACCCTTATCTTTTGTTGAAATTTTATTTTTTCATATATTTTTATGTCAAAAATGTTATTTTTTCCAATGTTTCTGTCAAAAAGTGTTAAATTAGACCGGATTTTGTTCGGTTTTCTTTAGTTCTACCCTTAAAATATATTTTTGTTGTTTGTGACTTAAAAATATCCAATCAATATCAAGTTACGACGAACCAGTGGAGTAGATTTTTCCTTCTAGAGACGGCCCAAGATTAAGTTTATCTTATTACGTAATAGTCCTAATTACTTCCGGGTACAAAAATCGACCGTCAAACTAAAAGAAAACTATTTTGCAATATATGCATGCAAAGAATGCAAGGCACTGACACACATTCAATGACTAAAAAATGCAAGAAATGGGTGCTATTGTCCCGCGAGCGTGGTGTTTTTACTGTCAAAAAGCACTAAATGAATACCGAATTTGCCCTTTTAGCTTGACATAACATTTAAAGAATATTTTTCTCGATATTTGGTGATTAAGCAACCTAAAATAAAAACTCTAAGCGGACGAAGTAACTCTTACAAGTCCATTAATAAGAGAACATGCACTTATTTGCATATTTACCATTTAGGTATAAGGGAACTAATTCAATTTCCGTTATCGGCCATTATAACCTTTCCGGCCATAGCTCAGTCCAAGAGTTTGCGAGAGTGATCAAACCTGTCTTAAATTGAGGCCCGTTCATTTGCGCATGAAATGAATTGAAAATTAGTATGGCATGATCCCTTTTCTCTACGACTTTTCGGGCCATTTTTGAGATGACCCTTACCGCGAAGCTGTTTTTACCGGCCCCTCAAAAAATATACCCATGTTTAAAAATAGCTTTTGGACCCGGAAAATAGTTTAAAATCTTTAATTTTTCGATTGTATTTCAACAACGGATTATAATCGCTGAAAAATATACAAACAATTTTGGATTTCAATAATATTGACCAATCAGAGATCACCTTCAACATTTGAGTATATGGACCGGAGTTTCCCTAAAGTTTTCTACCAGAGTGGTTGGAAATGAATTAGTTCCCTTAGACCTAAAGAAGAATTCTTTTGCCAATGAAATATAAAAATTGCACATATTTACGTACAATTACCTTTTTTGGATTAAATCTGAAAATTTCAGGCGCTTACGTGTTATAGTTAATGAGTAATGGTCGTTACCCTTAACCCGGTCGGGGAAAAATTCACATCAAATATAGTCCCAAGCGAAAATTTGTTCTTTGAAAAGCGTGAGTTTTCTATACACAAAAACTGAAGGTTGTTTTCTATTTAGGAGTACTTTTTCATCACAATTTAATTAAATATCTTCTTTGCAATGCATTTAATGGTGTTTTGCGGGTGAAAATTGTCATTTTCTATTTTTCATGGATTTTCTTTTGTCGTAACCCTTATCTTTCATAAGAAATTTACGAGTTTTCGCCTTTTTCAGCCTACACGGTGTTTGTTTATCAGCTAATTCCTCAATGTAACACATGGAATATTACACAAGCATATGCCTGATAACCATGCAAAAAATCAAAGAAATCGGTCAAATAGGTTTTGAAAAATCAACGAACTCCCTTAACCCTGTTAAAGTTAAAAAGCTATCTCTCTGAGCGGTTAAAACGCGCCGGACATAACCCCATAACATTCAAACTGTGTTTTCTTTACATGATAATGTTTTCCAGAGTGCATTTCACTATTTTGAGACACCTCGCGCAAAATGTTTGTTTTCGGTTGCAAATTATTATCAAAAAACCCTTATCTTTTTGTGCAAAAAAATCTTCTTTTCTCTTATTTTGGGGCTAATGATATATTTTTACAGTATAACTAATCCAAATTAAGAATATAATAACATAAAAAAATGTTGTTTGCCACATTTAAGAAAAAAAGTGCAATTGGTTGAGTAGTTTTTGAAAATTAGCGCTTATCTTTCACTCCAGCTAGGCAAACATCAACTTGGTTGACCCCCCCCCCCGGCAAAAAAGCCGAAATTAACTAAAAATATTCCAAAAATACCATTCTCTTTTCACTATTGTCTATTATTTTGTTTCAATGTATACTTAAAGCGCATATTTTGCAAATCCGATATATTTCAACACGGATTTATTTGTAAAATTAACCCTTATCTTTTGTTGAAATTTTATTTTTTCATATATTTTTATGTCAAAAATGTTATTTTTTCCAATGTTTCTGTCAAAAAGTGTTAAATTAGACCGGATTTTGTTCGGTTTTCTTTAGTTCTACCCTTAAAATATATTTTTGTTGTTTGTGACTTAAAAATATCCAATCAATATCAAGTTACGACGAACCAGTGGAGTAGATTTTTCCTTCTAGAGACGGCCCAAGATTAAGTTTATCTTATTACGTAATAGTCCTAATTACTTCCGGGTACAAAAATCGACCGTCAAACTAAAAGAAAACTATTTTGCAATATATGCATGCAAAGAATGCAAGGCACTGACACACATTCAATGACTAAAAAATGCAAGAAATGGGTGCTATTGTCCCGCGAGCGTGGTGTTTTTACTGTCAAAAAGCACTAAATGAATACCGAATTTGCCCTTTTAGCTTGACATAACATTTAAAGAATATTTTTCTCGATATTTGGTGATTAAGCAACCTAAAATAAAAACTCTAAGCGGACGAAGTAACTCTTACAAGTCCATTAATAAGAGAACATGCACTTATTTGCATATTTACCATTTAGGTATAAGGGAACTAATTCAATTTCCGTTATCGGCCATTATAACCTTTCCGGCCATAGCTCAGTCCAAGAGTTTGCGAGAGTGATCAAACCTGTCTTAAATTGAGGCCCGTTCATTTGCGCATGAAATGAATTGAAAATTAGTATGGCATGATCCCTTTTCTCTACGACTTTTCGGGCCATTTTTGAGATGACCCTTACCGCGAAGCTGTTTTTACCGGCCCCTCAAAAAAATATACCCATGTTTAAAAATAGCTTTTGGACCCGGAAAATAGTTTAAAATCTTTAATTTTTCGATTGTATTTCAACAACGGATTATAATCGCTGAAAAATATACAAACAATTTTGGATTTCAATAATATTGACCAATCAGAGATCACCTTCAACATTTGAGTATATGGACCGGAGTTTCCCTAAAGTTTTCTACCAGAGTGGTTGGAAATGAATTAGTTCCCTTAGACCTAAAGAAGAATTCTTTTGCCAATGAAATATAAAAATTGCACATATTTACGTACAATTACCTTTTTTGGATTAAATCTGAAAATTTCAGGCGCTTACGTGTTATAGTTAATGAGTAATGGTCGTTACCCTTAACCCGGTCGGGGAAAAATTCACATCAAATATAGTCCCAAGCGAAAATTTGTTCTTTGAAAAGCGTGAGTTTTCTATACACAAAAACTGAAGGTTGTTTTCTATTTAGGAGTACTTTTTCATCACAATTTAATTAAATATCTTCTTTGCAATGCATTTAATGGTGTTTTGCGGGTGAAAATTGTCATTTTCTATTTTTCATGGATTTTCTTTTGTCGTAACCCTTATCTTTCATAAGAAATTTACGAGTTTTCGCCTTTTTCAGCCTACACGGTGTTTGTTTATCAGCTAATTCCTCAATGTAACACATGGAATATTACACAAGCATATGCCTGATAACCATGCAAAAAATCAAAGAAATCGGTCAAATAGGTTTTGAAAAATCAACGAACTCCCTTAACCCTGTTAAAGTTAAAAAGCTATCTCTCTGAGCGGTTAAAACGCGCCGGACATAACCCCATAACATTCAAACTGTGGTTTCTTTACATGATAATGTTTTCCAGAGTGCATTTCACTATTTTGAGACACCTCGCGCAAAATGTTTGTTTTCGGTTGCAAATTATTATCAAAAAACCCTTATCTTTTTGTGCAAAAAAATCTTCTTTTCTCTTATTTTGGGGCTAATGATATATTTTTACAGTATAACTAATCCAAATTAAGAATATAATAACATAAAAAAATGTTGTTTGCCACATTTAAGAAAAAAAGTGCAATTGGTTGAGTAGTTTTTGAAAATTAGCGCTTATCTTTCACTCCAGCTAGGCAAACATCAACTTGGTTGACCCCCCCCCCCGGCAAAAAAGCCGAAATTAACTAAAAATATTCCAAAAATACCATTCTCTTTTCACTATTGTCTATTATTTTGTTTCAATGTATACTTAAAGCGCATATTTTGCAAATCCGATATATTTCAACACGGATTTATTTGTAAAATTAACCCTTATCTTTTGTTGAAATTTTATTTTTTCATATATTTTTATGTCAAAAATGTTATTTTTTCCAATGTTTCTGTCAAAAAGTGTTAAATTAGACCGGATTTTGTTCGGTTTTCTTTAGTTCTACCCTTAAAATATATTTTTGTTGTTTGTGACTTAAAAATATCCAATCAATATCAAGTTACGACGAACCAGTGGAGTAGATTTTTCCTTCTAGAGACGGCCCAAGATTAAGTTTATCTTATTACGTAATAGTCCTAATTACTTCCGGGTACAAAAATCGACCGTCAAACTAAAAGAAAACTATTTTGCAATATATGCATGCAAAGAATGCAAGGCACTGACACACATTCAATGACTAAAAAATGCAAGAAATGGGTGCTATTGTCCCGCGAGCGTGGTGTTTTTACTGTCAAAAAGCACTAAATGAATACCGAATTTGCCCTTTTAGCTTGACATAACATTTAAAGAATATTTTTCTCGATATTTGGTGATTAAGCAACCTAAAATAAAAACTCTAAGCGGACGAAGTAACTCTTACAAGTCCATTAATAAGAGAACATGCACTTATTTGCATATTTACCATTTAGGTATAAGGGAACTAATTCAATTTCCGTTATCGGCCATTATAACCTTTCCGGCCATAGCTCAGTCCAAGAGTTTGCGAGAGTGATCAAACCTGTCTTAAATTGAGGCCCGTTCATTTGCGCATGAAATGAATTGAAAATTAGTATGGCATGATCCCTTTTCTCTACGACTTTTCGGGCCATTTTTGAGATGACCCTTACCGCGAAGCTGTTTTTACCGGCCCCTCAAAAAAATATACCCATGTTTAAAAATAGCTTTTGGACCCGGAAAATAGTTTAAAATCTTTAATTTTTCGATTGTATTTCAACAACGGA